>CP139506.1:105173641-105541700 GCA_021014915.2 Artemisia tridentata subsp. tridentata | reverse complement strand
ATGATGAAGACATGGGTGAGGAATCTTCCAAACATGGGAGAAAGATTGCCAAACTTGACAAAGACCCCAATGTTTCATTGGCTCTAGAAGGTGCTGATACTCAGGGGAGGCCAGATGAACACATGGAAGAAGCTCAAGAAGGTCCTCAAGAAGGTACTACTGGTGCAGAATTTAGTATTGCTGGCGCAAGGATTAGTACTGTTGGTGCAGAACTTAGTACTATTGGTGCAGGGATTAGTACTACTGGTGCAGTTTACATGAGAAGGAGAAGAATGGATAAAGGAAAGGCTATAATGACTGAAGCTGAGCCATCTAAGCAGATAAGCAAGAAGTCTCAAGCACAAATTGAGTTTGATCATAAAGTGGCTCAAAGACTTCAAGCTTAAGAACAAGTAAGAGTAGCTGAAGAAGAGAGAATTGCAAGATTCATGGTTGAACAAAAGCTACTAAGTGAAGAACAAGAAAGAGCAGCTCAAGAACATGTAGATAAAGAATTAGCTTTGAAGATGCAAGAGGAAGAGAGATCACATTTCACAACTGAAGAACAAGAGAGTGCAATCAGTGATTTACTTGAAGAAATAAGGAAGCATCAAAGCAAAAAGACTGTTGTTAAAAAGAAACCTCCAACAAAAGCTCAACAAATGAGGTACATGAAAGACTATCTGAAGAATCAAGACCATTGGACTGAGAAACAATTAAAATGCATGTCTTATGAAGAAATAACAAGATTGTACTGCATTGCATATAGAAAAATTCAACTTTTGTTAAGTGGAATCCCAAAAATTGTTGAGACAAGCAGAGGTGATAAGAGAACAGGTGAGCAGTTAGAGTCAGAGGATTCAAAGAAGCAAAAGACTGAAGAAGAAAAGGAAGATCAAGCAGTTGAGGAAGAAGAAATAGTAGAGGAATTATCTAATGAAGGGATTTAGAATATGATGGTTATAATTCTAAAAGCACTGAATGTTGATCCTATTCAAGCTAAACACCCAATTATTGATTGGGAGATACACACATATACATTTGGGAAAGCCTGGAAGATTATCAGGGTAGGAGGTCACTCAAAAGTCTACAAGCATTTTTAAGATATGATGAAGGTTTTTGATAGAGAAGATTTAAATCAACTATGGAGTCTGGTTAAAGAAAAGTTCAGGTCTACAGATCCGATAGAAGACAAAGACAAGGAGCTATGGGTAGAATTGAAGAGGTTGTATGAACCTGATCCAGAAGATGTTCTATGGCAGTTTCAAGCCCATAACCTTGCTACTACTTGGAGATTGTATGATACTTGTGGTGTTCAACAGGTATCTACAAAGGATGGTATGGATGTCTACATGTTGATTGAGAAGGACTATCCATTAAGAGCATGTATCTTATTTGTTATGTTAGCTACTAAGCTCAGAGTTAATGAAGACTCAAAAATGGCAAGGAAATTAGTGAGGAAGATATATCAGCAAGCAGAATCAATGAAGACTACAAGACCAAGAAGATAGTGTTTGGAAGAATCCTCACAAGGTAATCATTTAATTCAGAAACTTGATGATTTAGGGTAAATCACAAGTTTAGGGGAGGATTGTTAGGAATTAAATGTTCAAGGTATTGGTTTTGTATTACTGCTGCTGAAGATTAACACTAACAGTACTAATGGAGTTAGTACTGCTAATGTAAGTTAAAGACTGTTGAAGAAATAACTAACAGTACTAACTGCTGAGTTAGTACTGCTAGTATAAAAGATGATATTGCTGGACTGTTTGAATGACTGAAGATTAGTACTGCTCATGATGACGTGTAAAAGGATAAGTATAGAATAGATTTCATGTATATCTTATATAGTTAGAATTATACGGATATTCTGCATGTTTAGAATATCAATACTTATCTTGTAAAGGACTCATTGTGTTATAAAAGGAGGTCCTAGGTTAGATGTTTAGATATATGTTTTTGTTAAGCTTCAAGGTTTTGTAAACCCTAGTGATAAGCAAGATCACTTGTATTATATCTAATAATATTGAAGCGTTTAGTGATATTCATTGTTCATATACAACTGTTCATTCATTACTGTTACATCGCACAAATCTTCTAAGTACCATATAGTAGATTCCGCATACTATTTGGTATACACTCAAAGTATACTCAACACAAGTCTAGTGTGTTTAGATACTCTCATTGATCATGTAACTCCACCTGTGGATTACCCTGCACATAAAGTAAGAAAATCAGTTTCTCTTGGGGACCCAAGCCATTATTGACTTGGATCTGCCTTGTGCATCAACATACTTATATTTCTTTAAAACTATTGATGCACTGTTGTGTCTGGAAACATGATCTAAATCTTTAACTTTTGGTTTCCAGACCCAGCAAGCTGAGGCCTTAACAACATAAAAATGATCACCCCAAACAGTATCAAGCACTGCTTTTGGCTTAGCAATATTAACTACTGCTTTTTCCTTAGCAGTATTAACAATTGTATTCCTTTGAATGGGCTTCTTTTCAGTGGAATGTGCTCTTTTTGAAAACTGTGATATTGACTTAGCACAATTCACTGTTCTTTTTGTGGAAGTAGCACTAACAGATCTACCAGTATTAATCAATACTGTTGGTTTAGAAACATTTTGCTTGGCAGTATTAACTGATACTAAACCAGACCTCATTTGTACTGCTCTTGGAACTATGTTTCTTTTAGCAAAGGAGTGAGATTTTTGAACAACACTTTGGTGATTCACCCTCTATGCATAGTTCCACACAGGTTTTTGATAGTAATAACAATTATCCTGCAAATGTTCAAAACTACCATAAACATAACAAGCTTTGTTAAACATCTCAAAGTTACTTCCTAACCTATGAGACATCATATCATTCCAATTTCTTTGGTTCCCTCTAGGCCTGTTAGTATGTATCCTAAGTTGCTCAACAGTTCTCCTAGAATTTTCTTCCTGTGAATTAGGTTTAGCAAAATTTGTCTTTTCAACACTAGGCCTGATTGTTTTTCTTTCAACCTTAGGTGTAGACTCAACTTGATCCTCATCATCAGATACCCAATCTTCAATAATTGGTGCATCAATATACTTCTTTTCAACTTTAGGCTTTAACTCATTAAACTTAGCATTACTACTCTCACCTACAGGCTTATCAGTAGATTAATTTAAACAAGACAATTCCGGCAAAGGAGGTACAAATTTTCCTGTAATGGGAGGGGGAGCCTCATTATAGCTTATGCCACTACCTTTCCTCATAAGTTGGAGCTCTATTATCTTGTTAACACCTTCAGATGCATGTTCAAGCCTATTCACTTTAATTTTAATGCCCTCTTTTTCTTGTTGAACTACATCCTTTTCTTTTTGAGTCTGTTCTAGTCTCTTAGTAAGCTCTTTAATAATGTTTTCTTTGACATAAAATTTACTTTCTAAAACATTAACCTTCTCTACATACTCAGTCTCATTGTACTTAAAGAATTCAAGTATTTGTTCAACAGACTTTAAACCTACTTTATAGCCTAAATTATCTAACTCGGACTTCTTTAAATCTTCAATTAATTTTTCATTCCTAGCCTTAAGCAACTCAACAGTATCTAAACAAGATTTATAAGAACAACCAGAATCATTAGATACCTCAGAGTTAGAACTTGATGAAGAAGAATAAGCCATGAGTGCAAAGTTTGGTCCTTTTGCTGCTTGGTCACTCTAATCATATCCACCCAAACCATCATAAGACACCAAAGCTGTGGAATTTGTAGGTTCCACCGACACAGTTTTCCTTGAGCTTTCTCCACTCTTGTAGTCTTGACTCCTTGTTGCCCTGCACTCTCTTGCAAAGTTTCCATTTCTGTGATAATTGTAACATTCTACCTTTAACTTATCAAACCCCATGTTGTCATTCCCATTGACTTTGAGCTGCCTTCCTGTACTCTTCAAGAATCTCCTTGCCCTCATTGTCAACGTAGCCATCTGCCACTTCAAGGCCATCTCTTCTAGATCATCTGGATGAATCTGTTCCAAGTCTTCATGTACAATCTGAGAATTATTAGATTGACCAACCAAGAATGCATAGATAACAGCATCACTCAAGTTTTCAAAGTTTGTAGAACTAGCAGCATTAACTTGAGTGCCAGCAGTAGTAACTCCATGAGCAGTTTTGACTGCTTCACTAGTACTGCCAGAACTGTTATTGGAGGAGGACACAAAAGCCAAGTTTTGTGAGCTTGAGGATGAGCTAGATGACCCTTTGACTTCAGGTTCATACACTTTAAGATTGTTGTAAAGGTCATCCATACTCATTGTGTCTAGATCATCCTTATTTCTCCACACCACATTATGTGTATGCCACTCTGGTGACAAGCTGCTTAGAAATTTCTGATTTATATCTTCTTGGGAAATTGTTTCTCCCAAAAGTGCTAATTGACTGACAAGCTTCTGAAGTCTGTCAAAGGTCTGATCAAGATTCTCAGAACTTGAAGCAGCAAAGTTCTCATATTGTTGCTTCAATAGATTCTTCCTTGTCTTCTTAGTAGCAGCATTCCCTCCAAATCTCTTCTCAATAGCTGCTAACAAAGACTTAGCATCCTTGATAGAATTAAAAGTCAACTGATGTTCATTAGGAATGCCCATTATGAGAGTACTTCTTACCTTTACCTCTAATCTTCTTTGTGCCTTGTCTTTAGCAGTTTTGATAGGTAAAATAGTCACAACACCAGCATCATATGTTTCAGTTTTTAGTAAGCTATCACCAATCTCTAGGACCTCCCACAGAGAGTAGTCAATCATCTGAATATACTGCTCGATTCTCATTCTTAAGAGCTCATACTCACCAGGCTTGAGCATTGGTACCTTTGATGCAGCAATCTTATGTGTAGACTCTGAATCCATGTCTTTACTTGAGTTTAAACAGGTTCTTCTTGATCACAACTTCTAGATCACAAGCTCTGATACCACTTGTGGAGTTTGATAGAACTCCTTAGATCATTTTGAGCTCTAGGAATAACAATAATAAAGGTTAACATTATACGCAACGGATTAAACAAAACATCAATGTTATTGTAACAAGGTTTTCATCATTATCTTCACTATAACAATTACATACACAATTAGCCCCAATACTACTTGATCAATTGTAGTACGGTTACTCAACAATAACAGGGATCAAAGATCCTTGAGGCTACACCAACACTAAACCCTATCTAGGCGTTTACAAGAACCCACGCCTATAACACACACACTTTTACTAGACGTCTACATCTTTTCACTGTGCACACCTAAAAGACACGCCCTATATCTCTTTATATAATAGGGATATTAAGATTTACAAAGACTCATAACTGTATTTGGAAACAAATATTTCTAACTTTATTCTTTATCTTTTAAGTCCTTGTAGTTTCATACTTGCTTCATTCTTCTTTTATTGTTTTGTATTTATCAACTCAATATAAATCCCAACACCAAGTAACATGACTTTTTGGTTTTTTATATGTAATTGTATGGCAGTAAGTTATCTTAAGGTTGAAATGATTTTTTATTTTTCGAAGTTGGGCAGTAAGTTGTCTTAAGGTTGTTTGGACAAGCTTGACTAAGGAACCTTTTAACAATGTAAAATTAAAGGGCACAGATTGAGAGTGAATCAGGTGTTTGCTCATGCTACTAATTTGAAGCACCCTTTTAGCCTTTTTGTATGATATTTTTTCTAAGTTTTGTGTTATCATTATTAGAATTGCTAACTATTTGTTCCATTTATGTTAAAGTGAACATGAATCTGACTTTAGAAACGAGAGGTGCTAATGTCTATATAAGAAAATTGCAAGGAAAACTTAATGGTAAAGCACATGAACTAGTTGGAGATTTGGATTTATCGCATGAGTGTAGCGGTAGGAAAGTAAAGGGGATAATGCTTGTGGTGACAGGTATGCCTTCAACACCATCTACTTGCAGGTCTCATCCTCACGGTTCGACATCCATGCGTGAGGTTTGTGTATGCTAGTTTTTATTGTGTATAGTATTGGGTTGTTTTTAATAAGACTGTTCAGTTAGAATACCTTGCGTTCCTCTTGGTGATGTATTAACAAATTCACATTCCTTTTTTATATTATGTTTTAGTTTAAGTACTGATATGTACTTAATAAATCAAAGTAATTAAATGTGGCTACTTTTTTAGGACTATGTAAATATATAAAAGATGAATGAAAGAATAAAGATGTTATTGAGGTTGTTGGTACATTGACATATTGTATTAGTTTTAGACCAAGGATGACAATGTAGGTTTTTACTGTAATTAGGGCTATTGGTTTTCATATTCAAGCAGATTTTGAGCAGGATGTTCATGGAGTTAAGTTTGGAGTTTACTGTTTACAGTGGGTTTGTGATATCAAGACTGAGGATTAAGTATTTATTACTAAGATGTATGTTTTATATGGTAACGTTGCAGCCATTTGCCTGCATAGACATGACATGTAGCCAAGTTAAGCCCTACTGAAATGGGTTGTATTAAAATGAAACATGATATTGGTTATGAACTGGTCTAATGTGTTTATTTTTAGGTACTTCGCTTGGAAGAAAAGTAGAGCAACAGAAAGAATAGCACTTTAGTCATGAAATTACACTAAGGAAGGAATTTTAGGACCAACAAGAGGAGGATCGTCGTAAATGGCAAGAGAAGCTTAAGGGGTTCAAAGATCTTATGCTTGGTAGATCACCACATCCCTCCCACCTAACTAATACAGTATATAGTTCATGGTAGTATCTTTTGGTATTTGTAGTTCAATATTGAGTATTATCCATTTAGACTTTTAGTTATGTCGTACTTGTAATTCGAATGTCAAATTTGTATGTGCACTTATCTCAAGAATTTCACTCACGAGGTTGAGCCTTCTGTTTAATAATACATATTCATTGGTTTTCAATATTCAATCCATTCATGATGGTTATCTTTCTCACTGGGTTGGTTTCAATGATACTGATGCGAACTCTGAGTAATGACTATGCCAAGTATGCTCAGAAAAATGACGATTTGGAAATTCTGGTAATGTCTCTTTACTTAATTAGGTTTTTTTAAGTAGTAGCAACCAGTTGTCAGCTGTTAAAATGCTTGTTGTTCAGGAAACAGATGTAAGTGAAGAATCTGGATAGAAACTTTTGCATGGAGATGTTTTATGACCACCGCACACTTTGGTTTTGTTTTCAACAATTGTTGGAACTGGTGCTCAGTTGGTGCTGCTGATTCTTCTTGTCATCTTGTTTGAAATTGTTGCAACATTGTACATTGGGTACGTTATAAAAGTTAGTAGTCTACTTGCAGTTAACTATTTGAGAACTGCTGTTAGAGAATACTCTTACTGGCATATTGATATAAATAATGCCTAAACACATTATTAATATTTTTCGATATCTCTACGTTTTGATAATCACAAAATGTAAAATCATTAATCGGAAAATTATGATGTAAACAAGTATTTAGTTGTAAATATCTATTTCTACAACTCAAATCACTTAAGGTATGAATGAACTAATGCTTAATGCATTATATGATCAAAGAAACATTTTCTTAAACACTAGATTTCTTATAAAATGTCAAAAACATTTTATATCTTTTAGAAAAACATTTTTGGTAATAAATAAAAAGGTTTAATTCATTATAAATTTATGAATTCAAATTTTCAACCAAAATCAGTAAAAATGTTTCAGAAAAACCTTCCCCACAAAAAGACAAAACTGGGCAACGGCTAGGGAGGGCGGCCCCCTTAATTATGCTAGGCGGCCCCCTTAAAATTAAGGGGACCGCCCCCTATTTAAGGGGGCCGGCCACGCTCCAATAGCTTCCAGCTGTCCAGTTTTCTGCCTATAAATACCAGCCTTCCCCTGGATTTTTACTCACCTTTTGCACTCCAAACCTTCTGTTTTAAATCCACTCTAATCCTTGTAAATACTTTCAAAAATCCTTTGATCATATTCTATTAAGCATTGGTTTCCAAGTGATCCAAGCTTCAACCATCCAAGTGCAAAAGAAGAATACTTCTATCAATCAAGATTAGAAGTATTACAACTTAGTATCATCTTGTTACTTAAGTTGTTAGTTTAACAAAGTTTGTAAATCATTATTTCATTTGTGTGTAAGGTGTGTATAGTAGATTAGTGTTGTGTGTAAGTAGTGAAGAAGTTGCATAAGTAGTTGTGGTATAGAAGTTGTGAGGTCATAGAGTAGAAGTTGTGAAGACATAGTGTAGAAGTCGTGAACCCGTGGTGTAGAAGTTGTGAAGCCGTAGCTTAGAAGACGTGAAGTCGTTGTGTAGAAGTTGTGAAGCCGTAGCTTAGAAGACGTGAAGTCATTGTGTAGAAGTCGTGAAGCCGTTTCTTAGAAGTCGTGAAGCCGTTGTGTAGAAGTCGTGAAGTCGTTGCATAGAAGTTGTGAAGCCGTAGCTTAGAAGTCGTGAAGTCGTTGCTTAGAAGTTGTGAAGCCGTAGCTTAGAAGACGTGAAGTCGTTGTGTAGAAGTCGTGAAGCCGTTGCTTAGAAGTTGTGAAGTCGTCGTATAGAAGTAGTGAAGCCATTGTGTAGAAGTCGTGAAGCCGTAGCATAGAAGTTGTGAAGCGGTCGTGTTGAAGTTGTGAAGTCCTAGTCGTGAAGTCCTAGAGTTCAAGTCGTGAAGCCGTTGTGAATTAGTCGTGAAGAAGTTGTGTTGTGAAGTTGTGAGATTGGTTCTAGCTACGATTAGAACCCGACATTTAGCTTTGTGTCGTTAAGCCAGTGTAAGCCAAAGTCGTGTAAGGTTTTCTCCGCCATAAGGGAGCTTATTGAAGTTGTGAAGAAAACTCTCGAGCTTGGTGCTCGGGGAGTGGAGTAGGGCAAGGAAGGTGTCCTTGTAGCCGAACCACTATAAATCTTTCGTGTCTCGGTTAGATCTTTCCATCCCTTATTTATTTCTTTACTTACATCTTCATTACTTTCATACACATAGGCTTATATAATTGTTAGTATTACTTAGAGGTCGAATTCACATAAAGATCAATTTAAAACTCCATTCATAAAAGTAAAACTTTTGTAACAAATCTAAAAGGGTACACATACAATCAACATTATTGTTCAAGTATTATTTTTCACATAAACTTAAATCTAAGATTTTAAAAGTAACAAAAGTTTTCATAATAAAATTAAAAAGACGTAAAACTATTCAACCCCCCTTCTAGTTTTCCACAATTGGTATCAGGAGCCACGTCAATCAAGATCTTTAAAATGTACTGTATTTTAAAACTTGAATCGATCTATGGAATCCGAAAAATATTTAGAAGGGGAATTTATGCAAACACCACCGCTATTTGAAAACTATACTTTTCTTGAATGGAAAAATAAATTTGAAAATTATGTGAAATCAATTGATCTAGATCTTTGGCATGTCATTTCGATTGGTGATTTTCAACCAACAAAAACGGATTTTGAAAGTCAAACAAAAACGGATTTTGAAACTCAAAATGATTATTTAAAAACAAAGAATAACAAAAATAATGAAGCTAAAATAATCATTTACAAAACCTTGCCGAAAGTTGAATATGAAAGAATATCTTTCTGTAAAACGGCAAATGATATTTGGAAAAATCTCTTAAACTTTCATCAAGAAAAATGTCAAGCCAAAGATGAGGATTTTGATCTTGTACATGAATTAGTCATCTTAGAAAATTTAATAGATAAACATTTAGATAAAATAGATACATGTGCTACTAGTTCAAATGCTGTTAATGAAGGTATTAACGACGAAGACTACATGAATCAACTCCAAAGTGAACTCAATCCAATATCATGGAGTGACACAGACGAAGGAGAAGATCATCATCCGGTATGTGACGAATGCAAACTAGATAAAACTCCAAATAAGGTACAATCCGAAACCGAACACTTTTGCTATGATCCATTCATTTTAGAATTTTCAAAACTTGAAAATGAGTTTAAACATTTTTGCAACATAGATCTAAAAACTATTTCTAAACATAAATCATCAAAAAATTTTGAAAGTAATCTTGAAAAAGAAATAATTTTAGAAGATAAAATGTCTAGACTTGAAAGTAATATTGAAATTGATCTAGAATGCAAAATATTTCAAGATTATAAACTTGAAATTAAAAGATTAAATGAAAGAGCAAAAATATTAGCTAAATTTGAAGAAAGCTCCAAATCTCTTAAATTCTTACTAAGTTGTCAAAAGCCATTCAATGATAAAACCTATTTAGGATTTAATTCGGATAACTCATCAACTAGTAAATCAAAACAAATTAAAATTGAAAAACTTATTAGAGAAATTTAGAAATAAGGTTAATTACAATGATTATAAATGATGTAAGTCAAGAAATCCACTGTTTGTATCTTGAAACAAACTGTTAAGGAATTCTTGTACTTCTTGGCGACATCCTCACCATGTGCATTCAAATGCAATGGATGTCCTCAACTAACCATCTCGGACCCATGAGAATCCGGGTACCAAGTTGTTTTAATTGATTAGGTGACGAAACACACAAAGGAAAGAAACTCAATTTCACGTCAACCTACTCACATTTGAAACATGCGCGCGAAGACAAATGAATTATCAAATATTGAATCACACTCAATATCTCACATGATAATCCATCCCAAGTATTTGCTAGTGATGTAGTGGAATATTTATGGATTCTCTCGACATCTCATCTAAGTGTGACCTATGTCATATTAGAGTCAAAATCAATAAGAACCTTGCTATAAAGTACAAGACAAGTTCGGGTCAAGTTGTTCGGTCTATTAAGGCGTTAAGAGCTTGCTATGATATACTTTCACACCTTGGTTATCTTGAAGACTCACCCATCATTCGCACTCCATTCATTATCTGAGATATTAAGAAGAATAGCTAGGACGTGAGGTAAGTTCTCTTTTTAAATTTCACAAGTGGTTACTTCATGCATATAGTCTTGTTAATCATTGCTTTAGGATATGCTTAGCTTGATAGGTTACTCTGCCTTTACACTTTAGGTATATCCGTCTTGCGATTCAATAAACTTTCACATCCACATAAGAACCTACTTTCAAACATTGTTGAATAATGCTAAAAACATCTATTTAAATCATGCTTGGTGATCTCATATATGTCATATATACTTGTGTATATGACACTTATAAGTGAACTAAATCAAAAATGAAAAAGTCCATGCTATCACAACTCCCCATTCTCTTGTACATAGATAATCATTAGGATTAATTAACTAGCCTTTTAATCTTCCTAAGTATGATACTATGAATTACTTGGTGTTATGTATTATCTTCTTGTCTAATATATGTATATACATGTTATATGCTTAATGAGTAGTTTGCATGTTAAATAAAGTTGCTTAAATAAATATGCTTAGCATATATGAGTTATTAAATCCTAAATTGCCTTGAAAGAAGTTGGACTTGCTTGAAACTGAACTCAAAAACACAACCTTTTCTACAAATTTCTGCCAAAAACCCATTTTCAGTAATCTGGAAGTCAGCAGATGGGCGGCCCCCTTAAATACCTAGGCGGCCCCCTTAAAATTAAGGGGACCGGCCCCTATTTAAGGGGACCGGCCATCTGAAGATCCGGGTTACTGTTTTCTTTTTCAATTTCCAACCTATTGTATTCCATACTTCCCAAAATTCACAAACACATTTTGTCATAAACCACCCACCAAAATTTACCTTCCAAAACTACATCATTCCTAAACTATAAATGCACCTCCTCATCATTAATGCCCATTCACATCATCCACTCAAACATGTCATCCTCCAACTACCCAAAATCAAAACCCTCAAGAGTTGCTAAAATCTCGGTGAGACCAATTTGGAGAAGGAAGCTTGAAACTTGCCATAACCCAACAAATGATGTTGTTCAAACACATAACCAATCATCCATCCCTAACCCTTCATCTCCCTATGATCAATCCCAAAACCTCAATCCTAATCTCATTCACACTCAACCCACCAATGCATCATTAAAAACACTCACCACTCTTGGAACATCCACTTCATCCATATCACCATCTTCATCCACTCATGATTACCGAAGTTCACAAACATCTCCACCACCAAGAGTGTCACCACCACCTCCTACAAACTCACATGCTACCCCTATGTTTCATGTGCAAACATCCATCCCTCATAACAACAACACTTTACCATCATCACCTTCATCCGAACACTTGAAGTTCATTGAGGAACTCAAGGAAGCTCATGAGCTTAGTGCTCTTCTTGCCCTACACCTAGCCCAAAGAAACCTAGATCAACCTCCATCTAGCTCTCCCACATCACCCCACAACAAAAACCAAGTTGAGAAACATGTCAACAATTGTCCTTGTTGCATCTTTCTTCAACAACAAACCATTGCTCTAAATGAGCACTTTACTTGGATTGAGTATCTTCTCACTAGATCCAATCCAATATCCCCACTTGAACAACATCAAAACCCTCATCCATCATGGTTCCCTCCAAACT
Organism: Artemisia tridentata subsp. tridentata; assembly: GCA_021014915.2. Lineage (NCBI taxonomy): Eukaryota > Viridiplantae > Streptophyta > Magnoliopsida > Asterales > Asteraceae > Artemisia > Artemisia tridentata. The sequence continues at coordinate 105,529,255 of CP139506.1, read as the reverse complement.
CTCCACCTCAAATGCCTCCACCACCACCATCTCCAACCTCTACACACCCAAACATATACCGTCATTAATCCCATTTACTCACCCTCTCACTTGTTTTTATTTCAAAAACTCCTCCATCATCAAGCAAGTCAAATGGATTTCTTAGGCAAATTAGAATTCTCTAACAACTGTATGCTTTAAGCACTATGTATGTTGTAACAATGATTATGTTTGTCACATAATCATTTTAAATTAATGAATGTTTGTTTCTTTCTTTCTTATATGTGTTTGCTATGAATGTGTTGTTTCATCTTTTTGTTTCATTATGATATATATGTATATATGCTTATGACATGCTTACAATATGATCTTAGTAGTCTACATATAAACATTATTCTTCTAATATGATTATTGCTACTATTAAATCATTCCTAATGTACATGATTCAAATGGAGCTTGCTGCAAATACACCCTAACAATGACCCTTTTCTGGAAAATTTTCAAATTTGGTCGCCTGGGAAAACATCAGATGGGCGGCCCCCTTAATTCCCTAGGCGGTCCCCTTAATTTTAAGGGGCCGGCCAGCAATTAAGGGGACCGGCCATCTGGGCAGTGAAATTCACTATTTTCTTTTGCATCATGTGACCCCTTTTATCTAGCCCCAGCTACCATTTCTCTTAATGGACGAACTGGTATTGGAATCTTACAACAAAACCTCAAACATTTACCTAAACTAACCACATTTTCATATTATAAATTCCCTCCAAACAATCACCTCTCATTCCATCATCCTTCATCATCCCAAATCACCATGTTATCACCTAAATCCTCCATCTCTAAGACTCCAAGGAAGCAAAGACTTGTCATCATACCACCAAAACAACTTTTCATAGACCTAACCCAAGATGACACCAAAACTCCATCACCACCACCTCAATGTTCATCCCCAAGTGCACCAAATGCTCCATAAAAAACACCATCTACTCATGGCACATCATCTTCCTCCTTACCATCTACTTCATCCATCAATGACTACATCAACTCCCACCTACCATCATCACCACCAAGAGCATCATCACCATCTTCCACTCAAGAACATCCATCCACCCAACTTGCCATTTCCTTATCACCCATCACACCTCTTGATGCTCACTTCTCACCATCACCAATCCCACAACCATTCTTTCCCATACCTTGGGCATTGCTTGAAGCCCATGGTGACAATTGTCTTTGTTGCATCCATAACCGGACTATAATCTTTGGTCTTAGAGATGAGATACACTACATGTTTTCATCACTTGAACACATGATTACCAACCCACCACCACCACCTCCTTCACCCACTACACCACCACCACCTCCATTTTCACCCAATTAAGCATATGCAATGCATAAAAATAATTTTCAAAACCTTTTGTGTGCAAGCCCCATGGAAGATCATGTACTCCTAGGATGATTATGTAGTATCATTAGTTGTTTTGTTTGAATGTTTGCATGCCTTATGTTGTAATCTACTTGGTTGTGTATTTATACACAACACTTCTATTAAATGAATGCTCTTATTCTATATGCTTGCTTATTGTTGTTACATATACTTGTGCTTCTAACATTTTTCTTGCAAGCGTTCCATAGCTCGTTTCCTTGGTGCCCCCAAACGAGGGGGAGTACACATCAAGGGGGAGTTCTCATACGACACTTTTACACTTAAAACTTGTCGGTTAAACCTTTTTGATTCTACAAAAAGGGGGAGAAATAGATGTAAACTCACTAAATACTTGTCTAAAAACTAATTTTTAGATTTAATGAGTTTAGATTTTGTAATCATCAAAAAGGGGGAGATTATGACGTAAAATCATTAATCGGAAAATTATGACGTAAACAAGTATTTAGTTGTAAATATCTATTTCTACAACTCAAATCACTTAAGGTATGAATGAACTAATGCTTAATGCATTATATGATCAAAGGAACATTTTCTTAAACACTAGATTTTTTATAAAATGTCAAAAACATTTTATATCTTTTAGAAAAACATTTTTGGTAATAAATAAAAAGGTTTAATTCATTATAAATTTATGAATTCAAATTTTCAACCAAAATCAGTAAAAATGTTCCAGAAAAACCTTCCCCACAAAAAGACAAATCTGGGCAACGGCTAGGGAGGGCGGCCCCCTTAATTATGCTAGGCGGCCCACTTAAAATTAAGGGGACCGCCCCCCTATTTAAGGGGGCCGGCCACGCTCCAGTAGCTTCCAGCTGTCCAGTTTTCTGCCTATAAATACCAGCCTTCCCCTGGATTTTTACTCACCTTTTGCACTCCAAACCTTCTGTTTTAAATCCACTCTAATCCTTGTAAATAATTTCAAAAATCCTTTGATCATATTCTCTTAAGCATTGGTTTCCAAGTGATCCAAGCTTCAACCATCCAAGTGCAAAAGAAGAATACTTCTATCAATCAAGATTAGAAGTATTACAACTTAGTATCATCTTGTTACTTAAGTTGTTAGTTTAACAAAGTTTGTAAATCATTCATTCATTTGTGTGTAAGGTGTGTATAGTAGATTAGTGTTGTGTGTAAGTAGTGAAGAAGTTGTATAAGTAGTTGTGGTATAGAAGTTGTGAGGTCATAGAGTAGAAGTTGTGAAGACACAGTGTAGAAGTCGTGAACCCGTGGTGTAGAAGTTGTGAAGCCGTAGCTTAGAAGACGTGAAGTCATTGTGTAGAAGTTGTGAAGCCGTAGCTTAGAAGACGTGAAGTCGTTGTGTAGAAGTCGTGAAGCCGTAGCTTAGAAGTTGTGAAGCCGTAGCTTAGAAGTCGTGAAGTCGATGCTTAGAAGTTGTGAAGCCATAGCTTAGAAGTCGTGAAGTCGTTGCTTAGAAGTTGTGAAGCCGTAGCTTAGAAGACGTGAAGTCGTTGTGTAGAAGTCATGAAGCTGTTTCTTAGAAGTTGTGAAGTCGTCGTATAGAAGTAGTGAAGCCGTTGTGCGGAAGTCGTGAAGCCGTAGCATAGAAGTTTTGAAGCAATCGTGTTGAAGTTGTGAAGTCCTAGTCGTGAAGTCCTAGAGTTCAAGTCGTGAAGCCGTTGTGAATTAGTCGTGAAGAAGTTGTGTTGTGAAGTTGTGAGATTAGTTCTAGCTACGATTAGAACCCGACATTTAGCTTTGTGTCGTTAAGCCAGTGTAAGCCAAAGTCGTGTAAGGTTTTCTCCGCCATAAGGGAACTTATTGAAGTTGTGAAGAAAACTCTCGAGCTTGGTGCTCGGGGAGTAGAGTAGGGAAAGGAAGGTGTCCTTGTAGCCGAACCACTATAAATCTCTCGTGTCTCGGTTAGATCTTTCCATCCCTTATTTATTTCTTTACCTACATCGTCATTACTTTCATACACATAGGCTTATATAATTGTTAGTATGACCATCTACTTATTTTAAAGAAAGGTATTTTGAAACCTAAGCAGTATTGCCAAGTTATCCGTTTTGACCTGAACTCATTCTGATCCACTCACCCGGACCTTATATTTGACTACTTATGTGCTTTATTTTGAATTCAAAAGAGTCGCAACAACATCAGTTGAATGTCTGCATTTATTGGATGTTTCGTGACTTTGTCTCTTTAATATACTGATAATATTAGGCTATTTAAATATGAAATTTAACTAGAACTTGTTTCTGTTTGATAAGCAGGTTGAGATATGGCTTTTATTTGGATTGAGGTGCTACTCAGTAAGTTTGCACACTTGGATGTTCTTAATGGAAACTATCATAAAAGATATGGAGTTGAGGTGTTGCTAATATTGAGAAGCAAGATAAAGCATTGCAGTGAGAAAAGGTGTTATAGAGAAGAGGGTTTGATAATGGAATATCACTAGTATTGGAGAGAAGCATGCTTGAAAATGCCATATATTTCTTGGCTCATGAATTCTGTGTTAGCTGTTATGTTTGTTTAGTAGGAAAAAGTGCTATGATAGAAAACATGGTTGTAGTTGCTGACAATAGCTTCAAGTGAAGCTTTACACTTTGATTAAGTCTCATATTTTGAAATTTTTAGAAAAAATGGAAATTTTAGGATTTATTATTATTATTATTATTTTATATGGCCATTGGATGATCAATAGTCACACAAAATACACATTTCTTCACTTTAAACAGCATATGGTCACACTTATTAACACTTTTGGCCACTTTTTGCTTAATTGTATGTGATTAAATACCCAAAACAAACATGCTTTGTGTGACTAAATATTACAAAAGGCCACACAAACATAAATTCATGTGGCCATTGGATGATCAATAGTCACCAAAATACACATTTCTTCACTTTAAACAGCATATAGTCACACTTATTAACATTTTGGCCACTTTTTGCTTAATTGTATGTGACTAAATTAAAAAAAAAAAAAATCATGCTTTTTGTGACTAAATATTACAAAATGTCACACAAACTAAAAATTCATGTGACCATTAGATGAACAATAGTCACATAAAATACACATTTACTTGATTTTAAAAAGCATATGGTCACACTTATTAACACTTTTGGTCATTATTTTTTTAAAAATTGTATGTGACTAACTCCAAAAAAACAACACCCATTGTGTGACTAAATCATCACAAACATCACATTTATTATATATTCATGTGGCCACAGGACGGGAAGTAGTCACACAAAATACACATTTACTTGAATAAATCATCTCAAATGTCACATATATTATATATTTATGTGGCCAAAGGACGAACAATAGTTACTCTCAAAAACCATTCGTGTGACTATAAAGTATTTACGGTCACTAATACTGATTAATCCAACAAAACTTGTGCCAAATTTGTCACAAATATTCGGGTTTTGGTCACTCTTTTTCAATGAAAAAGGCCACGAAATCAACAATGTTACCGTAGGATACCTACGGTGGCGCGATCTTTGGTGACAAACACAAAAAAAAACCGTGTGTGACTATATGCATATCGTCACACATTTTTGGAGTAACCAGTACCACTTTTTATACCAATGTTAAACAAATCTCATTGTTGCTGCCAAGTAAGAAGAAACGAGGAGAGTAGCTAGAGTGGTAATTGTTTGTAGCAGCCCCGTGTTTGCTGCCTTGGGTCCTTTTGTAGCAGGTCTTGGTGAATCAGTCCTAGTCATGTTATAGTGCCGTGGTTCCTTTTTGTTAATCCTTTTGATTCCAGCCTAAGCTACCCGTAAATCTCATCTTGTTCTCAATTATATCTTATATGACTCACATTATTAATCTAGTCTATAACATGTTGTTAGTAACATAAAATCACACTTGTATTAAGAGGTTAATGCCACATGAATTTCTATAGAACATTTTTTTCCTTCAAGTCTGGTTATCCCTAATGGTGTCGACATGTTGTTATTCCAAGCCCTAGACTTGTTAATCATTAAATATTAATGACAAACATTTACTATCCCTTAAATGAGGCGTAAAAGAAAGTAAACCCTAGGCGTATGTGTGTAACGTGAGCTGTTGTGTTTATGGGTTTTCGTCATGATTTCTTGTGCGTATTATATGTGAGTCGAGTGGTGTTTAAAGAATGTGTACGGTCTGAATTAAAATGGAACATGAACTAGTTATGTTTAACGAGAGTTAGGGACTGTTTTGATTATGATTTTATGTGTAATTGTGTACTTGTGGCCTCGTTAATCTTGGGTGTTATGGGTATGTTTTGGGTATCGATGCATAGATAAAATCATATTTAAAAAGGGTCGCCATGCTTGTTTGTGTCTCGTTAATGTCTAGGTCCAAGAGTCTTGGTGTGATGTTTTGTCTCGCTGGTTTATAATCCGAGAGGGATTAGATCAGGTCATGTGGTATTGTATGTGTTGGTGTCGAACTGTGCCTAAAACCATAATAAATCACATATGCATCGAGGGTTGTGTAGTGTTTAACGAGGGGTAGGGTTTTGTGGGTTGTGACTGTTGCATGCTAAAAGGATATGATCATGTCTCGTGTTAAGTGAGTATGTGTGATGTCGTGTGTGAGGGTTTATGAACGCATGGGGGTGTGTGTGTCGATCAGTGATTTCAACATGGTTTCAAATCAGAATTTGAATAGATTCAGGTAGTGGTGTAGTGTTGTGTCTCGTATGCATGTAGGTTGTGGGCCTGTGATTTATGGAGATACATGCATAGTAAATGGAAATCTATTCTTGTTTCATGTATTTGGCATTGGGTGTGGGTAAGTATTTTTGTTTAAAAAGATTTGGGTTTCGTTCTAGCCTCGTGGGTGTGTCTCGCATGTGTGTCCTTATTCGAAAAGTGTGAATAGAATCCCATTAGTTCTTAGTTTCGAGAGTGGTTTCGAGACTTGTCTTTGTTTATAATCCGGTCTATCATTGTCCCTATTTCGGTCTATCTTTATCTCGAAGTCAAGCTATCATCTCTAAAATACACCTAGAACCTATGCTTTGACTATATCTAATTTAAACCCTAACCATATTAATTTAATATTAGGTAATAAATATCATTAAAGACAATAATCAGTTAAGTTATAAAAGGATAAATGGACATATAAATAATAAATGATTATTAATTCGTGTAGATTCGTTGAAGAATGAGTGACTCGTGTTTTTCTCATTTTTCTTTCATTTACGTTAAGGTACAGATATTTTACCCTTTAACAGTAAGGGTTTCCTCATGACTTGATTCCTGATTTCTGTTATTCTGATTTATGATCCATATCTGATTTGTTATGCATTTGCTATTCAGTTTGATATTAGATTCGTTTCAGTTAAGCATCGCCTTAGATGGATAATCAGTAATTATCTTTTATGCTTTATTTATATCATTTGCTTTATTGCCCGAGCTATTTGAACTAGTCATGGAGGTACCATGACCATGTCATTGAGGCACCAACGGCATGACACCATCTGTGGCGGTGTAATTAGTCAACGGCGTTCCCTTTTGTATATTGCTATATATAGCGCACCTGGCCCGTGTATATTGTATGTATGCTTAGTCTAAAACTTGGTATATGTATATCTGTTTTGCAGGGAGCGTATGGTTCCATCCTAGGTACATAGTTGTGTTTTGATTTAGTGATGGATTTGTGTGTGCCATACACCCTATTTCACTTTTGGTGCATGGAGTCTGCAGCCTCTATTATTACAGGGATATTTGTATGTGTGATTATTTGGCCTATTCATGTACCATGTTTAGGTATATGTTTCGGGTTCGTGGGCAATTCCTTATTGTACTCGATTTCCATGTCTCCTGTGACTCTTATGTCATTTTTTTCATTTGTTCTCATCTTAATTATTCATTTGTCTCTGATTTCATTTAATTCTCATGGCTTATGATGTTCTAGTTCAGCAGGTTCTGATGACTTCGATTCAGTTACTTATTACTTTTAGTTATTATTTTGTATATATCTGTTCACTGGGCTTTTTAAGCTCAGCCGCATTTCTTTTCCTACGGCAGGTTTTAAGAGGGAAGTTAGGATTTGAGTGAAGAGTGCTTAGGAGCTCTTAGTGGACTACACTGTTGATAGCTTATCATGGATTAGAGTTGGACTTAGAGTTTTTATTTTGACTTAGTTTGTATCTTAGTTTTGGATGTCGTTATGTTGAGATTTAATACATTATTTTTCCTTAGAATACCTTTGTAACCATTGTATTATTAAAGTCTTCCGCTTGCAAATGTTCTGTTTGACACCATAATTGTGACATTTGACCCGTTCTCGGATGGGGGTTTTACAATTATGGTATCAAAGCAAAGGCTTCGACTTGTAGTACATAAAATCATGACCTGTGAATATTAAGCCCTTAGGTTTGCACTATAGGAGCTTATGAAACAACCTTTGAGAATTTGCGTTGGGTTTTTCTTTCAGCAGAAACTTAAGTTATAACCGGTGAGGATTGGGTAGACTATATGATAAGACATTTGTTAGATATATTGCTTCCGCATCACTCTTATTCGCGCCCCTACTTTTTAGTTAAGCCCCTTTAAGACCATTCTTTCCGGAGATTTAGAGAACTTATCATATTACTCAGCATGAGCATAGTGACCAACTAAGTTTAGAATATTTTGAGATTGTTATAGTAATGCCTTTCACTATATGGGTTTTACTTTCTGATTCCGATCTCAACCTATGATTCATTTGTTAATCAATTAGATGCCTCTTCGACCATTCTGAGAATTCTTATGACCATGATGTGTTCAACACATTCTATGATTTCTCTTGCTTTTGCTAAGCATATTCAGGTCTCCCTACACTATTAGATTTTGCTTCATCCGCATCTATTAACCACGAGTATAGGAGTTTTCCCTATGAGAGGCCTTATGGTTATTAACCACGAGTATAGGAGTTTTCCCTCAAATTTCAATTATAAGATTCATTCTGCTAAATTGTTTCCTTTGGAAATGTATGAGTTCGATGTTATTCTGCTATGGATCAGTTAACTGAGCATCAAGATGCTAAGTGCTGTCATACTATACACCTATAACGATTCGAACATCCTGAATTCTTTTTACCATGATATCCGACTGGTTAACCCATTGTTATCATTGCTACCCTGAAAACTCGTACGTTATTCTTCGCGGTTGTGAAGGTTTCCTATCACCTATTTAATACACGGTTGGATGGATCTCACCTTGAGAGTCATTTTGCAGTCTGAATTTTCTCGACATAACCCCTGAATGAACTACCAAGATTTTCACCAGAATGTGAAGTTGATTTGACTTAGTACTGAGAGATTGTTTAGTCACGACTCGAGATGGAATATGATATCAATAAAGGCACGATTACATGATGCAAGTATTATGACGCCTAATCAACATGATAATAGTTACATCATATAACTTGAACTTATTGGGATCATATGATATTTTAAGAAGTGCCTGAGAACAGTAAGGTCAGATGAGACAGAACCCTATCCGTATAGAATGACGTTTTGCCTGATTCTGAAACTCTGTATCGAATGGCACCTGTTGGATTGGAAGGAACAACTACAAGAATTTCTAGAAAGTGGTTTTTATTGTTCGAATGTATCTCCGTGGAATGATCCAGTTTTATTCATGAAGAAGAAGAATGGTAGTAGGAGATTATGTATTGATTTTTGGAAGCTGAATCGTATTACTGCTAGAAACCATTATCCACCACCTCAAATCGACGATGTATCTGATCAACTTTAGGACGCGAAGTTTCTCCTTTAGATGGATTTATGGCTTGAAGGTATTCTTAGAACTGCCTTTCGTATTTGTTACAGCCACTATGAGTGTTAGTAATGCCAATAGTACTGGCTAATGCTCCGACTGTTTTATGGACTTGATGAAACGTGTCTTTCATGAGTACTTGGATAAATTTGTTATGACATCTTGTGTATTCAGAGACGAAGGAGAAACAGGAGGATCATTTTTGTATATATTGTGTTCGAAATGTTGCGTCAGAAAAAGCTTTAAGCAAAATTCTGGAAGTGTAATATTTAGTTGGGACAGATGGCGTTCTTAGCTGATAGTATTTCTATGGATCCTGCGAAGATTGAGACTATCACCAAATGACCAAGACTGACGACAGTTATCGGGGTTAGAACCCTTTGAGTCTTGTAGAAGAATTGTGGAAGAAGTTCACGATTGGCGTTACCGTTGACGAAGATTATGAGAAGAGGAGAGAAGTGTAGTTGGTATGAGGAACGAGAACTGAGTTTTGATAAGCTGTAACAAAAATTAGCTTCTACATCCATACTTACAGGTGGGTACTAAAGTTTGGGATGCATCAAAGAAAGAGACTTGGTTATGCCCTTGTGCAGCACGGGAAGGTTATTGCTTATACATCAAGACACTGGAACCATAGGTGGCGGATTATTCAACACATGACTTGAAGTTGGCAGCAGTGGTGTTTGCTCTTAAGATTGGAAGACATTTCTTATAAGGCGAATTTAGGTAGCAGATGCACTTAGGAAGAATTCTGGAATTTCGGTTTGGTCCTAGATATTGAACTTAAGAAAATCAAGACTTAGAGCTCAGGGAAATTGAGTTGTGGCGAACATGAAGGTTGAATTCAATTACAGATTTTAGAAGCTCTAGAGTAAGATGATGAACTATGATCTGTGTTAGAAGACTGGAAGGAAGCTGTTATGATTGAGGCACAATTCTACTATCTCTCTATTCATCCTAGTTGTACTAAGATGTATAGAGACTTGAAGCAGAATTTTCAGATGGAATGGTTTGAAGCTAGACGTAACTACATTGGTGATTATGTCTTTAGTAAATTAAGAAGTTAAGATTGAATTTCAGCACGCAAGTGAGTTCCTTTAACTTTTGGACTTTCCGACTTGGAGGTGGGATCAGACTTTTCATGGACCGTGTAACGAGATTTCCTCGCACACTTAAGAAGTATAATGCAATTTGAGTCGTGGTGGATCGTTTGATTAAGTCAGCTCACCTTTTTGCCTCTTAGAATGGGTATTCAGTTAGTAAGTTGGCATAAATCCTTCGGTAGAAATTTTTTTAGTTACATAGCACACCTGCAGTGATCGTGTCTGAGGTCCGCGTTTTACTTCATGTTTATGGGAAAATTTATAGAAGGCTTTGTGGGTTGTCACTGTTGCATGCTAAAAGGATATGATCATGTCTCGTGTTATGTGAGTATGTGTGTTTGTGTATGCATGGGGGTGTGTGTGTCGATCAGTGTTTTCAACATGGTTTCAAATCAGAATTTGAATAGAATCAGGTAGTGGTGTAGTGTTGTGTCTCGTATGCATGTAGGTTGTGGGCCTATGATTTATGGAGATACATGCATAGTAAATGGAAATCTATTCTTGTTTCATGTATTTGGCGTTGGGTGTGGGCAAGTATTTTTGTTTAAAAAGATTTGGGTTTCATTCTAGCCTCGTGGGTGTGTCTCACATGTGTGTCCTTATTCGAAAAGTGTTAAGGGAATCTCAATAGTACTTAGTTTCGAGAGTGGTTTCGAGACTTGTCTTTGTTTATAATCCGGTCTATCATTGTCCCTATTTCGGTCTAGGTACTTAGTTGTGCTTTGATTTAGTGATGGACTTGTGTGTTCCATACACCCTATTTCACTTTTGGTGCATGGTGTGGCAACTGGCATTTTTAGGGCAATACTTATTCATAAAACTCGAAACTAGTTGCGGCAGACGATGATTTTTCCAAACTTCTTTTAATAATCAGTTTCATTTATTATTGCCTATTATACATTTTCGAGCTTTTGGACATCATTTGAACTAAAAACGTGAGAATTTCTTGTGAAACGTGAAAGTAGAGCACAACGCGAGTCGGCACGAGTCTGAACCTAATAACACGTGAAACATTGGGTTTTACTAGATAATACGAACCTAGACATATTTATAGTCAATTTTATTGTAGAAATAGTTTTAAGATTAATAGCATAAATTAAAAATACTCGGGAAAATATTTTGGCACCCAAATTAGCCCCAATAGCGTTTTACTAAAAGTATAGCTAAATAACCCTTCCCACCCCTACATTAATTTTTAGTTTTGGTCCTTGTGGGTCACTAGGGCTTTCACCAATAGTCCTAGGGGGCTATATAAACCCCACTTATAACATTTTAGGGTTAAACACCCTCTTTGCTTTCTCTTTAGCCACCCACCTCCTCTCTCCCATTTCTGGCCACGCCTCCGGCCACCACAGCACGCCACCACCGCCACCTCTCATATCATACTGCTACCACCAACATCATCTTTGTGACTCCCTTGTCACGATTAGCCACCACACGCGTCAAGAAACACCACCACCACCTCGTATTCACCACCACCGCCTCGTACACACCACCACCACCATCAAGAACTTTAGATCCGTGTAGTTTTCGAGCTTGTGAAGGTGAGATACATTGATTAACACTCGTGTGTAACTCGGTGTGAGTCAACTCGTGTATAAAGAGTCACTCTTTTTATTCTTTTCCTTTTGGGTTTGTTTCGGGTACAAAAACACGAGGAATAATCATTTTGTTAACTAAAAACGAGTTTGGTATCATTTTTCATTTAGTTTTTTGTCGAGTCGTGGTCGATCCGTGAGCATAAGCTCACGGCCGTGGTTGTGGATCTCATTTTTGGTCGAGTCGAGTACTTTTCGAGTCGTGGAGAATCGTTTTGAGCTTATGGTTATGATGGATTGGTTATAATTTTACCTTGTTATTCTTATTATGGATGTGGAAAGTTAGTCGAGTGACCCCAAGGGTCCGTTTGGTTTGACAGCCGAGTCCAACGGTCCGTTTGGTTTGACAGCCGAGAGCAAGGGTCCATTTGGTTGTTGGGATCGCCATGGTTCGAAGTCGTGGTGATGCTGAGGAGATTGTTATTTTTGTTGAATTTGAGAAGTATTTGTTGTGACAATTAGATAACGAGCAGTACGATTTTGGCCGTTAAATATTGATTTGGACATGGAGATTTTTATTATGAGTTATTGATTATTATTGTTGTTAGGAGTTAAATGTTGAAGACTTAGTACTGCTGAAGATAACACTAACAGTACAAATTGCTAGTGTAAGTTCAAGACTGTTGAAGACAACTAACAGTACAAACTGCTAAGTTAGTACTGCTAGTATTGATGAAGATACTGCTGCATGAAGACTGCTTCTAGAAGATGTATAGAAGGATAAGTATGGAAAAGATTGTATGTATATCTTATTTAGTTAGAATTATATGGATAGATACTTATCTTGTAAAGGACTCCTTGTGCCTATAAAAGGAGGTCCTAGGTTAGACACATCAATATACGTTTTGGTGAAGATTCAAGGTTTTCCAACCCTAGTGATATCAGAGATCACTCGTATTATATCTAATAATATTGAATCATTTGGAGTTATATTCATTGTTCATTGTTCATACATTGTCCATTACTGTTACATCAAATCAATCTTCTAAGTATCATCAACAGATTCCGCATACTTGTTGATATAAACTCAAAGTATCCTCAACACATTCTTAAGGTGTTTAGATCCTCTCAAGTGGTATCAGAGCCAGGTTCTGATACTTTGATTTAGAAGAAGAACTCTTTATTCATCTTAAAGACAATGGACATGGAAACCACACAGACCAACATGGCTGCAAAGTTGCCTATGCTGAAGCAGAATGATTTCAAGATGTGGAGGCTTCGGATAGAATAGTACTTTCAAGTGTAGGACTGTGCACTCTGGGAGATCATTGAAGATGGGAAATCCTTTAAACCAGATAATGCAGAAGAGAAGCTCTCCAGTTGATGGTGAGGAAAAGACTACTGTGAATACCTCTCCAGTTAATGCAGAAGAGAAGCTTCAAAAGAAGAATGATGTCAAAGCTAGGAGTTTGTTGATGATGACTATCCCCAATGATCAACTCCTAACATTCAGCAAATACAAGGATGCAAAATCCTTGTTTGAAGCAATCACTACTCGGTTTGGTGGTAATGAAGCCACCAAGAAGACCCAAAAGACCTTACTGAAGCAGAACTTTGAAAACTTTAGTGCTGCCAGTAATGAGTCTTTAGATCACATTTTTAATAGATTGCAGAAGATTGTCAGCCAACTGGCTGTACTTGGAGTTGAAATCCCTCAAGAAGACCTGAACTCCAAGTTCTTAAGGAGTTTACCTGCTGAATGGTATACTCATGTGGTGGTCTGGAAGAACAAGCTAGAGATCGACACCATGAGCCTCAATGATCTATACAACAAATTTAAGATTGTTGAACAGGAAGTGAAGAAATCTGGAGGTTCAAGTTCAAGCTCAAGCTCTGGGAATATGGCTTTTGTGTCATCTCCCAGCAACACCAATCCAGAAGAAGTAAAAGTAGCTGCAGGAGTTAGTACTGCTAACCCTAATGTTAGTACTACTAGCACGCCAACTAGCATTGTTGGTATTAGTGATACAACCTTTTATGTATTCCTGACCAGCCAAAGCAATGGGTCTATGCTGTCACATGAAGATCTAGAGCATATTGATGATGATGACTTGGAAGAGATGGATCTAAATTGGTAGGTTGCACTTCTTAGCATGAGGGCTAAGAAGTTCTTTCAAAGAACTGGGAAAAAGATCAACATCAATATTGATTATACTGCTGGTTTTGACAAGTTTAAGGTGGAGTGCTTTAACTGTCACAAGTTGGGGCATTTTGCCAGAGAGTGTAGAAGACCCAGGCAGCATGATAGCAAGAGTAAGGGGTATGGAAGCAAGCCAAAGGCAGTGGAAGAGGCAGAGACATCTTCAAAGGCTATGGTTTCCATTGATGGTCTAGGTTATGACTGGAGCTTTATGGCAGAGGAGGAGGAAGCACCAACTGAGGTGGCTCTTATGGCTTTTTCTGACTCAGAGGTACACTCAACCAAAACTTGTTCTAAAACTTGTTCTGCTCTTAAAGAATATGAAACTTTAAAGAAACATTATGATGAGCAGAGAATTGAGCTAAACCAAACAAACTATAATTTGTCTAATCATAAAAGAGGTTTAGTAGTCTTAGAAGAACAAATTTTGCATTATAAGAAAAATGAGTCTGTCTTTGCTGAGGATATAGCTGTTCTTAAAAGAGATTCGACTCTTAAAAATGTTGAGATTAGTATGCTAAGAGCTGAGTTAGAAAAGATCAAAAAGGCAAAAGATAATATTCAATTAAGTGTAGACACTTTAGAGTTTGCATCTAAGGGAGTAAATAAGATCATAGAGTGTCAATTGATTAATAAGGCTAAGTCTGGGTTAGGCTACAACACATGTCCACCTCCTCATAGAGGATTGCCTTCACCCTCAGGAATTGACTTAGAGCACACAGGTTTAGCTAAGTTTCAAGAGCCAAAATTAGAATATGGTAGTAAGGCTAAAGAAAATGTTAATGTTAATAAACCTGATGTGTTGAATGTGCCTTTTGAGAGTGCTAGTGACACCTCTCTTGCTGAGGACAAGGTGTTAGATGATAGGAACTCAGATGCTCCCATAATAAAAGATTGGGAATCTGATGATGACGATCAGGTTGTTGCTAAACCTGATATAGTAAAGCTAGAATGAACTAATGTTCCTAAGGTGGTTAGTAATGAAACTGTTAAACCTAGAACAACAGTTAGATATTCTGAGATGTATTGGTCCACAAGCAAGCCTAGAGGTAACCAGAGGAACTGGAATGACCTCAAGTCCCATCAACTAGGTAGTGACTTTGTCATGTATAACAAGGCTTGTTTTTCTTGTGGTAGCTTTGACCACCTACAGGCTTTTTGTCATAACCATCAAGGGAAAAAGATGGTTACATGGAATAAAAGGGTTCATGGGAACACAACTAAGAGGGTGAACTTAAATAGCTCGAGATTGGTTAGATCTCACCCTAATAGAATGACTTCCAGGGCAATTTTAATGAAGTCTGGCCTCAAACCAATTAGTACTGCTCGACCAGCAGTTAGTACTGCCAGACCAATTAAGATTGTTTACTCTAAGCCAACAGTTTCAAGTGCAAAAACAACTTTTAAAAATGCACAACAAACTATTCACAGGCCTTTTCACAAGAAAGCAGTGTTTCAAAACAAATTTTGGAACTCAAAGGTTAAAACTGCTAGGCCAGCAGTTAGTACTGGTAAGCCTAAAAACACTGCTAGGGATAAGAGGGCAAATGCTGTTAAGGCCTCAGCATGTTGGGTATGGAGACCAATCAAACCCAATGGTGCATCAATTGTATTAAAGAGATTTGACTATATTGATGCACGAGGTAAACCCAATTCAGTGATGGCTTGGGTACCCTAAGGAAACTAATTTCCTTCTTTAATGTGCAGGGACATCCACAAGATGATGAAGAAGATCAAGGTTATGCAGATAGTGGATGCTCTAGGCACATGACAGGGAACATGTCCTATCTTTCAGACTTTACACCAATGGATGGAGGATATGTTACCTTTGGGGGAGGAATAGGTGGAAGGATTACTGGTAAAGGTACATTGAAAACCGGTAAACTTGACTTTGAAGATGTGTATTTTGTGCAGGAGCTCAAGTATAATCTCTTTAGTGTCTCATAGATGTGTGACAAAAAGAACAAAGTTCTTTTTACTGACACTGAATGTCTTTTGCTTTCTCCTGACTTTAAGTTACCTGATGAAAGTCAAGTACTACTTAAAGTTCCAAGAAAGGGCAATATGTACAGTGTTAATATGAAGAAAATTGTTCCTAAAGAGGCTCTCACTTGTCTTGTAGCAAAAGCCACATTAGATAAGTCAATGCTATGGCATAGAAGACTTGGTCATGTCAACTTTAAAACCATTAATAAAATTGTTAAAGATGGTTTGGTAAGAGGCTTGCCTCAAAAACGTTTTGAAAATGACCAAACTTGTGTTGCCTGTCTCAAAGGCAAACAACACAAAGCTTCTTGTAAGCCAAAGACCCAGAACTCTATTACTCAACCTTTGTTTATGTTGCATATGGACTTGTTTGGTCCTACATCTGTGAGTAGTATACAACATAAGAAGTACTGTCTTGTAGTAACTGATGATTTTAGTAGATTCACATGGGTTTTCTTTCTAGGATCTAAGGATGAGACAACTAGCATTCTTAAGACATTTATAACTGAAATAGAAAACCTAGTTGATAAGAAAGTGAAAATCATCAGGTGTGACAATGGGACAGAGTTTAAGAATAGAGTTATGGATGATTTTTGTAGGAAAAAAGGTATTAAGAGAGAATTTAGTGTAGCTAGAACTCCTCAGTAGAATGGGGTTGCTGAAACTAATAGAGGCTGCTAGGACCATGTTAGCTGATTCCAAGCCACCCATCACTTTTTGGGCTGAAGCAGTTAATACTGCTTGTTATATGCAAAACAGGGTTTTAATAGTCAAACCTCACAACAAGACACCATATGAACTGTTTAGAGGTAGAACATCTGCTTTAGGTTTTCTAAGACCATTTGGATGTCATGTCACTATTCTCAATACCTTAGACCATTTAGGAAAATTTGATGGTAAATATGATGAGGGTTTCTTGGTTGGGTACTCAATGAACAGCAAAGCCTTTAGGGTTTACAACACAAGAACTAGAAAAGTTGAAGAAAACCTGCATTTACAGGTTCAGTTTTTAGAGAATAAGATGGTGTTGCAACAGATGAACCAAGATTGGAAAAGGAGAAAGATCAAGATCATATTCTGATGCCTATTTGGAATAGTGTTGATTCGTCTTCAAAGCATGCTGGATAGCCGTTAGTATTGGTGAGAAATAACCGCTTGTTAAAAATAGCCGTTGTAAAACCGTTAAGATTTTATTGGTCAATTACTTTACTTAAGGGTTTTCTTTATTGGATATTTTCACTTTTTATTTACTTTATTACCTTTCTTCAATCCAAGGTTATATTTTATTGAAGACGGTCCAATAGAAACCCTAAGAATCATTCTTTACATCTCAATTTGTTTTACTCCCTTTACTTTCTTATCTCATCAATCAAATCCCAGCAGTAACAACCAACTTTTACTAACAATAATGGCCTCTTTATCTTTTGTCGATAAACATAACATGGTGCCATTTTTGGAGAAAACAAAGGAGGGTGCACAATTTCATCAGATAGTGGATTTCTTGAATGCTTCTCACATAAGGTATTCTTTAACTCTAAATCCTACTATCTATGTCTCCCAAATCAAGCAGTTCTAGCAGACTGTTACTGTCAAAACTATTGAAACTGGAGACAAAGAACTTAATGCAATAGTAGATGGTAAAACCATTACTCTTACTAAATCATCAGTTAGTAGGCATCTCCACCTATCTGATGACAATGGTATTAGTAGCTTGCCCAATACTGAAAATTTTCAAACACTATCCAGAATAGGGTATAATACCACATCACAATCTTTAACTTTTCAAAAAGGTTGTTTTGCCCCACAATGGAGGTTTTTAATTCATACCATCCTTCATTGTTTAAGTCCTAAGAAAACTTCATGGGAACAGTTCAGTAGCAATATTGCAACTGCTCTCATTTGCTTATCAACCAATAGGACTTTCAATTTTTCAAAACTTATTTTTGAAGGAATGGTAAAGAATGTGGACAGTAAGTCAAAAATTTTTATGTATCCAAGGTTCATTCAAACAATTTTGAACATGAGGAAAAGTCAGCTTCTACCTCACCAAACTGTTTATTAAACACCAACACTTACCAAAAACTTTTTAGTAATATGAGGATAGCCTCAAAAGGGTATAGTGGGGAAGAAGTGCCTTTGCTTGATTCCATGTGACAGGTACAGGGTGAAGGGTCAACAACCCCAATTGACTCCCAACACATACCCATAAGTTCATCACAATCAGCCTCACAACCCACTTCATCGCCAACTAGGAGTTTATCCAAAGAGGGCTCTGTTGTTCCTCAGCACAGAATTCCTACCCATTCCCATGATGCAGATGAGGCTAACAATGTCAATGTAGGAAGGGCTGCCATTACTGTCACAGGCTTAGAAGCTGGGCAGGAAAGGGGTAACATAAGTAAGACCCAACCTATGGCAAGACCTACAATACCTAGTTCTTTTGAACCAAGTACTAGTTGTGGAATCCCAAGCCAACTGGAACAATTGGGTGGCTCAGATGCTTAACATGTGCTGGAGTCTGAGTCTATGCCCCATGGTGCACCTCTCCCTGAAGGTAACACATCAGGAAGTGCTGAGGGCAGTCATAAACTCAATGAATTGATGGATTTATGTACAAAATTGTCAGATAAGGTTTCTAACTTGGAGGCTGAGCTCACCACACACAAACAGGTCTTTGGAAAAGTCTACGCCAAACTTGTATTGAAGGTGAAGAAATTAGAGCAAAAAGTAAAGACTCTTCAAAGAAAAAGATCAACTCACTTGGTGGAATCATCTACTTCTTCCAGTTCACATAATGATCAAGATGTAGACAAGGGTGAGGAGTCTTCCAAACAGGGGAGGAAGATAGCTGAGCTAGATAAGACCCTAATGTCTCATTGGTTCAAGAGGAATCTGGTACTCAGGGGAGGCCAGATGATCAAATGAAAGAAACTGCTCAAGGTCAACAAGGTACTGCTGGTGCAGTATACATGAGAAGAAAAAGACCAGACAAGGGCAAAAATGTGATGATTAAAGAAGAGCCATCCAAGAAAATAAGTCAGAAATCTAAAGCTCAAATTGCTCTTGATGAAGAACTTGCTCAAAGAATTCATGCTGAAGAAGAAGCTAGGGTAGCTGAGGAAGAGAGAATTGCTCAGTTCATGGTTGAACAGAAGTTACTCAGAGAAGAACAAGAAAAGGCTGTTCAAGAACAAGCTGACAGAGAATTAGCTGCTAAGATGCAAGAAGAAGAAAGGTCACAGTTCACAGCTGAAGAACAAGAAAGTGCAATCAGTGATCTATTGGAGCAGATAAGAAAGAGTCAAAGCAAGAAGCAATCTGCTCAGAAGAAACCTCCTACAATGGCTCAACAGCTAAGGTACATGAAAGATTACCTGAAACATCAAGACTATTGGAAAGAACAATACTTCAAAGGAAGGTCTTATGAAGAGATAGAGAAGCTGTACTTCAGTGCATATAGGAGAATTCATACTTTGTTTAGAGCTGATATAGAGACAAGCAGAGGAGATAAAAGAGCAGGTGAGCAATTAGAATCAGAGGAGTCCAAGAAGCAAATGACTGAGGAAGGAAAAGAAGAAGAAACAGTTGAAGAAGAAGAAGAAGAAGAAGTATTAACTGATGAACAACTTCATGGTATGATGGTAGTAGTTCTAGATACATTAAATGTGGATCCCATTTCAGCTAAACATCCCATAATTGATTGGGAGATACATCAAGACACATTTGGGAAAGGCTGTAAATTTATCAGGGTAGGAGGAAAATCAGAGGTGTATAAGTTCTTTGAAGACTTGATCAAATCATTTGATAGAGAAGACTTGGACAGACTTTGGAGTTTAGTTCAAGAAAGGTTCAAGACTACTGATCCTACTGAAGATAAAGACAAGGAATTATGGGTAGAGCTGAAAAGGCTATATGAGCCTGACTCAGATGATGTTCTATGGAGATTTCAAGCCCATGACTTGGCTACCACATGGAGACTGCTTGACAACTGTGGAGTTCATCAGGTATCTACTAAAGAAGGAGTGGAAGTCTACATGCTAGTTGAGAAGGATTATCCATTGAGAGCAGAAATACTACTTAGCATGCTATCTGCCATACTCAAAGTTGATGAAGAGTCAGAAATGGCAAGAGAATTGATAAGAAAAATATTTCAACAAGCAGAAGAAATGAAGGCTAAAAGACTAAGACTGACATTATAGTGTTTGAAAGAATCCTCACAATCATCACAAAGTAATCATTTAATTCAGAAACTTAATGATTTAGGGTAAATCACAAGTTTAGGGGAGGATTGTTAGGAATTAAATGTTGAAGACTTAGTACTGCTGAAGATAACACTAACTGTACAAACTACTAGTGTAAGTTCAAGACTGTTGAAGACAACTAACAGTACAAACTGCTAAGTTAGTACTGCTAGTATTGATGAAGATACTGCTGCATGAAGACTGCTTCTAGAAGATGTGTAGAAGGATAATTATGGAAAAGATTGTATGTATATCTTATTTAGTTAGAATTATACGGATAGATACCTATCTTGTAAAGGACTCCTAGTACCTATAAAAGGAGGTCCTAGGTTAGACACATCGATATACGTTTTGGTGAAGATTCAAGGTTTTCCAACCCTAGTGATATCAAAGATCACTCGTATTATATCTAATAATATTGAATCGTTTGGAGTTATATTCATTGTTCATTGTTCATACATTGTCCATTATTGTTACATCAAATCAATCTTCTAAGTATCATCAAGCAGATTCCGCATACTTGTTGATATAAACTCAAAGTATCCTCAACACATTCTTAAGGTGTTTAGATCCTCTCAATTGTGATGATTTGAGCAAGTCGAGTACCACTGAGACTTTGTAGTCTCGGCGTGGCCTCGACAAGCCGAAAATGGATACTAGACTTTAATTGAACTTGTGACTATTATAGTTGACTATTTGACCCGACATACGGTCGTAAGGATTATGGAATGTAAATTGATACGTTGTCTAGTCTCGTGACATATTGTGAAACGGAAACGAAAAGGAACTTCAAACGACTAATAAATAAAGTTATAATAGTTAATAATGACTAATATATATATATATATCTTTTTGGAAATGTAATTTATGAGATAACGGAAAAAACGCGAGACTATGAGAATGTATCGAGGCACATTACCTTGGTATACTAATATTGGAATTTTGAACATTGTTTGGTTTATATTTGAAGTTACGGATCGATTTAACATTAATATAACCAACCGACACGGTTATAGGACTTATTGGACTGACGAGCCCAATAAGAGCCCAACAAGTGTGCCGAAGGACGTATTAGTGAGAAACTTATCCTTATGACTTACCTCTTATCACTTGGTTTTGTTTTATTGTTACGAGTTTAGTGACAGAGTTCGTTTGGGATATTGCAATCACATGGCGTAGTTTTTATTGGAGAGTTGTTTTGTGAGCCATTTCCGTCTTGGTCATTTGTTTTGGCGTGTGTACACTTGAGTCAGCGTTGTGTCACCACTACACCCACGATGATACCAAACACTAATAAATGGTTTTAACAAGGATATTTTGGAAAGGAAAAAGGTATATACTTGGGAATAGTTAGCTTTTGGAAACCGTTATACTTTTGGATATACGTTAAGATAAGCTTATTATTAATAGGTTGTGCCGAGTCCGTCGCGTTGTGATACTAGTTGCTGTTGTGCCATGACGTTCTAGTTGCCGTTGTGCTATACTACTCTTGATCTGTTGTGTTGTGCATTACTTGACTAAGGTGAGTTCTCGTAGACCCAATTTTTATCATGTTTTACCTTGGGGTAGAAATGGTACTTAATTCTTTTCAAATGTTTTCATACTGTGATTTACTGTTTTTATGTTTTTGGACAATTACGTGTGTTTGATTGCGATTATGTGCTATGTGGTACAACTTTATGTTATGTGAGTGATGTGCGTGTGTATTGCTCTAATTTTTATAACCACGGCAGCGGCTCCAAAGACTTGGTGCGCGCGTGTTGTGACGTTGTAGTTTTAGCAGTATTCAAGTTTTAAATTTATATTTAGCCGACTTATCAATAACACACACTTTAACGAGCAGTGTACCCGGTCAGTATGAATATAATGGTAAGTAGAGTGTCGATCACTAAGAGTGGAACGTATTATCTAGTTATTCTAATCAGTATTTTAATATCTTAAGTTAGCTATACAACATAATCTAACGCAAGGGGGGTCAGCCTGAGAGACTGGCACGGTTTGATTATGATTAAATATAAACTAAACTAATAAGCACGAATCAGCGATTAGCACACATGTACACAGATAAATACTTGAGACAATAAGAAGACCTGTCCTGATAGTTAAGTAGCTTGTCACTTGTTTTATTGCTAGTTGTATATGAAGTGTATAGTTCGATGCAACGCACCGAGATTAATCCTTTCTCATTGGCTCTAATCTTATCGGCGAGTAAACCCTTAATGATTACTTATGACTATCCTATTTATCTTTCTTCCTACTTTTCTACAGACGATAGAATGCATAGGTGATCTAATAAATAGGCGAGGAAGGGGCATGGCGACCCAAGCAATGCTCAGCTAGACACAGAGGTTATCAATGCACTAATAAAAGTCACCAAAGACATCAACATATAAACTTTAATTAATGGGAAAGCAATTTTAAGGGGAGTTGAAGTGCATGATTAAATCAATGACACAAGCCCATCAATCCTGACCAATTAAAGTGTACTAATACAATAAAACAAAACTACTTAATGAATTGAATACATGTAGGACCTTCTTACAGCTCTTGTATCTTCGTTCAAGGTGTGTCTTGTGCTGGTACTTCGTCTGAATTTGGCTTAGGGTTTCTTCTGTCTCGTACTTAGCTAAATTGTCGAACTCCGAATTTCGTCTGACTTTGGGGTATTTATAGTTTCTGTCTGAGGGCTAGATGCGGCGCATAGGATAAGTAGATGCGGCGCATTGACTTAACTTCGCGTGGGGTCCAAGATTAATATATTCAGGAATATTCGTACACCGCCAGAAGATGCGGCGTAACTCCATTTCTAGATGCGGCGCATGTCCTTGCTGTCTTGGATCGTAGCTTGTGAAATCTTGATAGTGATGAGCCGTATATAATAAGTAAGATGCGGCGTATCTGGAGCAGAATGATCTTGATCTTGTACATTTCAGTAGACTCTTAACTTCTTGCTTGTTTTGCTCCATAATTAGTCCAAAATCGCCAAGTTTCACATAATACTTGTTTTTACCTGAGAATTACAAAAGTAAACATTAACGTATCAATTCTCACAGATAATATAATAAAACAAGTCAAATAAATAGGATAAATGATGGTAATAAAATGTACTTATTTGAGTTCATCAAATATCCCCCCACTTGAACTTTACTTGTCCCCAAGTAAACCTTAGAATTAATCTTATGAAAATGTATCCTAAAAGATGTTAGGATTTATTTTTACATTTAAGCATGTATTCATTTGGTCATAATCACACAACCAAACACTTAACGAATTAGAAGTAAATAAAATATATTGATAAAAGCAAATCTAATCGTTTAACTGTCCAGTCGTGACGAATATTCTATCATAAGCATGGCAAGTATACGCATCTCCTCCACTAAAGCCAAGGAATAACAAGTCTAAAGCGGTAAAAAGGGTTTGTTGGTTAAGGGTTAATCATTCTCCTTAATCTCTATCGATCTCAAATTCCAGAAAAGGCGACAAAATCACAAATACATGATCGAATCCACGAACACGATACTTGCAATTGCTCAAATCTTTAACTCGAATAGGCTAAAGATAGGACCAAGTAACTTTTACCAATAATATTATATCAAAAAGGGCGACAAAATCATAAATACATAGCCGAATCCACGACTACGATACTTAAGATTGCTCAAATCCCTAATCTCAATAAATCAAAGGTTTGGATAAAGAATAATATAGGGTATGGATAATATTTGGGATATAAATTGGTGTAAAATGAAAAATAAACAAAACAGATAAATTAAAATCCTAAGTGTGGTTAATCACTATCCCAACCATCCCATGAATAAGACTCATATCATAGAATAACTCACGCTTTAACACTTGAAACACACGCTTTAGGTAGACACGAATTATACTCAACAAGATCTCAATCAAAGAATAACCTTAGTTGGCGTTCCCATGACGTCCAACTCCCATTCAATCCATAAATATAATATATAACAAATAGTGGTGATATCGACCACTTAATACAAAACTTTACATAAGTTGTTTAAAACAAACATCCAACTTTTCTTTCTTTTTCTTTTCAAAAAAAAAAAAATAAATAAAAATAAAAAAAAACTTGAAACATAAACATAGATGTGTAAAATTTCACCACATCACTATAATGATAACTCTGGATAATTTTTCCATACTTTTCATGACTTCAGAAATAACGGTAATAGTGAAAGTAGTAAACACACGAAAAATAAACTCAAAGATATACAATATTTACTTTCACTCCAATTGCATCGTGCAATTTCCCAACTCAACTAAAGATAATGAATTACGCACGCGAACACAAGTAATGTAAGGAAACACACTTTGCCTAAAGTAATTAACCAACCACGGATTTTAATCTACAGGGTAGGCTAAGGTGTAAGGGTGTAACAAAACATTATAACAAAGGTGTAAGAAACGAAAGGAATGGCTCTGAGTGTTTTTCTAGGGGTATCTTACTCTAAAAGTGAGAGTAACAAAAGGGTTTATACGGGGGTTAACTAACCAGTGTAGTTAGCTAATATCACATAACATATAAAGGCTATTTGGGTGTAATCATAGAAATTTACCAATTTAGACAAGTCATTCCAATTATATAGATAATACTTATTATGGTGGTCTCGAATAGTATACAGGCCAAGTTCTAAAGTTTACAAGTCACCGGCACACTCATAGATTTGTGAATTTTGAAAATTTCACAATTTTTGAAATTAACGTCATGTGTGCAGCTATGTAATTTAGACTTTAAACAAAAACATGCTAAAAAAATTTTAAATTTTGATATATTAAGCACATTTTAAGCACATTTTGAAAAAGTTTAGGACAAGTAAGTGTTCTAATTCTCCAATCCCCCCACTTAAGTTAAACAACGTCCTCGTTGTTTGTATAAAAGATTAAAAACTGGAAAATAAAAGAATTAGAACAGAAAAACTCCCCTGAGATTTGCTCGGTATAATCCTCCATTATTTGTATAAGAGCAAAAATCATCTTCCTTGTGGATGAGAACGTTTAAGCTTCATATTTGATGTATCCACAGGAATTGCAGGAATCTATAATACCATCAAGACTTTAACATACCTAAGTTAAGAAGGTTCAAACTTGCATAATACATTAGTAGTTAGCGAAAATAAAACTTAAAAATTAAACTGAAAATCATCAGGTCAGTCGATACGCCGTATCTTATGGAAGAAGATGCGCCGTATCGAGCCTGGAATAAATACAAATCAGAATAAAAGATGCGTCGCATCCTTAACCAGGGATGCGCCGCATTAAAATAAACTGACAAAAAGTTTTAAAGTCAAAAATAAAAATGCATAAAATAAAGTAAGATATGATCTATACAGTTGATACGCCGCATCCTATGATGGAGATACGCCGCATCTACTCCAGATCTGACAGACTCAATACAAAATCAAAAAATAAAATAAAAGATAAGCATGGGTTGCCTCCCACGAAGCGCTTGTTTTTGTTCGAGTCACGAGCCTGACTCCACCCTTATTTACTGTGTAATAGGGTGTTGTTCCCCCCACTTGGGATCAAGTGCGGGTGATAGTAGCAATAAACACGAAAAGAGTGTAAATTTGCTAGTAAAGATGGAAGAAATAAATAAAGATCATACCTTGGCAGTATATGTACATCTTCCCTATTCATACCCGGTTTGGTTGATAAATTGGATGACTTGACCACTTCATCTGAAAGAGTAGTATGTTGAGGAAAAATGAGTCTCCTTTCTTCTTGGTTAGTCTCTTTGGTAGTAAGGCGTCCCTTGACTTTCGCAGAAGATGAGAAAGGATCTTTGGCAAGTAAAAGTTCGAGTTCCTCAATAACCTTCATAGGGTCGAAATCATCATCTTCATTAATCATAGCAATTTTTAAGAGCTCATCACCAAATTCTTCCTCGAGCTCCACCAAATACGGGTTGATCACAGGTGCTTCAATAGGTAGTGTAATAAATTTCACCTCATCATCTTTTTGTTTTGCAACCTGTTTAGGAAAACTAGCAAGATTATTAGTAACGGGATTAATAGTATTAAATAAATTTGTACCACTTTGAGTTGTAAGTGACTCCAATTCATCTTGTGAATCTCCATCTTCAACTAGTGGTCTTGCAATTTCAGCATCGTCCCGAATTTCATCTGTCATTAAGTAATCCCAGATTTCTTCAAAATCCCTCGTTGGGTCAAAATCTGGTTGAGGTATGTCATTATAAACTATGGCGTCAAATGGTTCGAAATCAAAATTAGAATACTTTTCATCTTCATCCGTTGGATTGTCTAATGGTGGTAATACGATTGCAGAATATTCTTCAACGTAAGGTTCCGTATACACATCATCTTGTGCAATCTCCGGAGAAAAAGTACTATCAAGAACAATTGCCGGAATTGGTTTCACGATATATGAATCTTCTTCATCATCATTTGACATACACCAAGTGTGTTGAAACGGCAACCTATTTCTTTCTTTCTTTGACTTAACCATTTCCAGTAACAAGTATTCTTCCATCGTAATATCCGGATCGTCCATCTTCCTGAAATAAAACTTACTCGTGCAAAAGAAGGGTGAAACGATCAAAGTAAAATAAAAGCTGCTGATATCTGCTGTTGATGCGCCGTATCCTATAAATGGGATACGCCGTATCTTAATACGTTAAAAATAAATCAGACTTTTATTCAGAAAAGCAATACGCCGCGCTCGATAAATCAAATGTGCCGTATGTTTAAATAATCAAAAATTAGTTATACTTGTAAAAATTTTAATGCGCCGTATCAGCAAAAACTAATACGCCGATACTTCGTTACGTTTCAAAATATAAGATTTTTGATTATCAGTAAAGATGCGCCGTATCGAAAAAATCGATGCGTCGCTTCTCGTTATTTAATGAATTCGAAAACTGTTTTTAATTAAAATAATAGATACGCCGTATCTGCTAAAGCAGATGCGTCGTATGGCGTTATCGTTTAGAAAAATATTTTTTTTTTATTAAAAACAGATACGCCGTATCTTGGGGAAAGATGCGTCGTATCGAATTAATTAAACGCGTTGTATTTCATAAAAATTAAACGCAATACGCCGTATCTATGAAAATAGATGCGTCGTATCGTTTGAATTAGCTCAGTACAACGATAGCAGTATGCAAGAAAATAGAAAAATAAAAACAAAAATAAAAACAAACGAAAATAAACAAAAATAAAAACACACAAAAACAGAAAATATGCAAATAATACAATGAATACAATTTAACCTAATATACAACAGAGTTAGTGGTTAGAATTAAAAATTAAAAAGAAACACCTAATTAAAATACTAATCAAATTAACAGATAATAACAATTCACTCCCCGGCAGCGGCGCCAAAAACTTGATGTGCGTGTGTATTGCTCTAATTTTTATAACCACGGCAGCGGCTCCAAAGACTTGGTGCGCGCGTGTTGTGTCGTTGTGGTTTTAGCAGTATTCAAGTTTTAAATTTATATTTAGCCGACTTATCAATAACACACACTTTAACGAGCAGTGTACCCGGTCAGTATGAATATAATGGTAAGTAGAGTGTCGATCACTAAGAGTGGAACGTATTATCTAGTTATTCTAATCAGTATTTTAATATCTTAAGTTAGCTATACAACCTAATCTAACGCAAGGGGTGTCAGCCTGAGAGACTGGCACGGTTTGATTATGATTAAATATAAACTAAACTAATAAGCACGAATCAGCGATTAGCACACACGTACACAGATAAATACTTGAGACAATAAAAAGACCTGTCCTGATAGTTAAGTAGCTTGTCACTTGTTTTATTGCTAGTTTTATATGAAGTGTATAGTTCGATGCAACGCACCGAGATTAATCCTTTCTCGTTGGCTCTAATCTTATCGGCGAGTAAACCCTTAATGATTACTTATGACTATCCTATTTATCTTTCTTCCTACTTTTCTACAGACGATAGAATGCATAGGCGATCTAATAAATAGGCGAGGAAGGGGCATGGCGACCCAAGCAATGCTCAACTAGACACAGAGGTTATCAATGCACTAATAAAAGTCACCAAAGACATCAACATATAAACTTTAATTAATGGGAAAGCAATTTTAAGGGGAGTTGAAGTGCATGATTAAATCAATGACACAAGCCCATCAATCCTGACCAATTAAAGTGTACTAATACAATAAAACAAAACTACTTAATGAATTGAATACATGCAGGACCTTCTTACAGCTCTTGTATCTTCGTTCAAGGTGTGTCTTGTGCTGCTACTTCGTCTGAATTCGGCTTAGGGTTTCTTCTGTCTCATACTTAGCTAAATTGTCGAACTCCGAATTTCGTCTGACTTTGGGGTATTTATAGTTTCTGTCTGAGGGCTAGATGTGGCGCATAGGATAAGTAGATGCGGCGCATTGACTTAACTTCGCGTGGGGTCCAAGATTAATATATTCAGGAATATTCGTACACCGCCAGAAGATGCGGCGTAACTCCATTTCTAGATGCGGCGCATGTCCTTGCTGTCTTGAATCGTAGCTTGTGAAATCTTGATTGTGATGCGCCGTATATAATAAGTAAGATGCGGCGTATCTGGAGCAGAATGATCTTGATCTTGTACATTTCAGTAGACTCTTAACTTCTTGCTTGTTTTGCTCCATAATTAGTCCAAAATCGCCAAGTTTCACATAATACTTGTTTTTACCTGAGAATTACAAAAGTAAACATTAACGTATCAATTCTCACAGATAATATAATAAAACAAGTCAAATAAATAGGATAAATGATGGTAATAAAATGTACTTATTTGAGTTCATCAGTGAGCAAGCATGCGCAACTGTTTAACTCCGTTTGGAGCCGAAGCATTTGATAGTACTATCCGGGGTAGCCCCCCGCTGTTATTTATTTGTGTGTGACAATCATGGTAGGTTCAGTTGGCGCGAACAAAACTGATTTCTTTGATTACGTGCTATAATTGTGTATCTCACTCACTGTTGTCCTACATTACCTAATTCACAGCTTCGTGGTTTAAGTTTCAAACCTACGAGCACACCAACATTATGATGACGTTTTCTAGTACCATTTTCAGGTGATCATTGTTAAATTATTTGAGGGCACGTTTATTGGAGTCAGACTATTTAGTACCTTACTACCATGTTTTCAAGACAATAAGAGTTCAACATGGAAATACTTTTACTTTCAAGAGTTATACAAGAATTGTTTTGTAATAATGTAAACTATTATTGAAGTTAATGTATGGTGTGAACTATAATGTTATGCAATGTGCCTTCTTCGTCACATCTCGTGTTTCCGCCTTTGACGAGGTGTGAAACATGGAGTCTGCAGCCTCCATGTACATATAATTATTACAGGGATATTTGTATGTGTGATTATTTGGCCTATTCATGTATCATGTTTAGGTATATGTTTCGGGTTCGTAGGCAATTCCTTATTATACTCGATTTCCTTGTCTCCTGTGACTCTTATGTCATTTGTTTCATTTGTTCTCATCTTAATTATTCATTTATCTCTATTTCATTTCTTTTCCTGCGACAGGTTTTAAGAGAGAAGCTGGGATTTGAGTGAAGAGTGCTTAGGAGCTCTTAGTGGACTACACTGTTGATAGCTTCTCATGGATTAGAGTTGGACTTAGAGTTTTCATTTTGACTTAGTTTGTATCTTAGTTTTGGAATTCGTTATGTTGAGATTTAATACATTATTATTTTTCCTTAGAATACCTTTGTAACCATTGTATTATTAAAGTCTTCCGTTTGCGTATGTTCTGTTT
The DNA here is from genome assembly GCA_021014915.2 of Artemisia tridentata subsp. tridentata. NCBI lineage: Eukaryota > Viridiplantae > Streptophyta > Magnoliopsida > Asterales > Asteraceae > Artemisia > Artemisia tridentata. Next base: position 105,499,268 of record CP139506.1, on the reverse strand, counting down.
GACGCCATAAATGTGATATTTGACCCGTTCTCGGATGGGTGTATTACAACTTAATTTATGATCAATTTTCAAAACCCTAAAATTTTCAAACCCTAATTTGTTTCAAATTTGACGGTTTTGTGATGGAAAAGATGGGGTGGTGGGGTTGGAGGAATATAGGTGTTTGTGTTTTAAATTTAATAGGAAAATTAAAAGTTAAGTGTCTATAAAAGAAAGAAAAAAGTGAAAAGTTAAATGCTTTTTCAGACCATTAGCCTTATTTTAAATGACAAAAGATAATAGAAGGAGTTCATAAGGTAAAAAAATTACAACTGAGATTGAAAGAAATGAGAGGAAAAAACCGAAATTATAAAGCTGATGTAGCAAAAGAAAACCACGCAGCACACTCTCCACCCTTACGCCGCCGATAAGCGAGTAACAAAAGCTAACAAAGTATGATAAACAATCTCTCCAATAAGTTAAAGGATTGACAATGACACATCCCAAAACCTTGGGGGTAACTATTCAACAATCACAAAACCAAAACAATATAAATATTCAAAAACCAATTCAAACGTCAAAAACCAGTCATCATCACCGTCACCGTCACCCTTATCCGCGAAATTATCGAAACTATTAAATTCCACGACCGCCACGTCATCACAATGGGCGGTGACACGGTTTCATCTCCAGCTTCCACTGACGATGATATAAAGTAAGTTTTTATTTCTTTTGTATGTAATTTGATTTGAATTATGAATAATTTGGTTTATTTGTTTACAGGTGGGGTGGTTTTAGTGATTCAGAATCAGATTATGATGAGAATTGGAGCTTTGAAATCGAAGCAGATGAAAGACAAAAAAAAAGTGTTTATGATCAAGTTGTTAAAAGTTATGATGAGTTGAATGATAGAGTTGTCAATTTGAGCTTGCTAAAACTAGAATTTTGAGGTAGCTTTTTATTATTATTATTATTATTATTATTATTATTATTATTATTATTATATTATTATTATTATTATTATTATTATTATTATTATTATTATTATTATTATTATTATTATTATTATTATTATTAAAAAAGAAGAAGAAAAAACTTGTACTATTAGTTAGGAGTATATATAAGCATGGGTGGAGCCAAGATTTTTACTTAAGGGAGCGGCTGTGTTTGCAAAAAGTCATAGTGATAGATACCGCTTCAAAAATTAATCTATAGCGTAAAAAAACTTGTAGAAAAGCGGCTTGTAGTCTAAATAATTAATGAATGAAGTTGATTGATTAGGGTGGCTCAGCACCCACCGGTCACCTACTAGCTTCGCCCGGGATAATTATATAGAAATGGAGTTAACTTGTCACTTTTTGAGACTCTATGTAGCTATCTTTTTTTTTTTTTTTTTTTTTTTTTGTGCTTTTATATAACCATACTTTTGAATACCGTCTATTGTTTGTATTTTGTAACCATTTTCCCCTTCCATTTATCAACTATTCTATTAGCAGGGGAGGGGTAAAATGGTCACAAAACACACACATCAGACAGCAGAACTCCAAAAAGTGACAAATTACTTACATTTCCAGGTAATTATCCCTGTATATCATAAATTCAGTCCATTTTTGTTTATGTGTGAGAAAATATGGCATGATTAAATGGATGTAAGTGAGTTGTGGTGTCATATCAGTCAATTTGTATATAAGATGAAAGGTTAATTGCACTACAACTTAAAACATATTTTTAAAATATTTTGTGGAAAACTAGAAGGGGGGTTGAATAGTTTTACACCTTTTTAATTTTATTATGAAAACTTTGTTTACTTTTAAAAACTTAGATTCGAATTTATGTGAACTCAACTCTTGAACAATATGAACAAATATAAGTAAATCTAAATAAACAATGCAAGTAAAGTAATGAAATGAAAGGAAAGATAGAGATGGAAAGATCTAACCGCTAGACCAAAGATTTATAGTGGTTCGGCTACAAGGACACCTTCCTTGCCCTACTCCACTCCCCGAGCACCTAACTCGATAGTTTTCTTCACTATGTCAACAAGCTCCCTTATGCCGGAGAAAACCTTACACAACTTTTGTTTACACCGGTTTAACGACACAAAGCTAGATGTCGGGTTCTAATCGTAGCTAGAACCAATCTCACAACTTCTACACAACTTCTTCACAACTTATTCACAACGGCTTCACGACTTCTTCACAACTTCTTCACGACTTCTTCACAACTTCTTCACGACTTCTTCACGACTTCTTCACGACTTCTTCACGACTTCTTCACGACTTCTTCACAACTTCTTCATGACTTCTTCACAACTTCTTCACACCGACTTCACAACTACTTCACAACCTAGCACTACTTATGTACTCTTCTACTTCTTTACACCTTCACTACTTACACACCTTAACTTCTTCACAACTTCACTACTTACACACTAATCTAGCCTAAGCAATTATGCTCACACCTATCTAACAAATATACAAAAATGAATGAATGATTATACAAACAACTTAGGTAGCAAGATGATACTAAGTTGCAATACTTCTTCTCTAGTTGTTGAAGGAGTATTCTTCTTTTGCACTTGAATGGTAGAAGCTTGGATCACTTGGAAACCAATGCTTAAGAATATATGATCAAAGGATTTAGAAAGGATTTTGAAGAATAAGAAGAGATTTAGAACAGAAGGTTTGGGGGTGCAAAAGGTGAGGAAAAAGTCCAGAGAAAGTCCAGTATTTATAGGCAAAACTGGACAGCTGGAGGAGCGGGGCGGTCCCCTTAAATAGGGGGCCGGTCCCCTTAAAATTAAAGCGGCCGCCTAGTATATTTAAGGGGGCCGCCCTACTGTACCGTTGCCCAGTTTTGTCTTTTTGTGGGGAAGGTTTTTCTGGAACATTTTTGCCATTTTTGGTTGAAAATTTGAATTCATAAATTTATAATGGATTAAACCTTTTTATTTATTACCAAAAATGTTTTTCTAAAAGATATAAAATGTTTGTGACATTTTATAAAAAATCTAGTGATTAAGAAAATGTTCCTTTGATCATATAATGCATTAAGCATTTGTTTATTCATACCTTAAGTGATTGAGTTGTTGAAGTGACTATTTAGAACTAAATACTTGTTTACGTCATAATCTTTCGTTTAATGATTTTACATTTTGTGATTATCAAAACGTAGAGATATCGAAAGATGTTAATAACGTTTTTAGGCATTATTTATATCAACAATCTCCCCATTTTTGATGATTACAAAACTTAAACTCATTAAACCCAAAAATTGATTTTCAGACAAGTATTTAGTGAGTTTATATTCACTTATCCCCCTTTTTGTAGAATCAAAAAGGTTATGCCGACAAGTTTTAGATATAAAATTTGTCGGGACGAGAACTCCCCCTTGATGTGTGCTCCCCCTCGTTTGAGGGCATCAAAGAATCGAGATATGGAATACTTGCAAGAAAAATATTAGAAGCACAGGCATATATAGCAAAATATGGAATATAAGAACAACAATCATGGCAAACAACAATTATGGCAAACAAATATTAAGAACACATAGCAAGACATTCATTAATTTAAAGGTCCTAAATTGCCAAAGAGAGCTTTCGGACTTGCTTGCGACACGAAAGCTTGGGAAATGAGAAGCATAAGCATATAGTATGCTTAGATGGTTGATGGTAGAGTGTTTGGGATGGAATTGGTTGAGTGAGGGTAAGAATGTTGGATTAATAGAGGTATATTTTTGGAGGTGGAGATTTTGGAGGTAGAGAGTTTGGAGCGGAGTGGGTTGATTGAGGGTTAGAGTGTTGTGCTGGTGGAGGTGTTGTGCTAGAGTTTGGAGTGGAGGTACGACAAGGACAATAGTTGACATAATTATCAACTTGATTCAAGTTGTGGGGGTGAGGTAAGCAATTTGAGTAGAGTGAGGATGGAGGATCGAGGTTGGCCCTTGTTGTGTTGTGCGAGGTGTATAGCAAGGAGATCACAAAGGACATGGATTTGGTTTATATCTTCACGGAACCTTTCCTTTTCCGTGAGAATGTGGATTTGATCATTTGGTGGAAGTGGATGAAATTAAGGTGTGTGGTTTGAGGTAAAGTTGGATGTTTGACCAATATGATGAGGGTTTTGAAAGGTTTCATTGAGATTAGTTTGAGGTTGAGATGTGTAGTTTGGAACGAAGGTGGAGGTTGAGGTTATTTTGTGATGAAGAAGGGCTAGAAGGGAGTTGATCCAATCTTGCGTTGAGCAAGGTGTAAGGCAAGAAAAGCACAAAGCTCATGGGCTTCTTTAAGTTCTTCAATGAACTTCAAGTGTTTGGAAGAAGGTTATGATGGTGGAGTGTGGTTGTTATTTAGGATGGATGTTTGGATATGCAACATAGAAGAAGCACGTGAGTTGGTGGGAGATGGTGGTGATACTCTTGGTGGTGGAGACATTTGTGAGCTTGGGTAATCATGAGTGGATGAGGATGGAGATATGGAAGAAGAGGATATTCCAAGAGTGGTGAGTGTTTTGGATGGTTCATTGGTATGTTGAATAAGATGAGAGGTGTTGTGAATGAGATTGGGATTGTTGTTTTGGGGTTGATCATGCTCTTCATATGAATCATATGAGTGAGATGAAGGTGTATTTTCGGGAGTAAAGATGGATGGTTGGTTATTATGATGAGGTTTGTGAAAGGGTTCATTGGAATGAGCTTGAGGATTGGGAGTATAATTGAGAACAAATGTGAGTGGAGGTGTTGGTTGTTTAGCCACATCATTTGTTGTGATGGACTTGTTTCGGGGGTTTGGTTTTCTTTTCCAAACGGGTTTTTCGGTCATCCTTGCTAACCTTGAGGATTTTGGCTTTGGTTTGATGGGAGATGGTATGATGAGATGATGGAAGATTATGAGGAATGGGAGTGATTATAGTGTAGGATTGATGGGATTAAGGAATGGATAAAAAATTTTGGATGGATTGGAAGTGAATTTTGGGAAGTGTAGGATGAAATGGGCTAAAAATTAGAAAAGGAGACAGCACTTTCGACCATCAGATGGCCGGTCCCCTTAAATAGGGTCCGGTCCCCTTAAACCTTAAGGGGGCCGCCTTATGATTTAAGGGGGCCGCCCATCTGTAGGTTCCCAGATTACTGGAAATGGATTTTTGGCAGAAAATTGTAGAAAGGGTTGTGTTTTTGGGTTTAGTTTCAAGCAAGTCCAACTCTTTGAGGCAATTAAGCATGTAATAGATATTTATGCAAAACATGTTAATTAAAGAGATTAAGCAAACATGTAATTTCATCTAGCATGTAAACATACTCATCAAGCAAATAATATATATAGACTAGGAAACAATACACTACACCAAGTATTTTCTTAATTATATATAAGTGGGATGATTAATGAACTATTTGATGGATCCTAATGTGTGCCTATGTGCAATAAATAGGAACTTAAGATAGCATGGACTTCTAGACTTGTTACAAACAAAATCTTAATAGACAAACCATGGTCCGCTTGATTTGACTTAGTTCACTTATAAATGTCATGTACATAAATATAGATGACAAATATGAGATCACCATGCATGATTTAAAAAAATGTTTTTAGCATTATTCAACAATGTTTGAAAGTGGGTTTTTATGTAGATGTGAAAGTTATTTGAATAAAATAGATTGGGTTTTATTTCAAAAATGTGTTTATGAAAAATGGGTAAAAAGAAATTCCCATTATTTGACTTTGATCAAAATAGAATTATGGAAGAAGAAAAATGAGATAGTAAAACATGTTAATAGAAAAGTGAAATAGTCATTTAAAAAATCATTTTTCCAAAATGTGAAGTTTTTTTTTTTGTATATTTTTAAAGATACTAGATTTTTGACAACAAATACCATTAATCCTAGATTTTTTTTTAAAATGGTTGTTAAAGATCTCATGCTCAAGGGAATTGGTTAAGGCTATTGTCACATGCTACCCTTTTCTACATATCCTATGGTCATAAGGAAGTGATGACGAAATTCTATATGTTTGACGCGAGAGTGTTGAATGGGATATAACCTAACATCTATAGCTCCTTTGTTGTCGCACACTTATCTAACTTGATGCCATATTCTACGAGAGCTTGTTTCATCCATAGTTTTCTAACGCGAGAAATCTAATCTTACTTCTATGTTAATGATTAATCCACCTAACTCATTTCACTTCATCACCATGAGTTTTCTAATAGTGGACATAGAAGATTTCCATTTTAAATTTGAGAAGGCTAAATGAGTTCGACAGTGAATACTTCATTTAATACTTAGGGGGCTAACTAAAGGGTTTCTAGTTTATTAAATCATAAAACGGATATAACTAAAAGTGTGAATGCAATGCAACCTATCAAACTAAGCATATCCTAAGGCAATGATTAATAAGACTATATGTATGAAGTAACTACTCATGAAATTTAAAGAGAGAACGTACCTTATGTCCAGCTTTTCTTCAAATACTTCAAGGTGATATATTGACTTATAGAAGCCAATCATAGATGAGTTTCCGAATTATTCAATGAGTGACGATTTAGCCACTTGGTCCCCATTGTCTCATTTGTCCAAAATTGTTTGAACCAAACATGGTTTGCATTTGCATGTATGGTGAAAGTATTCCCCAAGGGTTGAAACTTGGTTGAAGTGAATAATTCCACATTGGGTGATTATTATTATTAGGAAAGTTTTGTCTACCTTGATTTCTTCTAGATTGAGGGGTTTTAGACCGAGGATGAGGATTATTTGGTCTATTTGGAGGTGGAGTTTTAGATCTTAATTTCGGTTTAGAAAATCCGGTTTTGGCTTTTAATGATGGTTTATAAAAACTTTTTACTTCCTCATCACTCGCAATAGGTATTTTTCTATCTTTTATAAGTATATACTTAGGTTTTGACTCTAATGGTTTTTGTTTACTAGATTGACATTCAAACTTTACATTTTTATTTTCACTAGTTGAAACATTATTTGAGTTGAATCCTAGACCGGTTTTATCTCCCGAAGTTCCTTGACCACTTATTATTTTCTTAAGTGAGTTACTACTATTTTTAAACTTGTCAAGTTTGGAAATTTCATCTTTAAGTTTTTCGTTTTCATTTTTGACCTCTAGACATGTTTTACATTCTATAAAAACTTCTTTTCCTTTTTCTAAATGTTGTAGTTTGATTTTTAATTCGAGTACTTCATTTTCTAATCGATTATTAATATGTTTTAGTGATTTATTTTTAGCCATGACTTTTTGACCTAATTTGCATAACCTATTATATTCATTATCTATGTCTTTTTCGTCTAATGATTGATTTTTGTCACTAAAGTATTTGGTTTCGGAAAGTACCTCATTTGATGTCTTTGCCATAAGACATTTTTCGTCGTTTGCTTTGTCTGCTTCGTCTTTGTCGCTATCACTCCATGCTCCACTAACAAAGGCGTTTTGGTAATCATAACCCGGTGGCTTTGGACATTCGCCAATGAGATGGTTTGGGCTTCCACATCTAAAGCACTTTCTTTTCCCGTAGTTATCATTCCTATTTCTTTGAAGCGGTCTTCTTTCATCTCGTGGTTGTCTTGTGAATCTTCATCGTCTCTTTAGAAATTTCCTGAACTCTCTTACGGCCATAGTATATTCTTCGTTATCACTCTCGGAGGTTGAGCTATCCTTTTCACTAGATTCCTTCCTAGCTTTCAATGCAATTGACTTGCTTTCCTCTCTTTTTCCTTTGACCATCTCGGAGTCTTTCTTTATTATTGCTTCGTAAACTTTCAAGTTGCCGATCAACTCGTCAAGTTGAAGAGTTGACAAGTTCTTCGATTCTTCAATCGCCGTAACCTTAGCCCGCCATTTTGGATGAAGAGCCCTAAGAAATTTCCTAACAAAATTCTTACTAGAAAAATTTTCATCAAGTGCTTTTAAACTTGTGATGATAGTGTTAAACCTAGCAAAAGCATTATCTATTGATTCCTCTTCCGGAATCGTAAATTGTTCATATTGTTGAACAAGAAGATCTATTTTATTATCTTTGACTTGACTATTACCTTAGTGAGTTATTAGTAAGGAGTTCCAAATTTCTTTTGCAGTTTCACACATAAAGATCCTTTCGTATTCTTTACGTGGTAACGCATTATAAATAACCATTTTTGCCTCATTATTTTTAGCTAGTTTCTTTTTCAAATCATCATTTTGTTTTTCAAAAGGTACAATTTCATCTCTTTTAGTTAAAGGATTATTTTGATTAGGGGGAAAATCACCATAGGTAATAACATGCCAAAGATCAAGATCTTTTGATTTCACATAAGTTTCGAATCTATTTTTCCAATAAAGAAAACCATTACTTTCAAATAGCGGTGGTCTTTGCATAGATTTCCCTTCTAAATATTTTTCCGATTCCATAGATCGATTCAAGTTATAAAATACAGTTTATTTTAAAAATCTTGTTTGACGTGGCTCTTGATACCAATTGTGGAAAACTAGAAGGGGGGGTTGAATAGTTTTACGCCTTTTTAATTTTATTATGAAAACTTTGTTTATTTTTAAAAACTTTGATTCGAATTTATGTGAACTCAACTCTTGAACAATATGAACAAATATAAGTAAATCTAAATAAACAATGCAAGTAAAGTAATGAAATGAAAGGAAAGATAGAGATGGAAAGATCTAACCGCGAGACAAAAGATTTATAGTGGTTTGGCTACAAGGACACCTTCCTTGCCCTACTCCACTCCCCGAGCACCTAACTCGAGAGTTTTCTTCACTATGTCAACAAGCTCCCTTATGGCAGAAAAAACCTTATACAACTTTTGCTTACACCGGTTTAACGACACAAAGCTAGATGTCGGGTTCTAATCGTAGCTAGAACCAATCTCACAACTTCTACACAACTTCTTCACAACTTATTCACAACGGCTTCACGACTTCTTCACAACTTCTTCACGACTTCTTCACGACTTCTTCACAACTTCTTCACGACTTCTTCACAACTACTTCACAACCTAGCACTACTTATGTACTCTTCTACTTCTTTACACCTTCACTACTTACACACCTTAACTTCTTCACAACTTCACTACTTACACACTAATCTAGCCTAAGCAATTATGCTCACACCTATCTAACAAATATACACAACTTATACAAAAATGAATGAATGATTATACAAACAACTTAGGTAGCAAGATGATACTAAGTTGCAATACTTCTTCTCTAGTTGTTGAAGGAGTATTCTTCTTTTGCACTTGAATGGTAGAAGTTTGGATCACTTGGAAACCAATGCTTAAGAATATATGATCAAAGGATTTAGAAAGGATTTTGAAGAATAAGAAGAGATTTAGAACAGAAGGTTTGGGGGTGCAAAAGGTGAGGAAAAAGTCCAGGGAAAGTCCAGTATTTATAGGCAAAACTGGACAGCTGGAGGAGCGGGCGGTCCCCTTAAATAGGGGGGCGGTCCCCTTAAAATTAAGTGGGCCGCCCTACTGTACCGTTGCCCAGTTTTGTCTTTTTGTGGGGAAGGTTTTTCTGGAACATTTTTGCCATTTTTGGTTGAAAATTTGAATTCATAAATTTATAATGGATTAAACCTTTTTATTTATTACCAAAAATGTTTTTCTAAAAGATATAAAATGTTTGTGACATTTTATAAAAAATCTAGTGATTAAGAAAATGTTCCTTTGATCATATAATGCATTAAGCATTTGTTTATTCATACCTTAAGTGATTGAGTTGTTGAAGTGACTATTTACAACTAAATACTTGTTTACGTCATAATCTTTCGTTTAATGATTTTACATTTTGTGATTATCAAAACGTAGAATTGTCGAAAGATGTTAATAACGTTTTTAGGCATTATTTATATCAACATATTTGTCATTGTGTACTTTGTTTTTTTCTCATTGTGTGTATCTTACTTAATATCTTGATTTGTTTTTATGTAACTTAAGTTGCATAAACAGAAAAATAGCGTGCAATTATTTTGTATTTCGATTTTAGTGTGTTACATGCATTAGAAATGGAAGGATGTTTTATGAAATGACAGCATGGTGAAAGCATGTTACATTTTGGTGTAATTAATTGAGACGGATTGTTGATTTCCTTTACAAAATGATTATTGGCTTTATTTAGTATATTTGTTAGTTTTCATTGTTTGCACATTAATACATCATGGATTCATAGTCTTTGGTAATTGGCGGGAATTTCTCTGATTTCCAATTTTGTGAGCAATAAATACATCTTTCTACCTTTGGTTGTTTTACTATGGAAGTAAAAAACATGCATTATTTGTGGTTTTCCAGCTATACCCCTGGATCATGGGTTGAAAATGTAGGTGGCATGACAGTGAGTGACTACAACGTGCCTAAAACGACAACACTTCTTCTAATTGGCCCAAAAGGATCTGGTAAAAGCAGCCTCATTAACAGGATTTCACGTGTGTTTGAAGATGACAAATTTGCACCAGAAAGAGCCCAAGTTACATGTACTCTTTTACAGTTTTACCTATAATCCTGGGCATACTTGCATTATTTTTAATTATTGGGACTAAGTTAACATTCTTGATTGTTTCAGATAACTCATCCGCAGGGGATGGAACTTGTTTCCTTCGTGAGTACATGATACCAAGAGATTCAACTTCTTTCTGCTTATATGACACTCGCAGCTTTTCAAATGATTTATACGAGAATTTGAAAATGATCAGACGATGGATGACAAAAGGTGTTCGACATGGAAAATTGGTGAGAAGGTTGGGCTTCAATTTTGTGCAAAATGGAAGTGTGTGGTATCTAATATTTGCGTTTTCAATATCACAAATATTCAATTTATAGTGTTTGGGTAAAGTGAAATTAATTCATATCACCATTTCTGATTAATTAGGAGTCATTTAACATGCAAAGATTCAAATAATGAGTTTAATATTAATGCATGACATATTAACATACTTTCATTTATGAAATCCAGTTATAAACCTTAAATAATCAGTGTTTGTCTAACACTTGAACAACTAATTGTCTAATTACATGATTATCGCACTTAAAACAGAAAGAGCATATACGCACACTCTCTTGCAACTGTTTGTTATTGCTGATTATCTAATAGATTTTTCTGCCTCGCACTAGCACTTACAAAATGCAATGCCAAACACCCCCTAAACATGTTCAATTGAAGTTGTATCTTCTTTTGTTAGTGCCTCAGATAATTCAAATTTTCAAAGCCAGAATGAAGCACAAATCCGGCCGAGATAAACTCGTCTTATAAAGCAGGACCGTTAACTTTGTTATATTCGTGGTAAACGGGCTTTCGGTTCTGAAATGTATGAACAGTGATGGTTCAGACACACTGTATACACAAATGGTTGCTAATACATTCGGTTCACCATTTTTGTCTTTCAAAGGTACCACAAAATGACAAACTTTCCTTATATGTTCTAAGCTTATTATGCGTGTACATTTTTAATATATTTCATCGTTCATATTTTAGATCATAAACCTGCTATTGCAATTACACACGGAGATCTACTTTCAATCTCTGAACGTTCACGTGTGCGTGTTTATCTGGGAGAACTTCTTGTCGTACATTCAAGTAAACAAACATTTGACATTCCAGGTGAGTCCTCTGTTTTCGTTTTAATTTGGAATAAGAGTGAGTTGACTATTGCTGACTACTTACTGTTTAATATACTTTTTAGATAACTGTGAACCAGCAACCGAGTTGGCTATTGTTGACATGGTACGCTATGCTCTCGAGCATGCAGATATGAATCTTCCCCGCAAAACCTGACCGAAAATTACCAAGGCGAGAATGATATATGTATGTATCTTTTGTGCCCACGACTGTGTTTGTGTTTTTGCAATTTTGCTTTGGTTATGAGGGTGACAATAAGAATAAATATTGCAGGGTTATAACATTCAGCTATGGACATGTTTGCTACTTCTATTAGCTGCCGGAATGTTCATTTTTACAGCCCATCTTCCTGGGTTCAGTTCTTTTCAAGTTCATCCAGAAAGTGTCCCCAAACCGTGTCCGGAAATAAAGAAAAGTATGGAAGTTCAACAAGAAATTGTTCTTGAACCAGGCTTGGAAATAAAGAAGTCTAACGAAGTTCATCAGGAAAGTGTTCGTAAACATAGCCCGAAAATAAAGAAAGTAATGGAAGTTCATCAGGAAAGCATTCTTAAACCGAGCCCAAAAATAGAGAAAGTTACAGAAGTTCATCAAGAGAATGTTCTGGAACCGAGCCCGGAAATAAAGAAAGCTATGGAAGTTCATCAGGAAAGTTTTCTCAAACCGACTTTGAATATAAAGAAAAGCATGGAAGTTCAACCAGAAATTGTTCTTGAAACGAGCCCGAAATTAAAGAAAGTGATGGAAGTTTATCAAGAGAGTGTTCTGGAACCGAGCCTGGAAATAAAGAAAGTAATAGATGTTCATCAAGAGAGTGCTCCGGAACAGAGCGTGGAAATAAAGAAACCGAGCCTGGAAATGAAGAAAGTTATAGGAGTTCATCAAGAGAGTGTTCCAGAACTGAGCTTGGAAATAAAGAAACTGATCCTGGAAATAAAGAGACTTATGGAAGTTCAGCCCGCTAGTGTTCCTAAATGGAGCCCGGGAAGAAAGAAAGTTACAGAAGTTCAGCCCGAAAGTGTTCCTGGACCCAGCCTAGTAAAAAAGAAAGTTAGTGCAGAAAGGGTTCATCGACGAGGCCAAAAATTAAAGAAAGGTCGTTCAGGACATGTTCCTGAACCAGCCATGAAAATAGATTGGAAGAAAATTCGACATCTTTGGTACAAGTAGTCTCATGAGCCTAATGAGCAGGTTTGCATAAATAAAGATTCGGTCATTCTGAAAATGTTTAAACCATATGAAACAAGTGAATGTGCATAAATAAGTGTTGGTTTGTTTCAAATGTTCAGAAAGTGTGAACTGTATGTAAATATCACATAGTTCAAAAAATGAAAATCTGTAAAGAATTGTGCTTGCACATTACATCTAGCTTTGTCTTTTTTCAGTTTATTAGTTACCCCCCTTATTAAATGTTGCAACAGATCTCTTGGGATGGTTAGTCCATTTGTTTGCAGTGTAAAGATTGGTTTTAACCATTCTTGTGCAGTGTGTTTGAATGTGAGTGAGTAAAGAATGTAATGCAGAAATGTAACAAACTTGTACACGAAATAATGGAGGGAATTAATCTGTTAACTTGTTATTAAACTGTCAATACAAATACATATATATATAGGTTGTGAAAAGGCATGATTGAAAAGGTATGATGGTTCAGTTTTGGACCAAAAGACACACCTTTTCATGTGTAACTGCCACAACCATAACTAACTATAATAACTGTCAAATGACAGGTCATCAATCCTAGTAATTCAACCTTATTGGTCGAATACAAGTCTGCATAATACATAGAAATAAATTGTATACAATATCTAGTAATTAGAGAAGCATTTGGACTTATAAAAATCCAACACTCCTCCCTAAGTTCAAATGCTTGATCCTTCTGTCTTGGTGTGGTTTAAACAATGATGGTGAAATCATCATTGCTATCATTGTCTTCTGTTAACCCTTCCTTGTTGATGCCTGCATCTGCTTCTTCATTTTGAGTGCTGAATTGGCCATTGTCAATGAGATCTTCAAGCTTTATGCCAAAATGCTTAATCTTTTCTTCCTTTTGAATGTTCATAACAGTGGTGTTAATCACATGATCTTCTCGATCTTCATGGCATTTTCCCTTGCCTTTGGACACAGATTCTTCTGTTCCATAGTGTGATACCCTAGCTGTGTTGTAATAACAATTGAAAACATTCAAGTATAGATTGTAGCAATCTTTTATCTCTTGACCATTTTTCCTTTGTAAGCCAAAAATCTCAACAATATAAGCAAAATCATTTGAAAAATCTACACTTAGGTAGCCCCCTAGTGTGTCAACAAGTTTGTGAAGATCCATTAAATGGATCTCTTTCCCATGAATTCTGGGTGGTAAGGGTCCTGGCAAATCTTTTTTAAGATAGACTTTATAAAACCATTTATAGACTTTTATGAATTTTTCTTTTATGAATTTTTCTCTAAAAGCATCCCATTCCTGACTAATTAACAAATCATGTTTTAGCAAATTTAGGAATGAAATATAATCATTGAAAGAATTAATTGGGGTTGGAAGATGTACACCTTTCACAATGACATAATCTTTGTCTTGTGATGTGTCTTCTGCAGTCACTGATTTGGATGGACACATGTAATCAAAATGTCCCTCTTCTTCACATATGTTGCATTTGTGTGAGAAGATAACTGCTTCTTGTTTCTGATCTTCCTTCAATTCTTCCTGAGAATTTTCATCAAGCATCTTGAAAAAACTTTCCATGTATTCATTCTGCCTTTGGTTCATCTTATTCTGATCAAATGTGCAGTCTGATGGGTTCATGAACATAGGAATAGGCTTGCACCTATTTCCTTTGAATGTTAATTCTAAACCTTGTGCTTCTAACTGTTTTGCAGACAGTATATTGAGAGTTACATCTGGTGTGAAATATACACCAGTGAAGGATCGAGTACTTCGAGCTTGATTGAGCTTGGTTAAACAAGAACCTCTGTATGGAATACAAGTGTTTATGCGGAAACTAAACAACAAGTATAATAAAGAAGAAAACTATAAAGGACAATGATCCTCTATGGATCAGACTATGAACTAAGAATTGTGTTATTGAATATTGAAATCGTTAAAGGTATATCAAACTCATGGACGGGATGTTTCTTTTATAATGATAAGAAACCCTAACCCTAACCCGTCTTACAAGAAAACGTGTGAAGAGATAAACAACAATCTCTTCTAAAAATAAATCTAACAAACTTTCTAAACCTACGGATAACAAACAATAACTATCCGCAGCAATAAGCACTATCAGAAACAAAACAATACTATCGGCAGGAACCAACCGCAGCAGCAATGCAACACTATCGGCAGGAACCAGCTTCACTATCGGCAGCAATGAGAAACTCCTTATTTCTCAGATCCCAACAATCCTCCCATCACTGAGAGACCCCTTATTTCCCAGAGATCCTAACAATCCTCCCCTAATCTTGAGGTTGACTAGGTTAACCTGCAAGATTCCAATGTGATAGAGCTTTAACTTCTCAGGCTTGAGGACTGCAACTTAGCAGCAGCAATAATTAGTAACCAGCAGCAACATTCATAACCTGCAAGATTCCACCCTCTATAGCATCCAGCAGCAACTTCAATAGTTCAGCAGGAATAGGAAATCTTCTTCAAAACATATAAGCTGGTCACCATGACATTCACTTGAGCTTGACTGCTACTATGACAATATGTACATCAAATCACTTTAAGTTTCATACTATTCTCATCACATCCAGGTGTGTTAACTCCTGTGAGAGGTGAATCATTGAAAATTAATGGATTTGATGTCTCTTTACCAATAGCCATCACTACTGGAGTAGCCAATGTTTAGGTTTGTTAGACCATGGTACACTGATAACCATCTGATTTATTAGCAAATCAGCAACTATAAACGGATTTGACTTGTCTTTACCTGTAGCCGTTTGCTCAGGACTAGTCAATTCTTTGGTTTCAACTGAACCTTGGTGAATTGAATACCAAATATGGATACCAATTGTCTTTACCACAAACCATACTTTTGTGGACTAGCCAATTCTTTGGATCCCATAAAGGGTTACATCCATGGTGAATTGAGAACCATTTTCAACTCTCAGAACTGAATCATGGGTGAGTTGAAGTACCCTATAGCTTTGAGCAAGCTATTACAGCTATCAACGGATTTGATTATCACACCAGAGCCGTACCCTCATGGTGAGTCAACTCTTTCTTGTCTGCAAGACATGGTGAGTTGAGCACCATTTATTGTGTAGGTGTAAACACCAACACTGTACCTGCAAGGTGTTACTCAAAACCAACTTATTAGCACACAAAATATACAATTCTTTTTTTTTTTTTTTTTTTTTTTTTTTTTTTTTTTTTTTTTGAACTAAGAGAAATCAGAAACACACCAAAAGAAAAAGAAAGAAAATAAGAAAAGAAATCAAACGAAAGAAAGATAGAAAAATATACAACAACAACAAGAATAATCCTCCCCTTAAGCTTCATCCTCCCCTGAAGCTGCAATCCTCCCCTTAAGCTGATGAACCTTTAGCTGCAAGTTGATCTTTGATGAATTTGACCAACTGTTCAACTGTAGTTAAATCATTTCCAATTGTATGCTTGGGAACTCTGACCTTCTGGGTGAGCATTCTCTTCAAAACTCCCTCAGATATAGGATAAGTGACATCCACAAACATAGTCAAGAACTTGCCAGAGATGAGCTCCACTACATGAACATTGGAAGAAGGATATAACCTCCAAGAAAAAACTCTCTAGGTAGATTGATTTCCCCACACCAATTTAGCCTTGTCTCCATCCAATGCATTCATCAAGACTTGTAAATCTCCCCAAAGCAGTAGGCCAATCCCAGTAGGAGTATGAGACTGATAGTGATTATCCACTATCTTATAAAGATTCTCCAAATCTTTTCTTTTAACCTTATTCAAGATCTCCCTTAGAAATGTAAAGAATTTGACTGTCCCATCAAGAGAAAACCAAACATTGACATCACCTTCAGAAGTAGACCTAATCTCCCAATGAGCAATATGACCCCAAGAATGAATGGAATCACCTTCTGAATCACTTTCAGAATCAACCCTAATCAAATCTTGATCATCCACTTTAGAAATATCTATAGAAGAAGGGTAGTGAGAATGACTCTTCTGCCTTGTCCTTAGACCATATTGAAGGATAGGAACAGAGGAAGATGGTTCAGCAGAAATAGAAACATTAGCAGCAGGAATATCATCAGACACAAGACCTTCTTGTGGTGCCTCAGATGCAGATACATTAGTGCTTGGTGAAATGAATGTGACATCCTGAGAACCTTCAGCATGAATAAAAGCAGATGCACCAGACAATGTCTCTCCAGACTTTATTTTCTTTGCAACACCAGATTCTAAAGAGGAAGACTCCCTTTTCTTGCTTTGTGGAATATCTGTCTGAATTGAAGAATTTATCCTTGCATAGGTATCAAGGAACAACTTTTGGATTGCAGCATCAGTCCAACCTTTGAAGTCACTTAGCTTGTAGTTAGCTTCATTCTTCAGATACACCTTCATAAAATTGACATTATCTCGGTTTGTAGGCATCTTAAATCCTGACTTCTGTCTTGCACTGATCCTTTGCATCAAGTCATTCCAAGTGGATGCACAATGTTTCTTTAAGATGAATGCCTTGAGCAGATCTGACCTTTCATCTGAATCCAACTCTGACTTTTGAAGAACCATAAACCCATGAGCTCTAATAATCATGTCAGTAGCCAATAAGTATTCAACTTGCTCACTGAACTCTTCTGAAGTGGGATCTTCTGAACTTGTGTTATTCATAATCTCAGCTATATTCCTCTCATCAATAGACAATTTCCTTGCAAGCTCCTCATCTTGAGCAACCTGAGCTAGTCTAGCTTGTTCAGCAGCAATGTCCTGTGCTTGGATCTGTCTAGCTATCTCATCATCATTTTGAGTAACTTCAGAAGGAATGGTGTGACTATCAGCAGCAATGGATGGACAATCAGTAGTATTATCAGGAACCTTAGATTTATAAGAGACACTATCAACTTCAGCAGAAACACCAGAGACATCAGCAGCAATGGTCCTTGTTCCAGTGAAGACCTGAGCTTGAGTAGTGATAGTGTGCTCAGAAGTGGTAAGTACTTCAGTATTTGCACCATCAAGAGAAACAGATGCTAGCACATTAAGCCCATCAAATAACATATCATCCTGATCTTCCTCAGACTCAGAAAGTATAACCCTTCTTTTCTTTTGCAAATGACTAGCTTCCAATGTACTGATCCTTTCATTTAGTTCTTGGACAGTTCTATTAAAAGTTTCATTAGAATCCCTAAGCTCCTTTTCCAAATTCTCCACCTTCTCATTAAAACCCCTTTTTGTCTCTGTAAGCTCCGACTCTAATTCCTCAATTTTCTTCATAGATCTGTTAAGTAACTGGGACATAGAGGTGAGATCAGCAGCATCCTCAACTCCACCAGCAGGAATACCTGAGGTGTTAGGAGCTTCATTGGATCTAGGAGGAGATATAATAACTTCTCCCCTGATATGGGTGTCTTCACTGAAAGTCTGCCTAAAAGGACTAGGAGTTGAAAGCCTTGAAGAAGAAGGTAAGTCCACAGAAGATGTTGGCTGGACAACAGGTGTATCAACTGAGATGGTTTGGTCATTGGGCTCATTAGGGTCATTAGTCTCAGGTGTAGGTGTCACTGGTCTAGGTGATGGAGGTAATGGTTCATCAGCAGCAACAGATGCAGATGCATCAGCAGCAACTGAATTCCCTTCACCAGCAGCAATGGATGCACTAGCATCAGCTGCATTGGGTGATGGTGGGATACTGACATTATCAGCAGAATCAGGGTTGTCACCAGGATTGGCATCTTGTAACATGGCAGGTAATAAAGGTAAATGTTGGCCTGCAAAATTCATTTTCATCAAAGCAAACATTTTGGGAGTCAACCGATTCACTATCTTAGGGGATGTGTTAATTGTCTGTACACCTAAGATAATCTAAAGAAACCTAGGGTACATCAAAAATCTATTTTTACCATTAGTGATATTCTCAATCATTCCCTCAAAAATATATTTTGCCCAATTAAATATCCTACCCTGAGATAGACAAACAAGACCAGACGCAATAGGACTTGGACATTGATCCCAACCACCTGTCTTAACACTCATGCACTGTAGTAAAGTATGAATCAGAAATCTCCATTGAGGAGATAACTTATTTTTTAAGAAAGTACAACTACCAGTGACAGGATAACCTATAGCAGCCATACCATCAGTAATATCTTGTCTTGAAAGATCATATTCTCCATGCTCCGCAGGAAATTGAAGCTGAACACGAATCAACTCCTCCGTAATGACTACCTCATTCTCATCAATTGTGGCAACGATGTCGTCCTCCCTTCCCACAATGTGTCTGACCTTAGCTGTTGCCCAAAACTGCTTAATCAACGAATCATACACCTTCACTGGACAATAAGTGAGTGCATAGCGAATAGTTGACCCACGAAGAAACGCTAGCACCTCATCATAACCAACACTTTTTGAAGACGATTCCAAGTATGCAACCTTGTTATGATCATCCTTGTAGCGAAGAGTTGACATTGTGTTGGATGAATGATCTAGGGTTCGAAATTAGAAAATTAGGGTTTGATATGATTTTGAGAAATTGAGATGAGAGAAGTGCAATTTTAGGTTGGGTTTCCAAATATATCACTTTAAATTGCTGTAATTCTGCGCACGTAACATTGACCAATCGACTTAAGGAGGTTTGACCAATCGGCAGCAACACTTGGTCAATCGGCAGCAATAAGAGGTTTGACCATTCGGCAGCAATGAGGTGGTTTGACCAAAGTCAACCTGCCGAACTTAGTCATTAAGAATAACTCATCCGTATTAAATTTCAATACCAACCACCAATAAATTTGCACTAATCTCCATATCATTATATAATCCTCAAATCACATTACTTCATTATCACACACCAAACCAAAAATCTTCAAAATCATGAGTTCATCTAAAAATCCAATAATTGAAATCTCATCAGATTCTTCCTCCTCCAGTGACTCAGGATGGAAAAACTACTTTCCCAAAACAGCATCATCCTCTCAAAACAAAGGTAAGGCCAAGGTTGAGGAGGATTCATATTCATCTGATCCTCTTCCATCTACCCCTTCGTCATTTGAGTACTTTAGCTCTGATGATGAAGATTCATCAGAGTTGAAGTCCTTGACTTATTGTCAGGGTGAATGGGAGACTTTCCCTCCCAATTTTCCCATTACAGATGAGCTAAGGGAACAGATGAAGGCAACTGTGGCTCTGCTAACTGAAGAGATGGAAAGGAAAACTGCAACCTTCTATAAAATACCGATACCAAAAGGTAATGCAGATCTTCGAGAAGGCTCTAGCCGTGAAAAACCTAACCCTCGAAGTCGAAACAATCGACAACGTGAAAGCCAAGATCCAAGACAAAGAAAGAATCCCATCAGACCGACTCCTAAGTTAAGCCAGTCAATTCCACCAACAAGTCACTCTACCCCTCAGCCAAGTCAAACAACTGCAAGATTACGCCCTAGAACACATCAGAGGCAAGCTACCTCTAGCTCTTCAACTCCAGCCCCTGAACCAAGACAGCCACTCCCAGTGGTGTTGGCACTTCCAGTCCCCCATATGTATGAAGAAATCAGTCGCCAGAGAGGAAGGAGGTTCATGCCTGATAATTTGGGTAAGGGTAAAGGGAAGATGGAATAGGTGGTAGGGTTAAGGTAGATTGATGTTTGAAGGTTGGTATGATGTTTTGAATGATGTTGATAAGTAGCTTTTGAAACTTGTAACTGAATGTTCTTATATTTCTCTTGATGAATGAAGATCACTGTCTTTAGTTTAAATTCCAAGCATTGAGATAAGGAAGCTGCAAAACAAAGTTAACTAACAAAAGACATTGAAAAACCTGCAAAACAAAATTAGAGAAACACAAAGCATAAACATAAATGAATGAAAAACAAGACAAAAACGCAAGCATTAGCCTCCCCTTAGGCTAATGCCACCCTTCAAACCAGTAAACACAATTACAACAACATGATTAAACAAACAGAACAATTACCAAGGATACCAAGGAGAAGAAGCCATTCCCCCTCCAAAGATGTGATTATAACAGGCAGGCCTGAAATCCCTATGAATATATGAAGAGGAACCAGTAGGAATGGTTCCCTGAATATCAGCAGGAACAGAGGAACCAGCAGGAACAGGTCTATCAGCAGGAAAGGGAGCCCTATAAAAGTTCATTCCTGCTGCTTGTGGAACATATGGTGGTATTTGTTTAACATTTTTCCACAATGATCTGGTCTGTTGTTGCCCACCTTTCATTCTTTTCTCTTGATAATCACAATCTTTGATGAGATGATATTGACTACCACACACAAAACATGTCTTCTTCCTAACAGCCTTGTTCTTATTACAACTTTTCTTAATGTAGACACCATTATCACTAGTGGAACTAGAGACACATTTGCTTTTAACAGAATTAATTGAGCTGTTGTCTGAAAAGGCTGATTTAGAAGCAGATTTATCATCAGTTGAACTTGAGGGCTTATGATATTTGGGTGTGGTTGACTTTTCACTTGAGTCACATGAAACAAAGTCTTTAGATTCTGCTTCTGAGGACTTGTCACTTGTGGAACAAGAGACACAATCATTAGGTTCAGGTACATCTTTTGAATTTTTGCCATAAACCACTTGTGACTCATTTGAGTCAATGTCAGAGTCTGAATGAATAGGGACAGGCTTAAAGACTCCTCTGATAGGTGGAGGAACAATATTCATTCCTCCTTCTTTCACATACTTAACAGGTATTTGGTAGTCTACAGGTTCAGGGTTAAAAACACTATACTCATTAGGGTCATAAAATTGATTTGGCCCTATCAGGTTACCATAACCTAAACCTCTTTTAGTTTTTGTAGACATAGAACTATCAACTAACTTGTTTAGGTTTTTAGATGAATCTTTCCATTTATCAAACCTAGCCAAGGTATTGTCTAGCTTAGTCTACAAATCCTGTTTCTCTAACACCACCTTAGCTTTTTGAGACTCAGTATATTTAAGTTCATTAGTGGTGTTTTTCAAGTCTCTCTCTAAAACCCTTATCTTTTCTTCATAAGCTAACTGATTATTTTGATACCAAACTTTTTGTTTTTCTAATGTTTTGACTGCATTGTCATAAGCTTGAACCTTAATAAAGTATTCATTATACTTAGATTTCATGTCATCATATTCATTATTAAGAGTTGAGTATAATTCTTGACAAGCAGGATTACATCTTTGTACCTGAGATGGGAATCCCAACAGAGCATATTCTTCCAAATTTTCTTTTGCTTCATAGGATTCATCTTTATCAGTTAGCATTTCCATAGACTTATTATGGAACAAACTCCTAATCTTCCTTGCACACAATTCAAATCTATCACCTGATAGCGACATTGTGAAAAGATTCAAGAGAGACACTTCAACAATGTTTCCTTCTTTATCAGAGATCCTTACCAGGCTCTGATACCACTTGTAGGATCGAGTACTTCGAGCTTGATTGAGCTTGGTTAAACAAGAACCTCTGTATGGAATACAAGTGTTTATGCGGAAACTAAACAACAAGTATAATAAAGAAGAAAACTATAAAGGACAATGATCCTCTATGGATCAGACTATGAACTAAGAATTGTGTTATTGAATATTGAAATCGTTAAAGGTATATCAAACTCATGGACGGGATGTTTCTTTTATAATGATAAGAAACCCTAACCCTAACCCGTCTTACAAGAAAACGTGTGAAGAGATAAACAACAATCTCTTCTAAAAATAAATCTAACAAACTTTCTAAACCTACGGATAACAAACAATAACTATCCGCAGCAATAAGCACTATCAGAAACAAAACAATACTATCGGCAGGAACCAACCGCAGCAGCAATGCAACACTATCGGCAGGAACCAGCTTCACTATCGGCAGCAATGAGAAACTCCTTATTTCTTAGATCCCAACAATCCTCCCATCACTGAGAAACCCCTTATTTCCCAGAGATCCTAACAACCAGGAATTATGAATATTTCTGATCTAATTTTGATCTGCACCTCTCCAATTCCATGCACAAACATCAGTTTCCTTTGATCTTCCATTTTCTCTACTGAGAATTTCTCTTTTATCTTTGAAAACAGATTCAAGTTAGAGCAAACATGCTTATTAATTTTGTTGCTTACATACCATATTTGATTCCATCCTTGTTCATCAGTTCCTTCCACCATAAAGTCAGTGGACAAATGGATGTCACTACTAGAAAAAGGTCTATCCTTGACTCGCATTTTATGACGCACGCTACAAGATGACGCGCAAATAGCAAAGTCATAAAATAAGAGTCATAACGAGTAAATTTTTTATTGGGGATGACTCGTTTTCAGAAGCGTCATAACATAGGGTCATAATCAGTTAAAATTTAGCCTGCTAGATGACGCTCGTTTTGCTTCGTCATAAATAGGGGTCATCTATGTTTTTTTTTACCATCTGCTTCATCAAAATCTATCATTTTTTTTTTGCCAAAACACTTCCCGCTCTCAAAAAAAAATTTCCCAAAAAATCAAATTCTCCCTCCATTGATCAATTATCTACCTCACATAAGCCCAACCCTAAAAATATAACACACACACACACCCAACCAACACACACACCAAAAAACTCTCTGCAACCCCTCCTGCTCTCTATCCAAACCCGCCGCCCTCTCTATCCATCTTCGGTACAAATACAATCGCCGCCTCCTTTTCCGGCCATCAACACCATCGGTGCCACCATCTGAGGTAGTTATTCCCTACTATCTTTATATTTCTTGATTTCTTTCTTTTAATTTTATTTATTTTTGTTTTTCAGATTTGGGGTTTTCATCACCGGCCACCAACACCATCAGTGCCTCCTTCTCCGGCCACCAACACCATCGGTGCCACCATCTCATATTTATTTTCCCTACTATCTTTATATTTCGTGATTTGTTTTTCTATTATTATTATTTTTTCTTCAGATCTGGGTTTTTCTATTATTATTATTACTTTAACTTTAGCTAATACTGGTAAGATCTTTGCACTTATTGCACTTCTTTTTCCTGAATAAGTGTATTGTTATTTGAAATCTGAATTTAGTTATATGGACAGAGCCTGATTTGTATTGACTCGTGTTTAACGAATTATTCATTGAAATAGTTCAGAGTGAGAATGCCATCGCCTGATAATGAGCAGTTAAACTAATTGACTGAACTTATTGGTTTATCCCTATATCTGTAGGATCTTCAAGTTCGGGAGTATGCAATATCTGTGGCAGGTAGATTGTCTGAAAAGAATCCGGCATATGTTTTTCCAGCACTCCGGCGCCACCTTATTCAATTGTTAACTTATCTTGGGCAAAGGTAGAGTCAGTTGTGTTGTCGCCAACTAAATTATATATAGATGAGGTACATTTGATGACATACCTATTATTGCTTCTTATCTAACAGTGCGGATAGCAAATGCCGAGAAGAGAGTGCAAAGTTGTTGGGTTGCCTAATACGCAGTTGTGAACAACTCATACTTCCATATATTGCTCCAATTCACAAGGTTTTCTAATAACTTCACCAATCATATTTTTGATTATTAAATTCTTCTATAGCTCAAGTACTTCTTTACAGGCGCTTTTGGCTAAGCTATGTGAAGGAACGTCAGGAGTGAATGCTAACAATGGCATCATCAGTGGGGTTCTTGTGACTGTGGGGGATCTTGCCAGAGTGGTAGGTCACTTTTTGCTTGTACTCATTCTTTCACCATCACATTTTGGTGCACAATATTGATGTATAAAAGAAATTAGATCTTGGTCTCATCATAACTTGGCCTAATTTTTAGTAGTAGCAAGTTCAAAATTCCTTGACGAAGTTATCTCAACTCCGTTTCTTTCCTGTACAAATTAAGTGATAAAGATATAACTGATGAAGTACTTTTTTGCACAAGCAGTCTTTGTAATAATATATTACATGTAAGTTTGCAACTTTGATAATATGTGAATATTGTTAATATCTTTGATATATATGTACTAGTAATACCATTGGATATCTATATTTAGTTGTTTTTTTTTTTTTTTTTTTTTTTTGGGGGGGGGGGGGAGGACCTAATTTTCTGTCTTAAATTTCTAACTGCGTACCAAACATATTCTGAGTGACAATCAAAATATGTCACATCCCTGTGCCTTTAAGGAACACTAAACCAAATTTCATAATATTTAGACTAAAGAAATACAGAGTTTCTCAAGTGAAGTGGACAGTGAACTTAAATGGTCTTGGAATTTCTGTTTCCCTAAGTAATAAGGAAAACTTTAAGGCATCTCACACCACATCTCAAAAGTACTATTTGGGCCTTGTATTTATGGTTCTTGTTATCGGAACCTACAAGACATCTTAATGACACCCTTTTTATATTCATTCTTATAGCTATTTCTAATTAATAATGACACCGTGTGGTTCACTGTCTCGATTGATGTGTCCTTCATATCATAAAAGCGATTATGGTTCCAAGATAAAGATACACCCAGTGCTGTTGTAGATACACTGTATTTATAGTTCCTTGGTGCATTTAAATCACATGTTAAATGAATTATGATAGTTGTTGAATCTATATATTTTTTTACAAGGGAGAATTTTTATTTAGAATGTCTTTATGGTTGTTACTATTCTTTTAAGGAAACGTATGTTTCTTATTGTATAATATTACTTGGCGCATTTGAGCCATGTTGCTTCTGGCAGCTTGTTGGCTCTTTTACTTTTGTGTTGTTTCTGCTTCTTAAATGGATATTAGTTTAAATATTTTTCTTGTAAAAACCTAAACTTCCGTGTCTTAGCATGCTATGAACCTATCTTTTGTCATGCAATTTGTTCACATCTCACTTGTCTGTTCAGGGTGGTTTTGCTATGCGAGAATATATTCCTGAACTTATGCCAAGAATTGTTGAAGCTTTGCTGGATGGAGCTGCTGCAACTAAACGTGAGGTTGCTGTTTCAACCCTTGGTCAGGTTGTACAGAGTACCGGGTATGCTGACTGCTTCAACTCAAGTTAGATTAATGTTTTACTTTAACTATACTGCATGTAATGTACTGTCTTCTTATATATTTATTTATTTGTTGTTCAAAGAAAAAATTATTACTTTACGAACTATGCAACTAAACTGGTTTGTTTTTGTCAATAGATATGTCATTACTCCGTATAATGAGTACCCACTTTTACTTGGCCTACTCTTAAAATTGTTGAATGGTGAGCTGGCATGGTCTACACGTCGTGAAGTTCTAAAGGTATGTTCTTGAGCGATTTCTGTGACTTTCGGCATATAAATTGATGTTGAAACTTACTGAAAATGATGTTTAGGTTCTTGGCATAATGGGTGCTTTGGATCCTCATGTTCATAAGCGCAATCAGCAAAGCCTGCCAGGACCTCTTGGTGATGGTACTCGTACGACCAATGATGCAGGCCCACATATTCAGTCTAGCGATGAGTTACCAATGGTTATGTAACATAGAATTCTCTTTTTTGTTATGGTACTGCTAGTTTGTTATGGTACTGCTAGTTTGTTATGGTACTGCTGCTAATATGCAGACTCTGTATTTTAAGTCAATTGTTCTCTTGTAACGTATTTTGAATTTGTCTATCTTTTCTCTTTTTTAGATGTGGTTAAAGGGAATGGGAGACTTATTCCTCAAGCGGTTAAATCGTGGGTCGAGCAATACGAAAAGGAGCCAAAACCAGCAATGGTTGTATACTCAGTGTTCGATGTGGAAGCTGTCAAACTAACTTGTGAATTACTATCGATATGTAATTTTTGTCGTTAATTAACTTGTGACTTATCGTGAATTAGTACTTGAATTAACCTCATTGTTTTGATATATATATATATATGAAATGCGTTATTTTGATATTTGTGTTTTTAATTTTGTATTATCAGGTTTTTAATTGTCATTTAATAGAAAATTAGGAACTAGAAAAAATTAATTTTTATTTAAAAAAAAATTAAGTTATGACTCGCAAAAAGGAGAGTCATAAAACGTGGGTCATAAATGCGCGTCATAGAGGGATGATGCACAAATGCGAGTCATGAAGCTTTATGACGGGTCCATCCTTGACTCGCATTTGCGCGTCATAAAGCCTCTTCTTGAGTCGCATTTGGAGTCAAGAATAGCCCTTTTTCTAGTAGTGGACAAATGGATGTATTCAGGGTATGTGATTTGAATCTGTGGTGAGTTGGTGATGATTCCATGGCCTGCAGTTTCTGTGAGACTTTCTTTGATTGGACAATTTCTGGAAATGTGCCCTCTTAGTCTGCACTTAAAACAGATATAATTGTTGTGCCTCTCCATTGTTGCCTTCTTCTGTGATAGCATATTATTATACACTTGGATTTCTTCCAATTTCTTCTTCAGCATATCCTTGCATTCTTTTGAAACTTCTCTCTTGATCTGTCTTTGGATGAATTCCTTCTGAGACCTGTTGTCAGTAAATCTCCCAGGCTTTTGGCTCTGATGCCACATTTTATATGGTGCAACAGATCTCTTGGGATGGTTAGTCCATTTGCTTGCAGTGTAAAGATTGGTTTTAACCATTCTTGTGCAGTGTGTTTGAATGTGAGTGAGTAAAGAATTCAATGCAGAAATGTAACAAACTTGTACACAAAATAATGGAGGGAATTAATCTGTTAACTTGTTATTAAACTGTCAATACAAATACATATATATAGGTTGTGAAAAGGCATGATTGAAAAGGTATGATGGTTCAGTTTTGGACCAAAAGACACACCTTTTCATGTGTAACTGCCACAACCATAACTAACTATAATAACTGTCCTAGTAATTCAACCTTATTGGTCGAATACAAGTCTGCATAATACATAGAAATAAATTGTCTGCAATATCTAGTAATTAGAGAAGCATTTGGACTTATAAAAATCCAACACCCATTATTTTGCTTCCCATTAATTAATCTATAAAACGACAACAGTTTCAATGTGAGTCTTGCGACACATATGCATAAACAGATAGATACAGAAAGAGTAAGAGTTTAAACCATATACCCTAGGATGTTAACAACATGGGTGATAAGTACCTTGTCTTTTCCGTAGTTTGAAATCTCATTTGAATCTAACTTTAAACAGAATAAACCACTTATGAAGCAATTGAACTCACAGGGCATTCTTCTCGACTTGCTCCAGTGCAAAACAGAATGTTTATGTGGTTATATGTTGCGGCATTACTTAACAGATACATGAAAACTGTATTAAATAAGACAGGTGAGGTCTATAGTTAAAATAGTTAGGTTACGCATCTCATTTTAGTGATGATCCAAATAGGTAAAATAGAGGATCCCAACCATAAATACACAAGAATGCAGTGAGGACCATTTCATCCCCTCAAAAGCAACACATCAAGTTGATTAAATGTGACATGATCAAGCCAGAGACTTGATTTGCACATAATACTTTGGCTACCATAGTGATACTGTAACACCATAGGCAAATCCCACATCGACATAGGCCTAGAGAGATGCTGGGTATATAAGAATAACATACGCCTTATAAGACACAACGTGTTTTGTGGTCTACTGTGAGTAGAGTTCTCAAGAACTACGCAGTTAAGCGTGCTCGTGTGAGAGTAGCACTGGTATGGGTGACCTAGCGGGAAGTCTCACACGAGGGCCACAAAAGCAAAGCAATGAGCCGTCAGGGCAAAGCGGACAATATTGTGTAACAGTAGGCGGGATGTTACAAGTGGTATCAGAGCCACTCCAGAGCCATTCAGGATGGCGGCTAGAGAGATGCTGAGTATATAAGAATAACATACGCCTTATCAGACACAATGCGTTTTGTGGTATACTATGAGTAGAGTTCTCGAGAACTACGCAGTTAAGCGTGCTCGTGTGAGAGTAGCACTGGTATGGGTGACCTACCGGGAAGTCTCACACGAGGGGCACAAAAGCAAAGCCGTGAGCCGTCAGGGCAAAGCGGACAATATTGTGTAACAGTAGGCGGGATGTTACAGATACCGATCTATTAAATTTAACATGGAGATTAGTTAGTAACTACCAATGCTTATTTCGAGATTAGTTAGTAACTACGCTATGCTTTAGGCTTTCAGGAAAGAAAAAAGAAAAAAGAAAAATAAAAAATCCTATGCTATGTTTTATAGTTTATAGCCATCCTTTGTGGTGTGCATGCGCATTGTATATATGTTAAATTCAAGGCATGCACAAAATGATTAAATTAACATAGCATAAATTCTAGACACTAAACATTCATTCATGAATTGCTAATCGTTTAGCCTCTAGTGGAGTATGTTTGTGTCAAAAAATTATACAATCCATTTATAGCTTTCTTTAAGGCTTGTTTACGGTGTATTGGTCTTAACACCTTTCTTTAGGCTTTTCTGATCAAATTCAAAAATAAATTTGACTAAGTATAAAGAAGACTCGTTGATAAGGAAATCAGTGAGCAACTTTAGCCAAGTTCAAGTCAGAGACATCGTCAAGGAATCGAAGATAACTTGAAAACATACTCTGTAGTTGATACGGAGTCAGCTAGTATGTATAAGGAACTAGAAGTTGAAGGACAAATGTTCATCAATGATTGACAATACCTTGATGAACCTATCAGCTCTATGATCTATCCAACAAAGCATAGCTCAAAATATCTATTAAGATATTTAGGCGGAACTTTTGAAGATTGCAAAAGAGCGGGATAAAGTGCATCCTTGATAAAGTCAAACTAAGTATGAGTTGTTGAAAGTGAACAGTTGGCACGAACTGTGTAAGGAACTAGAAGATGTACTTCTCCATTCTATTGAATACTTCACACGTCTCAACAACCCCACACATGACATCCTTCTACTCCCATATATAAATAGAATGTTGTCGAAAATGTCATCTCTTCCACATTAATTGTATCAATTAACAAGAGCATTTTCTCTCACTTGAACTCATTTTGGTCCCTAATCCCATCCGCCACATAGTTCACTTGCAAACTTATTTCTTGTTTAAGTTTGCTTGTTCAGGAAGCTAAACCATTGTCATTCAATTAAGTGTTAAATATGTACAACACTTTGTAATTCTTTAATTCATTATAATAAGAATTATACGATTGAGTTGTTGCATTTAAACATTTTATATCTTGTTTCACAAAATAGCCAAAGATTTGGGAACTACAGATAGCGACCTATTAAATTTAACATGCAGATTAGCTAGTAACTATCCTATGCTTTAGCCCTTCAGAAAAGAAACAAGAAAAATAAAAAATCCTATGCTATGTTTTAGAGTTTGTAGACATCCTTTGTGGTGTTAACATAGCATAAATTATGTCTAGTTTTAGGGTTCTTAATTAGGCGCATATATTAAAACTCGTATATAAATGAAGTGTGAGCAACATTTCCCAAGTAAGAACACAAATACATACACCATGGTATCTCTACCCCAATTACTAATAATTTTAGGGATATTGCTTTTTGTGCTAACATATAGTTACAAAAGCATAAGAAACAACACAAGAAAAGGTGATAAATTGTTAGCTCCGGAACCATCAGGGGCCTTCCCTTTTGTTGGTCACCTTCATCTTCTACAAAGTAAAGCTCCTGTTGCAAGGATTCTTGGGAAAATAGCTGATGACTATGGGCCGGTTTACTCTTTACGGCTAGGTAGTCGTCGAGCATTGGTTGTAAGCAATTGGCAGATGGTCAAGGAATGCTTTGGAACCAATGACAAATTTTTTGCATCTAGACCGGATTTAGCAGTGAGCCGGTACATGGTCTATGACCATGCTAGTTTTGGGCTTGCGCCATATGGACCATTGTGGCGAGAGATCCGAAAGCTGGTCACTTCCAAGATCTTTACAAGCCAGCGTCTTGAAAAGTTCAAGAATGTACGTAATTCAGAATTGAAGGACTCAATTAAGGAGCTCTCTATTATGTCTACAGAAAATAAGGAGGGAATAGCCGTAGTGGAAATGAACAAGTGGTTCGAGAATATGACTTCTAAAATAAATATAAGAATGTTAGTTGGTAAAGTTTTTCTAACGTGGTTAGCTCCGAAGGTAACAATGAAGACCTACAATTAGAAGAAGCCATAAAGAAAGGATTGTATCTTACTGGTGTATTTGTTTTGTCTGATGTCATTCCTTATCTGGAATGGATGGATATTGGAGGGCATTTGAAAGCTATGAAGCAATTGGCACAAGATCTTGATCGTGTCATCAGTAAGTGGCTTGCTGAACATGTTGAAAAGAGAAAAGAATATAATGGAGATAAAGAAGCCGATTTTATGGATGTGATGCTGTCAACCCTGTCAAAAGATGCTGAAATGTTTGGACATAGGCGTGAAACCATCATCAAGGCAACAGCGCTGGTTGTGACTTAGTTTTGCTATCTCTATATGAAATCTTTTCATCTCTTGAAGAGAACTTCTGTTTTTTAATCATGTTGAACACATTATTTTTGTAGATTCTCATGTTGACGGGTTCAGAAAGCACCGCTGAGACAATGACATGGGGACAATTTCTTTACTTCTGAACCATCCGCACATCCTAAAAGCTGCCCAGAAGGAGCTTGACATCCAGGTGGGAAGAGAGAAATGGGTCGAAGAATCTCACACATGAAACATAACCGGTAAGAACCTCAAAGCAAACAGTTCAGCACACATTCCGACCAAGTGGTGTCACAACGAATAGCAAGGACGGTAGTTGAGGACACCCTCATCATGTTCATTATACCCCAACTAATTATAGTGGCTTTCTAATATCACCTTATATAAAGAAAACGAAACCCATTTCTCATTGTTCAACTTACAGATAAATATTAGAATCACAAACTATTACTCGTAACAACATATAGTAGTAAGCTCCGTACAAAGCCCAGATATGAAACATAACTTGATTAACTTGTAACCAAAAAGTAAAATTAAACCCTATGTTCCAGATCCCTAATTGTAAACTAACTAAAATTTCAATTTAAAATTGTAACTATAAATAAATAAAGAATGCAAACCTTGAGAAAAAAATAAACAAAATTAACACATAATAGAAATGATTCTATAGGCAATCGAGTTTAAAACCACCATTAATGGTGGTACCGTAGGAATTAAAAATTCGGACAAACAACCCCTTAATTTAAACCATCAACACCTCGAATTTATGATTAAATGAATGTTAGAGCAAGAGTGTATACCTGATTGTTTTGATAATTTTAAAACACAAGCAGTCAATGGGAATAACTAAAAAGTGATTTGGGATTTTGGGGTGTATGTGTATGTGGGTTTGGTAGGTGAAAAGAAGAAAAGAAAACAAAGTGAAAAGTTTAGGAGGGAGATATCCCGCTCAATGCTCAAATGAAAAATCAAACAAATAGAGCACGGTTGTTTCCTTTATATAGACCGGTGTAAAATAGACCGGTTTAAATAAGTTTTTTTAGACCGGTGTTTTTAATATCAACCGGTCTAAATGTTAAAAAGACATTTAGACCGGTGTCTTCTATTTGCACCGGTGTAAATAACTCTTGGCGGGGTAAAATCCTCATTTAGACCTGCATTTTTTTTAAAGGGTCTAAATAAGGGGGTCTAAAAGCCAGTTTTTGTAGTAGTGTTTCTTTACTTCTGAACCATCCGCACATCCTAAAAGCTGCCCAGAAGGAGCTTGACATCCAGGTGGCAAGAAAGAAATGGGTCGAAGAATCGGATATAAAAAACCTAACGTATCTACAAGCTATAGTGAAGGAAACACTTCGAATGTACCCACCAGGTCCCTTAGGAGTACCCCGTGAGGCCATTGACGACTGTGATATCGGGCGATATCATGTCTCCAAAGGGACTCGTCTGATTGTAAACATATGGAAGCTACATCGTGATGCCCGAATTTGGTCAAATCCTAATGAATTTAGGCCAGATAGGTTTATTGAAGAACACTCGCATATGAATTATCAGGGTCATAATTATGAATACATTCCATTCAGCTCAGGAAGAAGAATGTGTCCTGCCACTACATTTGCTTTGCGTGTAGTTCACTTGACACTTGCTCGGTTACTTCAAGGGTTTGACTTGTCAACGCCAATGGGGAAGCCTGTGGACATGACTGAGGGGTTTAGTCTATCGTTGCCAAAGGTCAAACCCCTTGAAGTGATCATCACTCCACGACTTTCTCCAGAGCTCTATCAAAACCCTCAAAGCCACGAATCATAAACATATTTGACATGATCAGACCACAAACACTTGCTATGAAGTATTTTCACTAAATAATTGTGGACTGTTTGAATTCCATACTCTTTTACATTTTGTTGTAGCCTACATATACAATATTAATATGAGCTTACTTAACAGCCATCCTTTTTCAAGATTCAATACTAATGGGCTTAATATAATTCAACCTTTGCTAAGTTATTCCAACGTATATTTAACTCCTCTTTAAAGCTTTAAAATAAGGTCTTTATATCATTAAATATGAAAATTTGACATACTATTTGATCTGAAAAAAATCATGTTTCATTTATAACATGTTAGTCATTTTTCTTCGAAATTTAAAACAGCTAGAGAATAAAGTATGCAGTGTTTCTTTGAAGTTTTTAACAGAAAAGGACTACTAACGAGTCGTCTTGCTTGAATCCATAGCAGATGAAGTATCTAAGCTATGAGTTTAGATGAATTGTGGGTAATGTTTGCCAAAGTACGATACAAACGATATCATCAGCATGGATTTTTTCACTCAGTACATACCAATGTTTGGGATCTTTATTTTTGTTGTAGCTTATACTTATAAAAGAAGCTTAAGAAACAGCACAATAATTAAAGGTGATAAATTGGTTGCTCCAGAACCATATGGAGAAGTGCCTATTGTAGGTCACCTTCATCTTCTACAAGGTCAAGCTCCTTTGGCAAAGATACATGGAAAAATAGCTGATGACTACGGGCCGGTTTACTCTCTACGGCTAGGTAGTCAAAGAGCATTGGTTATAAGCAATTGGCAGATGGTCAAATAGTGCTACACACCAATGACAAATTTTTTGAAACTAGGCCTAATATGGCTGTGAGCCAAATTTTTTGAAACTAGGCCTAATATGGCTGTGAGCCGTTACGTGGCCTATGATCATGCTGGTTTTGGACTTGTGCCGTATGGACTATATTGGCAGCAGATTCGCGCGGAAGCTGGTCACTTCTGAGCTTTTTATGAGCCAGCGTCTTGAAAAGTTCAAGAATGTATCTCAGAAGTAAAGAGTTTTATTAACGAACTCTTGTTCCTGTCTTTAAAAGATGGGGATAAAATGTCCACATTATTAATGGACATGAACAAGTTGTTTGAGCATGTTACGTTTAATATAAATATCTGAATGTTATTTGGGAAAAGTCGTAACAGCTTTGAAGGTATGAAAGAAGTCGCAGAAGTAAAGAAGCTATAAAGAAAGGGTTATATACATCTTAGTGCGTTTTTGTTGCATCTGATTTCATTTCAAATCTTGAATGGATGGACATTGGAGGGCATCTGATAGCTATGAAGCAAGTCGCAAAAGATCTTGATAGTTTCCTTGGAAAGTAGCTTGATGAACATGTTGAGAATAAAAAAGTCTCACGGTGATAAAGAAGCTGATTTTATGGATGTTATGCTTTCAACTTTGTGTTGGTATTTTAGTGTAAAATAGATTGAGTTTAATATGCAAATAAGGGTCGACACTTATTTGGATATTAACTGGACTAACGGGGGTTCCAAGGGGGCGTAGCCCCCTTGGTGGGGGTTCGGGGGCAACGCTCCTGAGAGAAGCAGGGTCCAAGGGGCGGCAGCCCCTGGCTGGGGTCGAATTTGGTATAACATTGCTATGTTAAAAATTCATTAGAATTTGTTTTTTCACCAAATAAAACATATAAAGTTGATGCTCGTTTATGCTGATAATGCTATGGTTTCTGCTGATAGCAGATGGTTCCTGCTGATAGCAGATGGTTTCTGCTGATAGTGGATCATTCCTGCTGAACGGTTTCTGCTGAACCATTCCTGCCGATAGTGCAGTTCCTGCTGCTAGTGTTTTACAGTTATTAGGCCCTAATAACCGCCCCTATAAACCGTCTTATATATTCTCTATTTCGTATAGAGAAAAGACAAGGCTGATCAACCATATTTTGATCACGTATTACTGCAAACATACAATCATTCACAAACTTGAATCAATTAGATTTTATCCGGTCGTTAATTGGTATACACTCCAATTTAATCGATCTGAAAGCGTACAATTCGTGACTTCTAATTGCTATCAGGATACCAATTTCACCCCAATTACCACACATAAACAACGTTATGCTTTCAACTTTGTACTCAAAAGATGCTGAAACGTTTGGATTTACTCAAAAGATGCTGAAACAGCGATAAGGTCTTGGCCTTAACCAGTCCTACACCGATAAGGCCAAAAGGTTGCATAATATCACTGATGCATAAAACTACGAGTACTTTTTAACTGTAAATTTATGTCACTTTTTTCAATGTTATGTAACCAACTTTTTGAGTAAATTACAAAGATGGTCCCTGTGGTTTGGGTTGACTTTCACTCTTGGTCTTTTGATTTTTTTTTTGCACTTATAATCCCTAACTCCGAAACCCTTAACACTAATAGTCCCTTGACCAAACGACGTTACGTTTGACTGTTAAACACCCCCTCATGCGACTTGCACATGAGGGTATAATTGTCATCTCTTTCACTATACCATTTTAATATCACATACACAACCATTATCTACAGATCTTTAAAGATCTATAGAAAACTCATTATCTACACCTTTCACAATAAACAAGATCTGATAAAAACGGACGGTTGTGTGAATGGTTTCTTTGTAGGTTCGGGGTGTTGGATCCGGCAACTGATGATAATAAACGCCACTCCACAGCAACCAACAGTTCCGACGACATCACCACGAGCCTCCGCCGAGTCATCGACCCCACAAAAATCACCACCACAGCAACTAGTGTGTGTTTGAATATTGGTTAAAATTGATTTATTATCTTTTTATGGTAATGTAAAGTAAATAAGGTGGATTTTTAATGGGTTTGTTTAAAAGATTGAATCTTGATTTGAGCAGATTGAAGGGTGCAATAAGCCTTATGCTAATGCAATGAGGGAATATGATGATGGGTTGGATCTTACTGATTATGATTTTGCAAATGATGGTTTTGTTGCTACTGCTTTTGATGATGATGAAAATAAGAAGTTGGCTTATAGATATAGAATCATTGCTCAGAAATATCAAAAGGTTAAATTTTTTTATGCTTATCTTGATATTTGTATAAATATTTTTTTCAAGAAATTGACTTAGAAAGTCGAAATGTATGATTTAGAATTGCTAATCTTGATACCAATTTTTTAAAAGTTTTTTGCTCAGTTTTCATGTTTCTAATGAACAGTTAATATATGGATTTTTTTCTT
Source organism: Artemisia tridentata subsp. tridentata (assembly GCA_021014915.2). NCBI lineage: Eukaryota > Viridiplantae > Streptophyta > Magnoliopsida > Asterales > Asteraceae > Artemisia > Artemisia tridentata. The sequence goes on along the minus strand of CP139506.1, from coordinate 105,463,209 downwards.
CTTCTAAACTTTGTTGTTTTGGAACAGTAGTTCTGTAACTTGCGAAAAGCTAGCTATTCAATATTGAAATGTAGATTATTGGTTATTAAACAAATTGTGGCGGTTTGAAAATAATCTTAAGTCAACTTCACACTTGAATTTGAAAAAGACACTTTTGTAAAATCGTTGTGGTATGAGAATTGCTGCTTGAAATCGGGTTGTAATTGATGTTTTGTATATGTGGTGTGACAAAGATTTGTGCATGTAAATTGTTCATCTGAATTTCTGGTTTTTAGTAACATGATGAGAGTGTTTTGGTGGTGGCAGCAGGGGGTGTGATATGGTGGTCCGTGGTTGGGGTGGTAGCCACCAGGTGGTGATTGTGGTAAAAGATGTATGGTGGTGGTTGTGGTAAAAGAGTAAATCACAGATATGGTTCATGTGCAAGTCACATGAGTGGTTTTACGGTCAAACCTGACGTCTGTTTGGTCAAAGGACCATGAGTATTAAAGGTTTCGGAGTTAGGGACTGTAAGTGCAAAAAAAAAAAGTCAAAGAACCAAGAGTGAAAGTCAATCCAAACCACAGGGACCATCTTTGTAATTTACTCCAACTTTTTTATGTGCTATTAATTACCAAAAATTTTAAATTTCGATTTTTGTGTGTTATCGCGTTCTTCCATTGGGTGGTGGGTGGGGTTGGGATTGGAAGAGGCCTATTCTTTCGGCTGAGGAACTCGCTGAGTTGCAGGTCCTTATGGCGCTGGTTGCTGTCCCAGATTTGACTGGCGCTGCTGACAGGTGGGTTTGGGGGGTTGGGGATGCATGCTGTTATTCGGTGGGCTGTGTCAAGAAGATCTTGCATTCAATCAGGTTCGAGCAGCCGCTGTTCGTCTTGGAATGGAATCCCTGGGTCCCAAAAAAGGTGGTGATTTTAGCATGGCGAGCAGAGTTAGATAGACTACCGACTAGAAGCGCTCTCTTGAAACGGAATATCAACATCGGCATTGAGGTTTGTCCTTTCTGTGGTGATGCGGCTGAAACAACGGAGCACTTGTTCTTATCATGTGGTTTCGTGCAAACACTTTGGCAACTAGTTGGACAATGGTGTAAACTTGGTTTGATAATACTTTTTCACGTCAAAGACATCCTGCAGCTTCATTCTCAAGTGGGTGGATCGACTAAGAGGAAGAAAGCTATTAACGCGATTTGTCTCACGACTCTTTGGTGTATTTGGAAGCATAGGAACGAAATAATTTTCGACCAAAAGCAAGCGCATCTATCCAAAGTTCTAGGTGATATCAAGTCTCTTAGCTTGTTTTGGGTCAAGGCTCGGGCGAAACAACATTCAATTAGTTGGAATACTTGGTGTAGCTTTAACTTGTCTAGTATTGGGTGGTGATTTTGATTTTATCATGTGTACATGGGTGTTATAAGATTGTATGGTGTATAGCTAGTTTCCCGCTAGCTCGGTGGAATAAAACCTTTTGTTGATCGTTCAAAAAAAATTTCGATTTTTGTATGTATTAACATTTTAAATTTCAACTTTTATAAAAGTATAATAGTCACAAATACACACAAAAGTCAAAAGTCAAAATTCAAAATGTTTTGTGTATAATAGCAACAAAATAAAATTGGCTGCCAACATTAAAAAAAATATAAGTTAGCTACATTTTAAGGTAATAATCCTTTTATAATAAACAATCACTTCTGCACCTAGACTATTCTATTATTAACAACCATAAAATCTATCCTTAACAAAACTCTTAGTACAGCTTGGTTAAGCACGGTCCAAAGATTTTCGTATACCATATAGTTAGCTTTTACTACGAGTTAGTTACATTATTTTTACATGTAATGTAATGGTAAATTTGTAAAATTGATAAAACCACAGACCTTTGTTTTTTCATTACGTGAAAATGGAACAAATGACTCAGCATTCGGTCTAACCCGACCCGAACCGAGTATACCCGAACCGAAACCAAAACCGAATGTGGTGAAAGTCTGAACCGAAACCGAACCGAATGAGACTCAGGTCGGTTCGGTTTTTTTTTCGGTTTTGTCGGGTCGGTTTCGGTTTTAGATGCCAAAAAGCGAATTTTCAAAAAAAAAAAGGAATGGAGGTGCTGCTTCACCTTTTGGAGGGAAAAGTTATGGAGTCTTTTTGGAGGGAAAAGATAAAGAGTAATATGTTATTCTTTTAACACCTAGCAAGCTGTGACCTGTGAGTTATGGAGTCTTATTGGATTGTAAACACGTTCACACCATCATAACTCATTCTTTTTGTGAATTTGTATATGTGAAAAAATACGACATATGTGTCTTATGGTTAATTATATGTTTAGTACAAAGCATAATTTGTATGAATTTATGTTTTATAATCATTGATATGCATGGTTTATGAGCATTCGGTCTAACCCGACACGAACCGAGTATACCCGAATTGAAACCGAGCAACAAAAACAGCAGCATGTTTATTAGTTTACCAGCTTAAATGACAATATAGTAGCAACAATAACACAAGTTCAAAATACATTAGTAGCAACAAGTTCACAAGTTCAAAATACATCAGTAGGAAGTAGGAAGTAGCAAGTACTTAGTAGCAACTGTTAGAGTTGTAGAAAAATATTAAAATGTATATGACTAGAATCGAACACGGGACCATGGGATTGCACACTTTACGTATGAATGATCAAGGAAATAATTAATATATATAACTGTTATATATTTTAATTATTTGGACACGAAATGATAACTAACGGACGTTAAGTAATTAACGGAATTGACTAACGACCGTTAGGGAATAAAGGAAGGACCGTTAGTGAAATTAGGAGCTAAAGAAGGATCTAGAAACCCATTAGATGGGTTGTGGCCGATCGGCCTGTGGGTTCCAAACCCATTCGATCCCTAGCTTTTGCTCCAAGTTAGGTTTTGCCTATAAATACAAATCAAGGATTATTAGTTCTTTTACCTTGTGCATTGCTATAACCCTAAAAATTTGTTTTCTTCCTCTCTTGCTTCTAAAACCGGTCGACATTCACATTAGTGGGTCGATCCATAGTTTTCCAAGTTAAACAAAATTGTTTTGGTTTATCGTGTTCATTCACTAGCATCAATACTTGATTGGTTATAGTACGTGTGTACAAAACGTGGTAGTTTACTTACTTTAGTAAACACTATCTTGGATTGTGAAACAAAACGGTAAGGGGTTTCTCGTTAATCCTATTTGTTAAATCAAGAGAAGAATTCAAGATTCGATCCTTGTTCTTGCTAGGATCAAGGTACGTTAACTTTTATTATTCGGTAATCTTTATACATGTTAATTATATGATCCTTGCTTCCGCTATGCTCTTTGATGTGTGTTATTTATTTATATGGTTGTCATGCTATTTAAATTCCAACAGTGGCATCACGAGCCGTTTAACATGTAATTGAATTACCGAAACGCATAATAAAATCAAATCTTGATTTGGATTAACATGTTTGTCGATTTGTTTTAGGTTTAGTACATAAAATATAAATCGAATCATAATTTTGTGTGTGTGTGGGGGGGCGGGGGGTTCGACCCTCTTTTAATAAAAAGTTAGTTTTGTAACCCTAAATTAGAACATGTGTGTTTATGTGTTTATATGAATTAGGGTTACGTTCCTGGATTAATCCATGATACTTCATGCAAGGTAATCATGGATTAGGGTTTGTTTATGTGCTACATGTTTTAGATAAATCTAAAATTAGGGAAGACCTAATTAACTTAATTAATGAATCCGTTATGTGCAACATGGTATATAATTGTTAAAGCTTACGCGGCCAACTTGTTGGTGTTTGTGGTCCATTGGGTACAATGCGCTCAAAAACCAATGGGAGTTTTAGTAATTATATACATAATTATACACATAGAGATTATTAATAGGATTTATCAAAAGGTTTGCATGTGGCTATATGATTTAATGGTTAAGATTATATGCGTTATTAAGTGTTTATTTATTTTTTGTTAAATTACTTGACTTTTTTTGTTTAAATTGTTGTTGAATTGTAAGCAAAAAGAGGGTAATTTTTTGTATAAAAAATAAATAGACCTAATAACTATGAAACCTTGATGTGGTAACTTACTGACTGGGTTGTCCCTGACAATCCAGTCATTTGACTTGGGTTTCATCTCTTGCTCAAAAGATAAGCCAGCTGGAATAAAAGCCTTTTCTTTGTCAGTCTCACTGAGGATGTCAGTGAGTTGGTCTCCTCCTATGATTTTCTTATTTTCACTAGGAATTAGACTGACAGATTCATAGACTCTTGGGTTCTTTTTAGTCCAGCTTTCTATGATAGCCTTTTCTTTGTTAAGTTCATTTTGAAGGGCTTGATTCTTTTTCAAAATCTCAATGTTTTGAATTTGTAGTGTGACAACTTCTAACTTGGTTTGTTTAAGTACAAGCAATTCATCTCTACATTTATTCAATTCTAACACAAGATTATTATATTTTGAAAGCAAATTCAGCCTTTGTTCTTCTACAAACTTAAGATCTATAGAAATATAGTTCAAATAAGACTGCCAATCAGAATCATCATCCATAGAAAGTAAAATGTTTACCTTCTTCATTGTGATGTTGACCCATTCTCCATTTCTTGCATGGCTCTTTCCAACAGCCAACTGATCACCATCAGAAAGTGCCATCAGTGCACTCACATGAACTTCTTCATCATCAGAGACCTCTTCTTCATCCCAGTCATAAGCTTCAGCCATAAGGACCTTGTTCTTGGTCTGAACAGGTTTGGGAGCCTAAGCCTGAGAGACTGAGGAAGTGGCCTCAAGAAGAGCAAGCTTAGCTTTTGCTTTCCTATACTTAGTTTCAAAGTCTTTTTGACTACTTTGAGAGGTTTGAGAAGACTGAAACATCTTAGGTTGAAACTTGCTAGTTCCTGAAGAAGAACTGTTTCCAGAAAATTTGTAAGAAGATTCTGAGGTTGTTTTTGAATAACAGTCTTTAGCAAAATGACCCTTTTTACCACATTTAAAACATTCAGTGGTCTCATTTGCTTTAGTTTTTGAAAAGTTTGACTGATTTCTTTTGATAAACCGTTTTGAATTTGCAAGGAGTGCCCTTTCTTGGAATTCCAAGTGTAAGTCATTTAGGTACTCCTCACAGGTTCTATCATTAACCTCATCATCAGAATCCTCTTGAAAATCCTGCACAATACCATTAGAATAAAATGCAGTTGATATGGGTGAGGAAGTCAGGGCCTTTTTGGTCTCAAGGGCTTTCTTTGAGTCTGGGTATCTCCTTGAGATTAAGTTGTCTTCATAGACAAACTTCCCATAGATCTCAACAAGCTCAAGGGTCTGAATGTGATTTGCATTCCTAAGGCCCTGAGAGAAGTTTAGCCACTTCTCAGGGAGACTGTTGACAAAGCCAACATTGATCTCATGCTTAGACAAAACTACACCATCATTGGACAACTCATTCATCAGGGTCTTATACCTGGTATAGGTCTGAGAGAGACTTTCAGAGTCTTTGGCCCTGAAAGTATTATACTCAAGTTTAAGATCCATGATCCTATTTTCCTTGGTATCTGAGGGACCTTCGAAGCTATGAACCAAGTCAAGCCATGTTTGTTTGGCTGTGGTACAGTTAATGACTGATTCCATTATATCGTCAGGGAGACAAGATATAATGATGCTTCTCAGGCGCTGGTCTTGGTTGACCACCCTTCTCTCATCAATAGTCCACTGAGCTTCAAGTTTGATTAACCCTTCAGCAGTTTTTGGGACATAGGGACCTTCATTGATACAAGTGATGTAGTATGGTTCCATACCAGTCAAGTAGCAAAGCATGCGCTTTTTCCACTTGCTAAATTTTCCAGCTTCAAGTCTGGGAGCAACAGCTGAATAGCTACCTCCCTTTTTATCAACTAGCTGGGGTACATTGATATCAGCCATAGTAGGATCTTGGTTTTAAAAACCTTGAGCACTCTTAGTTTTGAAAAGATTTTATAAACCAGAGGCTCTGATACCACTTGTTGTTCCCGTTACACTTATAGAAATAACTACAAAGTTATCCTAAACGTGTACTAAGACTGATATAATGTAATGATTAATTTTACCAAATAAGTAATAACGTAAAGATAAAAACAACAAAGGTTTTTCAACGTTTAAATTCTTATTAGAAATTAATCAAAGAATCTATTACCCAAGTGTTTTGCGGAATAAACACTTGGGATTGAATAGACAAGGTATGGTGTTCTCCTCTCTAAACTCAAGCTGTTCTTGAGTGACAACAAAAAAACCCACAGAGCTATCTCAGGGATGTGTTGTTCTTTGGAGGAGAAAAGTGGTTTTATGAAAGTCTAAGCTTTTAATGCACAAAACTTATTCCACTTTTCTCCCCATCTATCCTATTTATACACAAGTATAAAAGAACAACCCGTGACTAAAAGTACAAAAAGAATGACCTAGCTAGTCTGTCAAAATACAACAGTATTTTGACAGTTACAAGAATCTATTTTGGGATAAGGTTGAAACTGCTTTCTGAGCGTCAGTGATAACACTGTTCTTGTTCTCACGCCATTCAGGGAAAGTTTGATTTGCTCTGATAAGGACCTCTCCTTATATTTTCAAACTCTTCCCGCCTTGTCCCGCCTCTCTTTCAAACTTCAGATTCTTCAGGCTTGGTCTTCAGTCTTCAGTCTTCAATTACATTTGTTGTTGAGGAGACTGAGGGGTTCAGTGAGCTCTTGTCAGTACTCACTGAACCCATCATCTTCTTCTTTGGCTTAATTCACACTCAGGGAGTCCCGCCTTCCTGAGGAGTGAATCCTTCTTCTTGAATTCTCTTTAAGCTTCCTGAAGATGACTCACTGAGTTACTGTTGACTCAGTGACTTGAATTGTTCTCGGTTGATAAACACTTGGCTTAATTTGTGTTCAAATCCTGTTTAAGATAATTGAGTATTTATGAACCCAACAATTGTCCTGCGTGTGACCAAGAAGCTCGATTATTTGACTAAGCCTTGCCCACAGCAGCCTGCTGACACTGAATCTGATGAAGTCAAAGCAGCCTGGCAAAAGGAGTACGATACGCATAATGATGTAGCATGTTTAATGCTCGGGAGTATGATTCCCAAGTTGCAAAAGCAATTTGAGCATAATTTCCCTAAAGATATGCTAGAGGAACTCCAGAAAACCTATGAAACACCTCCATCTGTCGAACTGTATGATTTGATCGATCAATTCCATAGCTGTAGGCAAAAGGAAGGTCAACACGTGCGTGGTCATGTGTTGGAGATGAAAGGTCACATCGATCGTCTCCAACAGATGAACTATGCTTATGCCGAGAATGTTAATGTGAACTTAATCAATAGGTCCTTGAACAAGGACTTTAAGGGTTTTGTTCAAAATTACAACATGCATTGCTCGGGGAAGATAATAACGGAATTGCTCGCAATGCTCGTTGATTATGAAAAGGGTTTACCTGGCAAGGACAAGGCTCCTACTCCCCAAGTACTAGCAATACAAAGGGGTAGGGTTCAGAAACCAAAACCGCAAGGGAATAAGGGGAAAGGTAAAGCTGACAAGGGTAAACAAGTTATGACCTATCAGTCTGAACCTAAGAAGGCCCCTCAGAAGAACAAGTCAAATCCCAAAAAGAAGGATCATGGTTGTCATCACTGCCACGAGATGGGAAACTGGAAGAGGAACTGTCCTCTATATCTCGAGGAGTTGCGATTGAAAAAGATGAAGGGTGAGACTGGGAAAGCCAGTACTTCAGGTAACTTTTTCATGATTGAATTATATTCATTAACTCGTAAATTAAATTCCTGAGTATATGATACTGGATGCGGTATTCACATTTGTAATACGCTACAGGGATTTAGAGTGGGAAGGAGACTTGCCTATGGGGAGCAATTTCTGCAAGTGGGCAATGGAGCACAAGCAGTAATTGAAGCCATAGGAATTTTTGAATTAGTTTTGCCTTCGAGCTTAGTACTGAATTTGAACAATTGTCATTATGCACCTTCTATTGTTAGAGGTGTCATTTCCTTTTCTTGTTTGTTGGATCTTGGATTTCATCATACTGTTTCTACCAATGGAATTTCTGTTTCGTTAAATAATGTTTTTTATTTTAATGCTATTGCTGTGAATGGTGTTTTTGAGATTGATTTGAATGAACATAGCGATTATAATTCGATGTATAGCATCAATAATAAGAGAGTCAAGAATGTCTTGGATTCGTCTTATCTTTGGCATTGTCGACTTGCCCACATAGGCAAGACTCGCATGCAAAAGCTGCAACGTGATGGGCTTTTGCAGAATATCAATGATGAGTCATTTGATAAGTGCGAATCTTGTATATCTAGGAAGATGACAAAGAAACCTTTTAATAACCGTATTGAAAAGGCTGATGATCTACTTGGTTTAATACATACTAACGTGTGCGGACCACTTAGACATACGTCAATGTGAGGTGCTAGCTACTTCTTAACCTTCACGGATGATTTCAGCCGTTATGGTTATGTTTATTTACTTAAACATAAACATGAGGTGTTTGAAACATTTAAGGTTTTCAAAGCTGAAGTAGAATTGCAACTTGGAAAGAAGATTAAAGCTCTTCGATCTGACAGAGGTGGTGAATAACTTAGTCAGGAGTTTAAAGATTATCTAAGTGAGAATGGGATTGTCCAGCATCTCACATCTCCATATACTCCACAGCAAAATGGTGTATCTGAGAGAAGGAATCGTACATTATTGGATATGGTACGATCTATGTTTAATCTTACTACTCTGTCGTTATCCTTCTGGGATTATGCCTTGGAATCTGTGATTCGCATATTAAATATGGTTCCGACTAAGAAGGTAGATAAGACACCTTATGAGTTATGGTTTGGGAAAACGCCTAACTTGTCTTATTTAAAGGTCTGGGGTTGTGAGACGTTCGTTAAACGTGACTCAGTAGATAAACTCCAACAGAGATCTGTTAAATATATCTTTGTAGGATACCCAAAGGAAACAATGGGATACTACTTTTACTTTCCACCTGAAAACAAGGTAATTGTTGCTAGGTATGCAGATTTTCTTGAAAAAGATCTCATATCTCAAGAATTCAGTGGGAGGCTCTATGATCTGGAAGATGATCAAGAGGATACATTACCTTCCGAAAACACTAGCGAACTTCCTGTGGAACCGGATAGTCTGGGTCCTCCACCTGAAGTGATTCCCATTCGCAGATTCGTAAGGACTGTGAAAGCACCTGAACGTCTATGTCTTAACGTAGAGGTTGAGGAAACTATATTAGGGGACCATGGAGAGCCTGCTAATTATAGAGCTGCCATGAATGATCCTGAAAAGGATAAATGGCAGATTGCTATGAATGGGAAAATGCAATCCATGAAAGATAATGAAGTCTGGATTGAAGTAGACCTTCCTCCCAATGCCAAGGTAGTTAGGAGTAAGTGGCTCTTCAAGAAGAAGACTGACATGGATGGCAATGTACACACCTATAAGGCCCGTTTGGTAGCTAAAGTCTTTACCCAAACATATGGCGTTGACTACGAGGAGTCCTTTTCTCCTGTAGCTGACATTAGGGCTATTAGGATTCTCATAGCCATAGCTGCACACTATGATTATGAGATTTGGCAGATGGATGTAAAAACCGCCTTCTTGAATGGTCGTCTAGACGAAGACATCTATATGGCACAGCCTGAGGGGTTTATGAATCCAGAATTTCCAAACCGTGTATGCAAACTTCAAAGATCCATTTATGGATTGAAGCAAGCATCACGACTATGGAATAAGAGATTTGACGAAGAAATCAAAAGGTTTGTATTTATTCAGAATCTTGATGAGCCATGTGTATATCACAAAGCTAGTGGGAGTGATGTTGTTTTCCTAGTTCTATATGTTGATGACATATTAATCATGGGTAAAAACATTCCAAGTTTGAAAGAGGTGAAAGCCTATCTTGGGAAGTGTTTTTCCATGAAGGATCTAGGAGAAGCAGCATACATTCTGGAAATCAAGATCTATAGAGATAGATCAAGGCGGTTGATTGGTTTAAGCCAAAGTGCTTACATTGACAAGATATTGAAGAGATTCAGTATGCAAAATTCCAAAAAGGGATTTTTGCCAATGCGAGTAGAACATGGCTTAAGTAGCAAAGCTTGTGCTTCAACACCTGAAGAGGTGGCACGCATGAAGAGAGTTCCTTATGCTTCGGCTGTGGGATCTATTATGTATGCGGCGCAGTGTACAAGGCCCAATGTGGCGTTTGCTCAGAACATTACCAGTCGATATCAGCAGAATCCAGGTGAACTCCACTGGACTGCTTTGAAACATATTCTCAAGTATTTGAGATCTACGAAGGATATGTTTTTAGTGTACGGGGGAAATCCAGAAGCAGAGCTGTGTGTTACAGGTTACTGCGATGCATCCTGGAAGTGTGATAAAGATGATACGAAGTCTCAGACGGGTTATGTCTTTGTCATCAATGGAGGAGCAGTGGATTGGAAGAGCAAGAAGCAGAGTACTATAGCGATGTCTGCAACAGAAAGTGAGTATATTGCTGCCTCAGAAGCTGCAATGGAAGCAGTCTGGATTAGGAAATTCGTTTCAGGGCTTGGAGCTATGCCCTCAATCGAAAAACCTATAAAAATGTATTGTGACAATTCAGCCGCAATTACATTTGCCAATGAGCCTGGAATCATGAAGGGCACCAGACATTTCCTGATTCAATATCACTATGTTAGAGAACAAGTGGAGATAGGCGAAATCGAGTTACTCAAAGTTCACACAGATGACAACTTAGCGGATCCATTAACGAAGGCTCTACCCGGTGGAAAGCTTAAAGGACTTTCTGAAGGCATAGGATTTCGTTTAGCTAGTAGTTTCATGCATATCTGTGATTAGTGTTTGGATAATGGGATGTTATTGAACAGTTATTATTTTAATGAAATAAAATACTTGTTATGTTTGTTTATCATTTTCTTAATAATATATCCTATATTTGCATGTTTATATCCTTGAATATATTTATATATTCTAAATTGTCCGTTGTCGGTTAATGATATGGGAATATCATTAAACTAAGACAAATCTGAGTATTGGTAGAATACACTTGAAAGTATATTGATGCGTTGTCATACCAATTTCACATGATATTCAAATAGTTTGAATATAGGACTTATCCCAACTTCATGAGTTTACTTTATGGATCTTGTCATCAAGTAAATCATGTGTATATAGTTATCCTCAGACTTGAGATGCCAGATAACTGTCATGCATGTAATGCATTTCTGTGATTCAATTTAACGCTATACGTAACTGGTAGCTATAAGGATTATTTTCGGAAGCGTTGCAAAGTGCATGAGTTATGCTCACAGTCAAGATAGAATTTGTTCCTTCAAATTGTTTGGAGTTTAATACTGCTGGGCCCCTCGTAGGATTAGTAAGATGTTTGTGTGGCCACACCCAAGATCTCCCCTGAATGGTTCAGAAGATTTGGTAATCTTATTTAATCAGAAACAACGAGAAACAGAATTATTAATAAAGAATGACTTAGATCCATATCTTTATTAATGTAGTATTAGAAACAAAAGAATGAGTATGATGATGAATCATCGAATGGTTTTTCCAGGAGACCACCGCCCGAGTTGTACTTCTTTACAGGTTTTTGGCCAACCAAACGTTGCTTTAAAATGTGTTTCATGGTTTGTAAAAATTGTGTGTGTATTGTGAATCAATGGAACAGTAACTATGCAAAATAAATATTGCAAAGAAATTTCAAATAGATAGTGAATTGTTGTTTTTTCTACATTAGAAAACATATATATATACTACACTAATCGACACCTAATGACAGTTATATTCTCATCCAACCATTGTGTCCTTTGGATGTAACTGTCAACTAAAATAACTACTAATAACTGCCTGCTAATGGGCTGTTTGGGTTAACACATTTGACCCATTATGCAGACTTAGATTCGACCCAAACATAATACATAAAACATACTTAATATTGGCTTAACATAAGTAATAAACTTTGATCTAAATAAATTAGGAGCCAACAATCTCCCCCTTAATTATTTAGCATCAAATTCTTCTGAGTGATTTTCCTGGTCTTTCAAGCAATGACTTCAAAGTCGTTGCTGTCTCGGCTGCTTCCTTGTTGTCCATCTTCATCATCATTCAATCTAACACCAAATCTGTTCATTCCTTCCTCATGTGTACCATCTTTCTCTGCATTTTCCTTTTAGCCTTGTGGGTCTCTATCTTCTACAACCTTGCTGCACTCTCCCACTTCTTTTGGCTTTTCATCCCAAGGGACTCTTGCAGTCTCATGGTATATCACAATTAAATCAATGAACTTCTTGTAACAGTTCTTCACTACCTCATCATCTTTGTTTGTTAGACCTTGTAGCTGTGCAATTATTCCCCACTTGTCACCCAAAGTGACAGAGGAATATCCCCCAAGACTTCCAACAATTTTGTGCAGACTCGACAGGTTTAACTCAATCTCCCCAACAACAGGTGGTATTGTGTCAATGTAGGAAATAACCTTCTTGATTGTTTGGATCTATTCGGGTGGTCTTGGATCTTGAAAGATCAAGAAACCCATTTGAGTTAGTTGGTAGAGAGAAGTTTTAGAGAGAGAGGGAACTATGTGAAAACCTGAATATTAGATTAATGTGACAAGAGTTCCACCCTTCCCTTGTGTGGGAAGGGTTATATATATAGTCCTAATATTTGTGCCCCTAGTGGGCTGTGGAGTGAGCTGACAGTGGGGAAAGCCCCGACCCACTCCACGAATATAAATACGACTAAGCTAATACTAATATTACTAATAATACTAAACAAATATATATAAGCCTACGAGCTATATAAATGCTAATTAGATGCTCGGGGTGACCGAGCCTTCATATGAATATTTATATTCCTAACAATCTCCCCCTAAGGGAGGTCACCCCGGAAATAATAACTTGAATTCTAGCATTTTATCTTCTGAAGTTGTCGTCATAGCTCGTAGTCTTTGATTCTTCATTGTCTTGAAACTTTGTGCTTTCAGCAGTGATCTTGTGATGACCTTTCTTAGTCTTGGATGATCTTTGAGTATTCTTCGACTTTATCATCCAACATTTGTTTCCAAGTCATCTTTCAGGAGTATGTTTCCATGTGATGTATAAATCTTTGAGCCAACATGCTCACACTATTTGGTGTCATGATCTTTAGCATCAGAGTTTGCAGAAGCCGTGTTAAAGGTCTTTTAGGTTGATCATGACTTTGTTGAGTTACAATGATGATGTAGTGTGAACATGTGGTAGAGGATTGGCATCTTTACTGCTACCAGCTACAACTGCAACCAGCTACAGCATCAATCAGCTACAACCGCAAACAGTTGCAACAGCAATCAGCTACAATCGCCAGAAGTTCCTGCATACGACAGTTAGCAATAAAATGTCCGGTACTTACAGGTTCGGACTTCGAGATTGTTAACAGCATAGTGTGAAAACTCTCTCTAATCCTTACCAAGACCGTTCCTAATCGAAAGCCCACAGAGGGCTTTTTAAGATCGAACCGTAGCACATCAACGATTAGGTGAGTCGCTGGAGATCACTCCACGACTGTAGACCGTTAGAAACTGTCGTGACCACTAAGCGTAATCCATAAAGAATTACCGAAGTGACCTGCTTTCAGGGCTGCTTGATGTTGACCCTGGCAGGAATTTCCATTCAATCATTGAGAATTACATTTGTAAATTCCCTCATAAATGTTCTGGCAGATTGCTAAGATCTGCGTAGGACTCTTAAGTTTACAACTGGTGTCCTTAATGTTGAACAACCAGTGTAGAAATAATTCGTGTCCCTATGCGATCTTGTTATGCATCTCATGGCTCTAAACTCTATTGTGCGTTTTGATTTAGTGAGCGGAGGCTGGAGAGAACTGCCACCTATTCAATATCATCTAACTCGGAGTGAGAGAGACGATAGGAATGTATTGAACTCCGTGACAATTGAAACAAGAATCCTTTGAGGGACCTTGAGTGGCTAAGGAGGGTTGTGCAGCGTATCACTGGGTCCATGATACTTTGTCTTCAATGCCAGCAATCAACTAAGTGATTCTGACAGCATATGTATTGACCCGGTTTCTGCCTAAGTTGTAAGGAGGGCTATTTCTTTTCACCCTTTATCTTTACAATTCTTTTTCATTCTTCAACCCCTTCAGTGCTTATCGAGACTTCATAACTAGCACCTTGTTGGGTTTGTTCCAGTACTAGCTCCATCTCAGTCGGCACTTTTCCCTTATCCACTTTTCTCCTTTTTAATCATACCTAAGGACTTCTACACTAACTAGTGGATTGTCCCTGGGTAGATCCCTCTGGCTCTGGCGGGATCGTGGGAACTTGAGCCTAACCTAACCATCCTTATAACTCCATACATTAATTAAAATGGTCGGTCTTTGGTATTCTTCCACGATTGCCAAACCAAATCTTTGAAAAATCTCTCAAAGTGTTCATGATTCTGAAACACATTTTTGCAAACACTTGAGAGTTTTATATTTTTCAAATGCTCCCCCTCAACATGTGCTCGGTTGATTGTTTTATAAATTTGCACATGTTAGGTAGAGCTCGCACTTTTTGAATTGATCCACTTTCAGTGAACATGACCGATTCGAGACACGCTTACATCACTAGTTAGACTAGCTTGAAATTATTACCCGGCCTGGTCAAGTCCACAAAAAGTTTCTCGAAACGGTACACTCTACTCAGACACATCCTTTTCGAGACACGCTTACATCACTGGTTAGACCAGCTTGAAATTATTACCCGGCCAGGATATGCCCTTTCGATAGATGACAGTTTTGTTTCGTCAATTCTTTTGTGAAGTCTGAGCCGTGCTCACATAAGATGCATGCCAAATCCTTTTTGTCAATTCGCTCCCCCTCAATATGTGCATCGATATACGAAAGAGTTTAGCACATATGGGAGAGCTTACATTTACGTCCAAACATCACATTTTATCAGATTTCATATTTAAATCACATTCTCTCCCCCGATCAAAAATTTCAAACCATTTGAGATTTGTGATCCCAATTGATTTAAATGAGTTAGAAAATGTGGGAGAAAATGTGTCCAATTTTAATGTATTCTGATGATGAAACATACTATGCTCCCCCTTAAACTAAGAGGGAGATACACTGCTTATTATGCACAATTCGACAATTATGACACAAATGATATTGACCTTTTTGCGCAGATGATGTAATCACCCGCTTTTCTGAGTTAGTAGTCAACATCAATTATCCATCCACCAACAAGTCTTTCGCAAATGTCGTTGATCCCCACTTGGCGAGACCAAAATAGATGAATGGTGGTGGCGGTGGTGAAAGTGTTGTTGTTGTTGTTGTTGCCGACGTTGTTGTTGTGGTGAATTTCGAGCCAATCAATAGAGTTTGATCATCTGATCAAATGGTTAGAATGGGAACTGGTACATTCATTTTGGCTATGGAATCTGCATAAGAATATCAACACAGATATACATACATGCAGATACACTATTCCTAAATAGCTACCCTTCAGCAGCTTGCCACATTATAAAACCAAGTTCATCTTATAATCAAACCATAATCAGGAACTACGTCAAACCACTATCTAGCATGAAGAGCAATTAGCGATCATGAACATGGCAATTCACACAGATTTCAATATTTAATTCAGGATCTTAGGAACATGATTCTAACATAATAGCAATCTACCTAAGCGAATCCTGAGAACATATGCACAATATCAACAACAATTAAGCAACAGAGACAAACAACATTTGAAACTCATTCACTTAGTTCATACAAATGTCATAGGAGTATTCAAGAACATCAAACACAACTGGTTTTCTTACTTCTTTTAGGTTTTGAGTCTTAAGGTGTTTAGGGGATTAAACGAGGATTCCAAAGAGATACAAATGAACCTTCTAGATACATGAAGCTAGGAAACTATAAGCAAATTGCACATAATGTCCTAAACTTTCTAGCAACTAACACACTTGGTCATTTGATATATTTAAGCAAGATCCTCTTCAACTAATTCCCCATTAACTACAAAACCATTTCTAACAAGTATGATTTAACCAATAAATCCGTTTGATGATATAAAATTTGAATTCACTCTCCCCCTCAATCAATGACCCGTATTCTAGTTGAACCTCAACTAAAATCGCGCTTAACCCCACAACTCATCAAACAAGAACTGTCATGAGGTTTTGTCGTCGTTGATTGAGTGACAAATTTTATGCATAATCCAAGTATAAACAAATTTCATACAACACATATTCACCAAGTGTCTCACAAATAATTTTCAGAAGAATCATAGAATGAAAACTATTTGTTATACAAAGAAGACTTCTCTTCTTTTACAAGAAATGATGCACTGAAACGTACATCAAATCAGGAAACATGGATATAAAGTAATCCATGCCCAGGTGAACATCACCCAGTTGGAGGAACAGCCGTCCTTTTGGCGACGTGCTTTCCCCAGTTTGAAGCGCGGGTTGCTATCTAAAGTAATAGCAAGCCATTTAGACATGTTTTAATCCTCCATTTTAACTTCTGCTCGAGCTTCATTTAAAGACCCGTGCCATTATTGAATGACATTTCTAAGTCCGTAAATGTTATCGATAAACAGAAGACATGCCTAGGTGAAACTATTTTTGGTATTTTCTAATTTTTCAATTTTTATGGGTTTTTCTGATTTTAAGTTTCTCTATTTACAATTAGCAAGATTTCTATAAATCTATTTACAAGATGGTATAACATATGCCTAAGTATATATGTACAAGGATACGAACCAGAAACCATTACTCCTCAGCATTCTGAATCTTCACCGCATTCATCACTTGACTTGCTGAAGAGCAATGTGAGCACTTTCAATCAGGGAATGATTCTGGCTTTTCACTCTCCCCTAATTAGTGCTCTCCCCCAATCTGACAACCTCTGACGATCACCCATAATAGGAAGAAGACTTTGGATGAACGCCCGAAATATGAAGAAGTCTTTTGATAACCAAATGCATGCCGTCTTTAATCTTCTAACACTCCCGTCCTAGAGTGACTCCGTCAAAAACCTTAGGCAACTTTTTGGTAGTTTAAGTTGAGCCTCAACTGAAGTCTAGCTTAACCCCACAACTCATCAAACAAGAACTGTCATGAGGTTAAACTAAACCACAAATTTTAGCCCAGTAACAACTTGATTTCAGCTTAACCTCACAACTCATCAAACAAGAACTGTCATGAGATTAGGTTAAAATCAAGTTGGACCAAACCTTAAACTACAGAACAACTTGAACCTAACTTAACTCCACAACTCATCAAACAAGAACTGTCATGGGATTAAGTTAAATATCAAGTTGTAAGAAAAGAGCTCAACATTTTTGAATGTATAGACGACTGAAGACTCGACCTTCTTCAAGATTGCCCAATGTGGAGGAACAGAATACCAATCATCTTCATCTCACCCAATGCCTTCCAGTAACCTTACGTGTAACCCATCAGCCCACAGCATACACATAAGATGATAACTCCCAACAGAGAACGTAGAATAGACTGACGACTCGACCTTCTTCAGTTATACGTATAACACCAAAGTAACAAGTTAAACCACTGATCATCTATAGTATGTATCCATCCTTGGATATTAAGCCCTGATCACGTGAACCTGTTGTGCGTCCTTGATGTACACATTCTCTCTCCCCTGATGGTTACGATTAATCAGCCCATGACGTAACAGTGAAACGTAAATACCAAGGTAACAAGTTGAACCACTGATCATCTCTGCGGTTCTCAACACCGGAATATATGATTAAGCCCAATCACGTGAACCTGTTGTGCGTCCTTGGTGTACACATTTCTCTCCCCCATGATGGTTACGATTAATCGGAATCATCATCATGATGTGTACATGTAGCCTGATGACGTGTACTTGAAGCATTGACTGGAAACCCATTGTTGCTGATTAGACCAACCCGTGAGACTTTGTTGATTAGCATTCCATGACCATGTTCTTCAACACCTTGATAGACAGAAGAAGTAGTGTTGGAGAACCATGGTTTGCACGACTCCTGAACTGACGTATTCAGGAGTCGTATGACCATTTCTCAATCATCAACCAACATGTAGATTAATATTCACCCTTTCCCCCCCTAAAAAATTGCATATGCCTTCCAACTGCAATTTTTGATGATTGAACTAGTGAATATGAATACCATCAACGGTAAGTAGCTCCACTTGACGGTTCTTGACGACTGACATGCTGTTTATTCACCCTTTCCCCCCCTCAAAAATTGCATATGCCTGTCAACTGCAATTTTTGGTTGAACAAGTGAATAAGAATATACTCCAATGTGCGCCGATCCACTTGAAGACTGAATAAGCACGGAAAGAGCATGAAACTTGTTGATGATAATGGCCATAAATAAGAAGACTCCTCTTCTTTTGAAGATAAAGTGCACTCAAGCGTACACTTTTCTTTTCTTTGAAGAACGAGGCCTGAACTGAGGTATTCAGACGTCATTATGTTGAAGAACGAGGCTTGAACTGCTGTGTTCAAACGTCATTATGTTGAAGAGCGAGGCCTGCACTGACTTGTACAGACGTCATTTGATGAAGAACGAGGCCTGCACTGAAGTGTACAGACGTCATTACTCTCTCTTTACTTCTTCTCTCATCTAACTCGTTACCAACCCCATTATCATTCTGTCGGCTTGATGTCGTGACCACTGATGGAGAAAAACCCAATATGATGAACTTGATACTGAAGTAATATAACCCGAACTTGTGACTTAAACTTGTACTAATGCGTGACAAAGAGCGGTGTAGAGACTTCGTGCAACATCGAATCCCTAAGTACTCTATACTCTTCAACCAACCAACCATCAAGTATAAGACGTACATCACCTCTTGGATATCCACAACTGCGTGTGACACTGAGCACTACAACGTGACTCCTTAAAGTGATAGTTATTTTGTAATAGGGAGAAAGAAAAAATAACTAGATATCCAAGTCCTTGTCATTGTATTGAAAGCTCGAACAAGGATCTCGAAGAATCTTCATCCAACCTCCCCGATATCTTTAGATGCTAAGTACACTCACTCATGAAATTTCACTTCAGCCTCAAATAAATAATAATGAATTAACGCCGTAGTCACTTCTTGTGGTTAATGCCCAAATCTAGCCCTTTATGATGCTTTAACTGAACTTTGATAATGGTTTTAACCCGATCATGGTTAAGAGCGCATAGTCCATCATCACGGGATTTTACAAATCTATGATTTAAACCGAGAAATAAGTTCTTTCTCGGGATTTTACAAAATCAAGAAGAAACCGTGAGGCAGTAATAGATTGAATGTGGCATGACTGATTTTGATTTAGGTGAACATCAGTTTGGGTAAAGAATATCTTGTGAGGATTACAGATCACATCACAACTTTTAAAACCTTTGGCCAACTAACCAACCTTGAACATAGATTAGTGACCACTCGATGAAGAGAACCCGATATACCAATACTGAAAACTGAAGTAGAAGACCCCAAATTTGTTACTTAAGCTTGCACTAATGTTGGAAGAACGGTGTAGAGAATTAATGCTCCAAGCAAATCTCTAAGAGCTCCATACCCAACCAAAGTATGAGACATTAACACCTCTTGCGATTATCGACAACGTCATTGACGTGTGACACTGAGTACTCCCATGACTCTTAAGTGATAGTTACCCCGACTGCTGGTAACTAGATAACCCAAGTCTTCAACTTAAAATTTTGAGCACGAGCAAGTTATCATTGAAGGTTATGCATCCAACCAACCCCGACTTCAAGATAAAATAAGTAGACGCCTTCGTGAAATTCGACTTCAATCACAAATAAAGAATACCTGATTAACTTCGTGATCATCTTGTGCTGTTGACTAGCCAAAAAGAGAAGAAACATGCGCAAATTCTTAGAAGTGCCCATGACTCATAGTCAGTCCTATCAAACAAAGCTGTCTGATCCAGCTACTTGGATGCTGTGTACAAGATTTTACAGTTCTTGAGATTTATCTGAGAAATAAATTCAAGAACTAACTGCACAACAGTAAGCTTCAAACTGCTGTAGACTGAACCACTGAATCCTGAATCGCTACGATCTGACCCGCTGTAACCGACACTGCTAAGATTCAAACCGCTGGAGACTGACCCGATACGATCTGACCCGCTGCAACCGGAACCGCTAAAATTCACATCGCTGGAGACGGAACTTCTAGGAAACTTGCGATAATTCTCCCCCTCAAAAAGGACATGAAATGACCTTTTTGCCAAAGCTGAGAGTCCGTGATGTTTGTGAATTTGTCAGGCACAAAACATGGAAAGAGACAAATGAAACTACTGCAACGAAGATGGTGATTAAAACTCTCTTGTAGTAACCCCTTGCTTTCCTCATCATCAATGGTTTAGTAGATTAACAATTCATTGAAGCTCGTGATATGCCAAAACCGCTTGATGAAATGCATATGACTTTAAAGTGAGTAAAAGGTTAAAACATGTCTCCAAACAAATCACCTCTTGTCTTTAAGCCTGACTACCTCTTGAGAAGATCTTGAACAACAATCCCATTAGAAGCTTGAGAAACAACAATCACTTGATGAAGCTTGATAAAGAACAAGTCCGCGACTTAAACTTGCACTAAATTATGAATTAGAACCTATATTGAGCACAACAACGTAACTCCTTTAAATATAGGTAGTGATATATACCCAACCTTCCATCCTTAATTGTATATATCCACTTCGTGAACATCCAAGTCTAATCACCTTAAATTGCAAATTGTGATTTAGAACCTATATTGAGCACAACAACGTAACTCCTTTAAATATAGGTAGTGATATATACCCAACCTTCCATCCTTTATTGTATATATCCACTTCTTGAACATCCAGGTCTAATCACCTTAAATATGCTTAAGCAAGGGTCAACAAACATCATGCATCCATCCACCCCGATATGTTTGTGACACTAAGTACACCGACCCGTGAATTATCAAACCAACCAAGTTACCATAATTTCCCAATTCCTGCTGATCTTGAAGCACAAACTTATCCCGAGAAAAATAGTCAAACCCCGTAAGTTTTGTTTTGTCTAAATCCAAGTCCCGCCTACTTGTCCAAAATTAATTTTACGGGATTTTACAGCTCTTGAGATTTAAACCGAGAAATCGAATCTTTCGCGGGATTTTCTAAAATCTACAAGAGAAACCGTGAAATTAACCAGAATACCCAAGAGTGAAGTGCAATATTACTCATTGAAATTCAAGATACAAAAGTCAATTCACAACTTGAACAAGTTGCAACAAGTCAAATAGAAACTTGACGAGTCACAATTAATCAAATTGCCAATTGTCAACTGTAGCTCAAATCACAACTATCAAATCACAGGTTCACTTAAATTGTGGGCACACCTAGAATAATGCTGACACATCCACACCTCTGAATTAACGAAGACATTCATAAACCCAAAAAAATAGCCATGACATGTGTATACTCGTGAGCTCAATTACACTCTTTTATCAATTGAACAGACAAAACTATCCATTGCATTTCATTTTAGCAATGCAACTTAACTTTGCATTCAAATTAGTGTAATCAAATAGGACATTATCATTGCAACTCAACTTTGCCCACAACCCACTAATAAATAGCTTAAAACCATTGTATCAGTCCGCTTAAAATACAGGTAAGCGGCCCATTCAAATCTCTGGTCCAATAAACTAATCAACATTCTTGGCCCATGTCCATTTCTCACTTAACCCTAAAACTCCGGTATTTAACTCCCACATAACACACAAGTCAAACCGTAATCCCTTTATTACTATAATCCGCCCCCTCTCCTCTTAACAACCTCACACCCAAACCCTAATAACAACACATCCGCCCCTTCATCACTTCTAACCGACTCTCATCCACAAACCCTAATCTTAATCATAATCAAATCCGCCCCCTTTACCTTCATTATGCTCCAAATGCGTCTTACCTCCCATCAAATTTAAACAAAAACTCGTCTCATCTCATCATCAACATCCAACATCAAAACTCATCAACGTCATCAATCCGAATCCACAAGCCCCTTAACCTTTGTTACTTTCAGTTGTTGCTCGTATTCAAATCGAGAAGGCGTTTTAGAGGCTTCACCGTCCTAAGTGGGGTCACGGTAGGTTCGACTGTTGATTTACATTTATATTCATTGTTTTCAACGTGCCGAAGATAAGGAAATAACATACTTGTTAGCTTTCTTATCTTCAGATTCGGATAGTTTATTGAAGTGATTAGCTTCAAAAAATTTGATCTATGATGATAATGTTCAATCTTACGAGTTTATTGAAAGATCTTTGAGAGGGAATTTGAACAAACTGAGATCATTGTTATTAATCGTTAATGTTTCGAGTCTTAGTATCGTTCGATTGGAGATGAAGGTTTGGATTAGTGAGTCGTTTTATTTTATTTGAGCCAATAGAGGGAATAGTGATGACGCATTAGTTGTCGTTTGTAAATGTTAGGATTTGTTGATGTTGACTGTGAAATTGTTGTTGTTGTGTCTTTAGGATATGTTGTAGTTTGTGAGAGATGATGTGCAATGACTTGTTCTTCTTCTTCTTGTTCTATCATATTGTGTATGCAACTAGTTGATTATAGTGGATTAGACACAAGGTTGACATAAGCATAAGCAAAGATAAACCGCGTGTATGCAAGAGCACACAAACCGCGTCTGTGCAAACACACAAGCCGTATACAAGTTAGAAATACAAACCGAGTTCGAGATTATACACAAACCGCGTACACCTTATGTACACTAACCGAGTCCATGACAAACCGAGTCCATGGTTAAGTGGACAAACCGAGTTCGTGGTTAAGTGGACAAACCGAGTCCAGGACAAACCGAGTCCAGGACAAACCGAGTTTATGGTTAAATAGACAAACCGAGTTAGTGACTGTCTGGACAAACCGAGTCCAGGGTTAAACAGACAAACCGAGTCTGTGAGCCAATGGACAAACCGCGTCTGAGACCAATTGCAACTTTGACTGGTCAACGCTGTCACTTTCGTACTTTCCTTAAAAACCGGATCTGTGTTTTTCTCTTTCATACAAACCGCATTCAAGAACATCTCATCACTAAACACAGATCCACCAATTCTTAACTCCAAACAAGTCACTAAAAGCAACAAGTTAATGAAAATATTGGACAAAGCAACCAAGACCAAGATGTATAATATTTGTGTGTGAGACAAAAAATACGACTTGCTGCTCGAACATAACTGATAAACAGGCACGAGAATAATCTTCAAGCACACACTTATAATCTCAGCCATAAGCTACCAAATCACCAAACCATGAACAATATTAACCTCAAAAATGAACAGGCAACCCACGTCCACAAGCAGTTAAGGCCCAAAATATCCAAAGACATGTGACACAAAAGTGATATTAGACTTGATATTCAAATAAAAACTGGACAAGAAGCATTCAAGAAATATTTTAACACCCAAATGATGATAGGAACGAGCAGCCAGAAAATAGGAGATAAGCCCAAAGAACACACCTTGATAACACGAACAGAAACAATTATAAACCCAAGACCATATGTTATGGTCGAATCAAGACAACCAGAAAAATGTAAATAAGCCCAAAAGACACTCCTTGATAACACGAACAAAACAATATGGACCCAAGACCACACATTACTGTTCGAATCAAGACGACCAAAAAGAAACAATCGAGACCTCAAATCCAAGCACAATCAATCGAACCTAACCATGGACCACAGATCTGACCAAGATGAAACCATGGCTCTTGATACCAATTGTAGGAAATAACCTTCTTGATTATGTGGATCTATTCGGGTGGTCTTGGATCTTGAAAGATCAAGAAACCCATTTGAGTTAGATGGTAGAGAGAAGTTTTAGAGAGAGAGGGAACTATGTGAAAACCTGAATATTAGATTAATGTGACAAGAGTTCCACCCTTCCCTTGTGTGGGAAGGGTTATATATATAGTCCTAATATTTGTGCCCCTAGTGGGCTGTGGAGTGAGCTGACAGTGGGGAAAGCCCCGACCCACTCCACGAATATAAATACGACTAAGCTAATACTAATATTACTAATAATACTAAACAAATATATATAAGCCTACGAGCTATATAAATGCTAATTAGATGCTCGGGGTGACCGAGCCTTCATATGAATATTTATATTCCTAACAACAGGTGGTATTGTGTCAAGCATATCATAATTTAGATACACAAGATAAAACCACTTCACTAATTCTATAAACCTTTTACTAAAAACCTCCCAATTCTTATATACCAAATTGTCCTTCTTCAATAGGTTCATAAAAGACAGAAATCTTGTAAAAGAATTTACCTTCACGGCATAGAGAGATCCATTCCAACTAAGATACTCATCATCAACATAATCTTAAGTATCTTCCCTGTTCCAATCCATATCCTCCAATCCATTTATCAGAGAGCATTCATCCTTGGGGTCAATTGATTCGAAGTAATCTTCCAAATATTGATTGTGTTCAGTCACAACTTCCTTTGGCCCAATCTTCTTTCCTGTCTCCTCAACTTGTGGTATCTGCAGATTGTTTTCTTCTTCTTCATACATGTAGTGAATACTACATATATTGTTGTCGATTTTCACAGTATACCCTTGTTCTTCAAGTAAATCAAAACTGAGTATGTTCAGGGAGACTTCAGGGGTATATTGAACATTCCTAATCGCCAAATCACCATGTTTTGTTTTGACTGTAGCATCATGATGAGTGTGTAAATACTCATCATTTTATGCCCATTTTAGACCATAAAAATACCAAAAACACCCAAAAAGACCATATTATACTGCAGATATCCTTGGTTTGTGTTTTTATGTGTTTCAGGTACAAAAGAATTGAAAACAGAGCAAAAAAACGAACAAAACCGAGCACGAGATTGGAAAGAGTACAAAATTCCAAGTCCAACGGCACGAGACGAAATTATTGGAGCAAATGTAGAGCAAATGGTGATTAAAGAGATTGATGGAAGCTCAAAAGTTATCTCCGACCCAACACCATTATTATTATTAAAAAAAATAAAAATAAATAATAATAATTCATGTGATGTTAACGCCACAATTGAAAAGAAGTTGATATATGTTAACGCCAAAGAAAGAAAGAAATGAAGCCAGCCCAATGAAGCGTAGCCCAAGTCCACCTCATATTCCATTCTCGGCCCAACAAAAATAATATCCGGCCCATCTCCTTGAAGGGCTGACGTGGGAGAAATATATATACATGTGAGATATGGAAGAGATAGCAGTAGCGGAGGGTAGCAGCCAATATATCATGTTTACTTCTTCTTCTTTTTTCTTTGGTAAGTTTTTTTTAGTTTAGTTTTAATTTCAATTAAAATAGTTAGAGCTTGTATTAAATCTTGATAATTTAAGGTATTAATCTTTGTCTAGTTACTTTCTTATCTTATTAATTTGAAGCATTTATTTTTATGTTTTAGTTAATTACTTTTTATCCTTAAAAAAAAAAAAAAAAAAAAAAAAAAAAAAAAAAAAAAACCGCCTGAAATAAGATCTTTGTTGCCGTCTGTTTGTATTCACTGTTGTCGTCTGTTACAAGCTATTGGATCTAAGTAAGTTGTTTGCATTGAATAATAAATAAAAAAAAATAATACTTGATTATTAAAGTTTTGAATAGATAATGGTTCAATACTTGAGTTGAATAAATTGAAAAATAGATGTTCCATTTGTACCACGCATCGAATTTGATCTGTTGAGCCACTGTTTGGGTTTTTGATTGGTTAATGGATGTGGGGCTGTGGGCTAAGGAGATAATGGGACTTTTAGAATTAATTTGCCTTTGGGAATGTAATGTTTATTTTTTCTTTGGTTTGATATTATCATGTTTTGTTTAGACTTTGGAAATAATTCATGGGTCTGTTCGAATTTCACTTTGGAATTAGCAAAGATTTGATTGGATGATTGGTTTAGTGGCTCAGTAGGAATATAATTCAGTTTAGTTCTCATGATTATTATTTATTACTTATTAGTTTCGTGACTTATCGTTAACTTTAGATTATTTACTTACTACTAATTTTATTATTATCTTTGCTTAGCATAATTTAGTTGTTATCATATATTTCTAGGATTAGTTTTCTTCGTTTTGACTTTTTAGGCTCAGTTATTTTCCGTACTTTTTAGGTTTAAATTCGATTTTGCTTACTTAAGTTTTACTTAATTGTTTTAATTGCGTATTTAGTTTATTTTGGTTTATGCTTTTCAATTTTAGTGTTAAAAATCCAAAAAAATCCCTTTCTTTTCACCATTCAAAACACGTTGCACGATTCGAGAACACGAATTCCATTCACGCCTTCGTTGGGGATAACGACCCGGGTTACACATACTTCACTTGTGTTTCCTTGGAAACCCGGGTTACACATACTTCACTTTTGTTTCCATGGACATATTTATGCATTGATTACAGCGAATCAATTTTTGGCGCCGCTGCCGGGGAAGGCTTGAAGCGAATTTTTAATTCTCGTTTGTCGTTGCGTGTTTTGAAGACCCTTCTCCCGAGAAGTTATCGTTTTCTTCGTAAATATTTTCTTATAAAAAACCCAAAAAGATTTTTATTTCAAAATTTATTTTCCTCTTTGTATTTTTCAAATGTTTCCAAAAATCAAAAAATATTCTTCTTATTCCTATTCGTTTAATTCTTTTTCTTATCCCTCTTGTCCGTTTAATTCTTTCTCCCGTACCCTCTAAACGTTTAATTCTATCTTCTTAATCCTCTTTATGTTTAATTCTGATGGAATCATTATTTCCTTGCGTCGGTTGTGGAGAGCCGCTTTTCGGTTTACCGTGTCGTTGGTGTACGTGCGAACGATGTGGTAATGATATTCGGAACGGAAGTTGTTTGTTTTGTGGTTCGAGGAATTCATTCGCTTATGATTCTAATCCAAATTCTTTCAATGAGCCGCCAAATTTCTTCGACTATCCTCCACAACACCAGATGGAGACATATTCTTGTGAATCTTGTGGTGGTAGTCCTCACCCAGGTTTTGATTATCAAACAGGGAACACGTTTGTCTATGAGCAGGTTCCATGTAATCAAAACTTCGGTTATGAGCAGTCCCAAAAGATGAAGTACATGAAGGAGTATTTGAAACATCAAGACCATTAGACTGATAGACAACTAAAAGGCAGAACTTGAAATTGGAAAGTTGTACTGCACAGCATATAGGAAAGTTCAACATTTGTTATTCCCAATAGAAACAATAGAGACTAGAAGAGTTACAAAGAGAGCAGGTGTGCAGTTAGTGTCTGAATCCTCAAAGAAGCAAAAGACTGGTGAAAGTTCTTCTACAGCTGAACAAGAAAAAGAAGAACAAGCAACTGAAGAAGAAGATGCAGAGTTAACTGATGAAAGACTTCAGCAGATGATGGTTATAATCCCAGAAGTTTTGAATGTTGATCCAATTCAAGCTAAACATCCAATTATTGACTGGGAAGTTCACACAGATGGGTTTGTAAAGGCATGGAAGATCATCAGAATTGGTGGACATTCTGAAGTGTACAAGTATTTTGAAGACATGCTTAAAGCATTTGATAGAGAAGACTTGAATCAGCTATGGAGTCTGGTTCAAGAAAAGTTCAGGTCTACAGATCCTTCAGAAGACAAAGACATAGAATTATGGGTGGAATTGAAAAGGTTATATGAACCTGATCCAGAAGATGAGCTATGGAAATTTCAAGCTCATAATCTTGGTACAACATGGAGACTGTATGATACATGTGGTGTTCACCATATATCTACAAAAGATGGTGTTGATGTCTACATGCTGATTGAAAAGGATTACCCATTGAGAGCTGGTATTTTATTTGTGATGTTAGCTGCAAAACTTAGAGTTGATGAAGAATCTGACATGGCAAGGGAATTACTGAGAAAGATTCATCAATAGGCAGAAGAGATGAAGACTACAAGACCAAGAAGACAGAGTGTTTGAAAGAATCTTCACAAGAATATGATTTAATTCAGAAACTTGATGATTTAGGGTAAATCACAAGTTTAGGGGAGGATTGTTAGAAATTAAATGTTCAAGTACTTGGTTTTATGTTTGTACTGCTAAGGAATAACACTAACCGTACTAACTAAGTTAGTACTGCTAGTGTAAATATTGGAACTGCCAGGTTTAAAGTTAATGATGCTGAAGATATAACTAACAATACTAACTGACTGAGTTAGTATTGCTAGTATAAAAGTTGATACTGCTAGTTGTTTGAAGACTGAAGATGGTACTGCTTATGAAGACGTGTAAGAAGATAAGTATAGAATAGATTTTGTGTATATCTTATAGAGTTAGACTTATACGTATATTCTACATGTTTAGAATATTATACTTGTCTTGTAAAGGACTCCTTGTGCTATAAAAGGAGGTCCTAGGTTAGATGTTTTTGACGGATGTTTTGTTATGCTTCAAGGTTTGTAAACCCTAGTAATAAGCAAGATCACTCGTATTATACTTAATAATATTGAAGCGTTTGGTGAAATCATAAATTGTTCATATAGTTCATTACTGTTACATTGCATAATCTTTTAAGTATCAAGTAGTAGATTCCGCATACAATTTGGTATATACTCAAAGTATCCTCAACACATTTCTCGTGTGTTTAGATCCTCTCACATACACAATTAGCCCTAATAATAGTTGATCAATTGTAGTACGGTTACTCAACAATAACAGGGATCAAAGATCCTTGAGGCTACACCAACACTAAACCCTATCTAGTCGTTTACAAGAACCTACGCCTAGAACACACACACTTTTACTAGACGTCTACATCTTTTCACTGTGCACACCTAAAAGAAACGCCCTATATCTCTTTATATAATAGAGATATTAGGGTTTACAAAGTGATGTGTCGGGATCATGCAAGTTTTAAATTTATAAGGGTGAATTACCGAATCTAAGAACAACACATACGAGCAAGTATACTCGTCCGTTGTAGCAAGATTTTTATGGTAAGTCGGGATCGTTCGCAGGGATTTGTGTAGTGAATCGAATTGTAAGTTAAAATCAAATTTCTCAAACAAGCAATAATGATAATATGAAAATTCAAATGATTAAAAAAAACTACACTTGCTTAGACTAGTGTACTACAATTGACTAATATGATTGTGATAACTTTGGATAACATGTTGGTTATGATAATTAGTTTGGTGACTAATCTATTGTTTCTACAAATTAAACCTTCGTCAAGATCTTAGTTTATAAAAACAAGCATTACGTTTAACCAATCAATTCAAGATCAATTCAAGGTTCATAAGTTGGTGTACCTTAAACACAAAAACAATCTTTTGTTTTATCAAACAAGCTTAAGAAATGGTCAATACAAAAGGTAACCGATTATAGACAAAAGGTCACAATTTATAATAAACTATTAATCTCTCGACCCTTGAAATGGTTTACAATCAATCCGTTTTGATAGACAAAAGCATTTTCATTACAATCACGATTAAGTTTCTTTGTTTAATCAAGAATAGTGGATGACAACAATCATTCATAGACAAATGATTATAACTAGTTGAATAACAATAGTTCTCTCGACCCTTAAAATTACTAGCAACTAGTTAAACTTGACCAACAAATGTCACTATGAAACTTGATCACAATTGGTTCTTAGAATCGACTTGAAATTGAATTAAAACATGTTATCACAATCATATGCCAATCAATAGGTAATACACATCATCTAAGCAAGTGCACAAAGGCACTAGCCACTCATAGCAAACATAAACATAATCTTAAAACCTTGAACATTAAAAACCATGATTAAGAGTCTTACAATGATTGAAAATAAGATTACAAGTGAAAAGGCAATGATTCTCACAAGGAATGAAATGGACTTCGACTCTCCTTTGTTCCTGGACTTTTTGGACGAATTTAAGAGTATGTGATGAGTGGTTGATGGATTCTCTTTGTCTCTCCTTTGGATATATGTTAAATACTCATCAAATGGTCCAATTAATACTCCAACCAAGGGTCTTGGTTCATTAATGCTTCTCTTGTCCTCCAAGTAGTGTTAATTAGACAATAATTATGATTAGAAGGTCCTAGAACCGGATGTGTAGCAATCACAAGACTTAATGATGAAGATTTGGAAATCAGACGACATCCAACCGATCGGTATTTCATCCAACCGATCGGTTGGTCTTCAAAGCTGACCTCCATCCGAATCGGATGCGGGCTGCATCCGATCGGATGGAGCTTACTGATTTACTCTTTTTGGACTTTTGCCGTTTGACTTGTTTCTTGTTCGTAGCTCTCGGTTCTTTGATCTTTCCCTTCATCTTTAAACTCATTAGCTTGACTACATAGACTTTTACTCTTCTAAGTACCTTTTGGTGCGGTACTCGCCACAAGAATCTTCATGAAATCATAAATATTTCCTTCTTCCTTGTTTTTGGCTACATAAACTTCGCAAACACACTTTGGTACGATTAAGTAACAAAAGCATATAAATATAACCACAAAACACATATAAAAACACAAATAACGCTACTAAAAACATGTTAGATTTAAGCGTTATCAAATCCCCCACACTTGAACTTTGCTTGCCCTCAAGCAAATCTAGAAATAAAAACAATTATCCACATGGCATACAAAAATGATTGGAAAAATGTGTTGCAAATCTATCAAGCGCAAGTACAAGATTGATCCATCATTTTAAGCTTTTATGGTTGAAGCATCGAGATGTTTGACAATACCCAAATGATTTTCATGCTTGATACACATTACTAAACACCTCATGAAAGGGAAATGAACTATAATTCACTCAAAACACTCATTTGTATGATTGGTGAAGTATATAAGAAGAATGACACTCATTTGCTCAGTCATGATCTAAATATTACCATAAGCTTGTACAAGAAACAAAACTAAACCGAATGGTGTGAGCGCCAAGTATACATGTCAAAGATGACTTTTATTCGGGTTTAAGGCTGAAGGGCAATATCAGACTTATGTACCACTATCTCATGCAAAACATAATAGCTCGCTAACAACGAATTCTCGCATTACCAAATAACGGATGGTCACTAAGGATAACCTTAGATCGCTAACAACGCTACCTAATTCCTCAAGAAATCGGATGGTCACTATATGTCCATACATTTAATAATTTCACAAATTCAAAAAGGGTAAGATAAGGCATGGGATATATTTGAGAGAGGTTTGATGATAAAAACAAAAACTAGTCAAAGTCTATTAACCGAATGTTACTAGCTATTACAAACCACTATCATGCCATTTTTGCGAGAAACTCCATACTTCCTTGATTCATACTTTATTCACTAGCCCATTGGCTCATTCTCGTCACCTTATAGTTGCGATGACTCTTTTTTTTTTTTTTTTTTTTTTTTTTTTTTTTTCTTCTTAAACATATTTGTCATCTATAGTTGTGATGACTTCACTTGGATAACTACTTTTGGAGTTCACAACTTTCTTCGAACTTTCATGATTTCCCACATAACATCCATCTTGCCAAATAGCTAGCAACCAACCAAGACTTGACTAGGGGTAAGGCTAGGCTAAAAGGTGTAAAATCTTTTTGAATTTTTTTAGGTTTTATCAAAAGAAAAAGATAGGCTCGGAGGGTGTAACTAGGGGTATCTAGCGCTAAAGATAAACGCTAACAAATGGGTCCATATGAGTGGTAAACTAGCCAATGTAGCTAGCTTAATATATCATTATATGTAAATGGAAGGCCATTTGGGTTAAATCCTACGGTTGCCTCTTATCATGCATATATACTTATATCACAAAAAAAATGTGATCTCACAACGGTCTCGTAATGATTTACAAGTACAAGTTCTAGAATAAATAAAATCACCGGCACACTCATAGCAAAAGATCTAAGCATAAAAGATGTATGCTATATACGAAACAGGCTCAAATCCTCACAGTTTAGTGGAAAGGGCTATAATATGTGCTAGCTAATGTTATCGATCCCAGAATGGATTGCAATATTAATCGGGACACATCTCGAATTTTCAAAAATTACGGGTTTCACCAGTGGATAAATATATAATCTTTAAAATGACAAACAACTAGATTACAAGGGCAAACAAAATTTAAAATTAAGTTCAAAACATGCAATCTATTCTTATTTTCCTATTCACCCCCCACACTTAAGTTAAGCATTGTCCTCAATGTGATAAACGATTTCAAGGAACGAAATAGGGAAATAAGAGAATAAACCGTATTTTCTGCTCAGGGAGATTCTTGATCCTAGCATTCCAGCTTCGCAATCATTACCTGCAGTAATCTTAAAAACAAAAGAAACACACACAAAATATTTCTTCGTTTTATTAAAAGCTAGTGATACACCCCCACACTTAAGTTCAACTAAGTGATGAAGCGAAAAGTGTACCGCTTTTAGGGGGTCATTTAAGCCCTAAATCGTATTTATTTGATCAAATATTGCCCTAAATCGTTCCTTTTGTCATTTTAGGTACTTTTGAGAAGAAATCTGGAAAAGGAAGCATTTTGGACGTTTTTGGAGCATAAAAGTGAAGAAAACGGTAAAGTCTCAAAATTACGCTGGAAAGTACCTTTGACGGCGTCAGGTATTGGTCCAGACGGCGTCATGGCTTAGCAAAAGTGGTGGATATGAAAATTACTCATGATAAGCCAGAGAATTTTGCATGAAAAATCTGACGGCGTCACCCTTTAATGTGATCAAGGTCGTCACGGCTTAAGCTAAAGAGGGACGGCGTCAAGCACTAATCTGACGGCGTCAAGCCTTGATAAGCCAGAGCGGATTTTGGAGGTCTAAAGAGGGACGGCGTCAGGAAGGCCATCCGGGAACCCTAAAAGCGGCGAGGTGACGGCGTCAAGTCCTATAACGTGACGCCGTCAGCCCTTAAACTCTATATATAGTTTTGCAATTTTTTGTCATTAGTGTGGAACTTATTGTGTGTAACTTTGGAGGAGAAACCCTAAGACGAATTTCTGCCATTTTTAAGGGTTTTCATACCCTTGGATCTCCCATGTTTAATTGAAGATAAGTAATCGTTTAATCATTCAATATGTCTATGTGTTGTTTGATTATATCTTGTTCTTGTCTTTTGATTAACATGCTAGGCTAGATTTATCTTGTGTTTGCTTAGATCTAATGAAACCTAGCTATTGATTGTTGGTTATTAGTGTGTTATTAGTTGTATTGGATGATTGTTTATCTATGTTAGGCTTAAGAAAACTGGCTAACCTCCTATTTGGTAACTTGCTTGAACATCTTAAGAAACATGAACCAATGCGTACTAAGGTTTTTATGGTTGTATTTAATGCACAAGCGTATTCTAGTGATCCCATGTTAGGAGCTTCCTAGCCGGCTCGACATAGGAGTGAAGTAGGAGCTTGTAGAGTTGGGGAAGTACGTACGCCACCCCACGATTGGTATTAAGGAATACACCCGTCATCCACGCAATTAATACACACTAATCAACCGGTAAAAGATAGTTAGGGAGTAAGGAAATCTAAGTAAACACATTTTTCCCCACATAAGTTTTACCACCTTTTCATTTTTAGTTATTTTATTTTATTTGCATTCGTAGTTATTTGGGTTAGTTGACTAGCAACTAATTCCGCCCACTCTTTCAAACCCGAGATTTTACTTGCTTTCATAAAAATATAAAAACATAAAAAGAATCTTCTCTCACCCCTAGACCTATTAGAGTAGTTTTTCAATCCTAACGACACTATTCCCTGTGGAGAACGATCAATCCCCCGTACTTACCACTACACTATACTACATCGGTCAGGTACACTGCCTGGTGGGGTTGTAAGCCTCTTGAGATCCCTCGAGAGGTAAAACCTGTTGTAAGGTTGCAAAACCACGCATCACTAAGCAATTTTGAAAAAAATTGGGGTTTAATCACTTGAAAATAAAAATAAAAATGAAAACACACGGGTTGCCTCCCGAGAAGCGCTTGTTTTATTAGCGAGTCATCAGCCGGACTCGAACTTCCTTCTTACGTTGGTGCAATTTCTGGATTCTTCTTTGAGAATTTTGGAACATACACCACATTTCCTATCACTATTCCTTCTCCAGTTTCATCTATGTCTTCCAATTTAATTTTCTCCCATGGTCTAGGAAGAACATCATAGATATAACCAGAATCCTCGGCCCACTGAGTGTTTTTCTTGAAATCGGCCGGGAAAGGTGACATAAATGTTATAGCTTCATATTCCGATTCAGGCGGAATCTCTTTGATAGAAACTTCATTCATTTGCTCCTTGTCATAGTACAATTTAATTCGGTGCCCATTAACAATGAAACTTCCACCATGTTTGTCATGCAATTCAACATATCCAGATGGAAATCCATGTTTCACTATATACGGTCCGAACCATTTCGGTTTCAGCTTAGGAGCTTTGAACTTGTATTTCATATTAAAAAGCAGAACTTTGTCTCCAGCTTTGAATTCTTTTCGGATTCTTAGCTTTCTGTCATGATAGGCTTTGGTTCTAGCTTTATAAAGCTTGGAGTTCTCGTAAGCTTGGAGTCTTAATTCATCGAGTTCATGCAATTGCAAAAATCTCTTTTCTCCAGCTATTTTGAGATCTGGGTTACAGCTTCTCAGTGCCCAGTAAGTGCGATGTTCAATTTCGACCGGCAAATGACAGGTTTTTCCATACAAAAGTCTGTATGGTGTTGTACCAATTGGTGTTTTGTAAGCCGTGCGAAATGCCCACAGAGCATCATCTAGTTTCCTCGACCAAACGGCAGGATTGTCTTTAACCATTTTTTCGAGTATCCTTTTTAAGGCTCTGTTGGTATTTTCAACTTGACCACTGGTCTGTGGGTGATAAGCTGTAGCGAAACGATGATGAACTCCGTATCGCTTCATAATTTTCTCCATTTGTTTGTTACAGAAATGGGTTCCTCGATCACTTATTAAAGCTTTAGGAATTCCATAACGAGCGAAAAGCTTTTTGAGAAAATTAACAACTACTCGTGCATCATTGGTGGGTAAAGCTTTAGCTTCTGCCCATTTGGAAACGTAATCAATAGCAACGAGAATGTATTCGTATTTGTGTGATTTAGGAAATGGTCCCATGAAATCAATTCCCCAAATATCGAATAATTCACAGACTTAAATGCTCTTTTGTGGCATTTCATCTCTTCGAGAAAGACTACCGGATATTTGGTACGCATCACAGTTCTGAACAAGAGTATGGGCTTCTTTAAAAATAGTTGGCCAATAGAATCCAGCATCAAATACTTTTTTAGCGGTGGTGGAAGGACCATAGTGTCCCCCAGTCGGGCCATGATGACATTCATCAAGAATTCTTCTCGTTTCGGAACCACAAACACATCTTCTTATCATCCCGTCAGGACACATTTTGAAAAGATAGGGTTCTTCCCAATAGTAGTGTTTAAGTTCTGAAAAGAATTTACTTCGTTGGGCATAAGTTAATCCTTTCTTTAGAATTCTTCCAACGAGATAATTTGCATAATCTGCGAACCATGGAATTTCGTTCTCATCAACTGTATCAACAGTCATGAGGGTTTCATCCGGAAAATAATCGTCAATCTCATCTTCTTTTAACTCTTCCAAATTTGGATTTTCTAAACGAGACAGATGATCAGCAACTAGATTTTCTGCTCCTTTCTTATCTTTGATTTCGATGTCGAATTCTTGGAGTAGCAAAATCCATCGAATGAGACGCGGTTTGGCATCTTGTTTGGCAAACAGATATTTTAACGCTGAATGATCAGTGAACACAATTGTTTTGGAAAGCACAAGATAAGATCTAAATTTGTCGAAAGCAAAAACAACGCCTAACAATTCTTTCTCCGTAACCGTATAGTTTTTTTGAGCGTTGTTGAGTGTTTTGCTGGCGAAGTATATAGGACGAAAATGTTTCTCTTCTCGTTGTCCTAATACAGCTCCAACAGCAAAATCACTTGCATCGCACATGAGCTTGAATGGTAGTGACCAATTAGGTGAAACCATAATGGGTGCACTAGTCAGTTGGGTTTTCAACGTTTTGAATGCCTTCATGCAATCTGCATTAAATTCGAAAACGGCATCTTTTTCAAGAAATTTCGTCATTGGACGAGATATTTTAGAAAAATCCTTAATGAAATGACGGTAAAAACCGGCATGTCCTAAAAAACTTCTAACGGCTTTAACGTTGGTTGGGGGTGGTAATTTGGTTATGACATCAATCTTTGCTTTGTCACCTTCCATTCCTGCGCTGGAAATCTTGTGTCCTAGCACAATTCCTTCAGTCACCATGAAATGACATTTCTCCCAGTTGAGAACAAGATGTGCAGCTTCGCATCTTTCAAGCATTTTATCTAGATTAGAAAGACAAGCTTTAAATGAGCTTCCAAAAACTGAAAAGTCATCCATGAAAACTTCCATAGACGTTTCAAGCATGTCTTGGAATATAGCAATCATACATCTTTGAAAGGTCGCGGGGGCATTACATAATCCAAAAGGCATACGCCGATAAGCGTAAGTTCCAAAGGGACATGTGAATGTAGTCTTTTCTTGATCAGCCGAGTCAATAGGAATTTGGAAATATCCTGAAAAACCATCAAGGAAGCAAAAGTATTTGTTCCCTGCTAATCTCTCAAGCATTTGATCCATGAAAGGAAAAGGAAAATGATCTTTCCTGGTGGCTTTGTTCAATTTTCTGTAATCAATACATACTCGCCATCCTGTGACAGTTCTAGTAGGAACTAATTCATTCCGTTCGTTGGTCACAACAGTCATTCCTCCTTTTTTTGGAACACAGTGAACAGGACTCACCCAAGGACTATCCTCGATGGGGTAAATAATACCAGCATCAAGAAGTTTGATGATTTCTTTTTTAACCACTTCTTTCATGTTGGGGTTGAGTCGGCGTTGTCTTTTTACAACTGGTTTGGCATCTTCTTCGAAATTGATTTTGTGCTTACAAAAATCAGGACTGATTCCTGGGATATCAGAAGTTTTCCACGCAAAAGCTCTTTTATGCTTCTTGAGAACGGAAATGAGGCATTCTTTCTCATAATCATTGAGCAACGAAGATATGACTACTGGAAGTAGCGAATTATCTCCCAAGTAAGCATACTCAAGATTTTCAGGAAGTGGTTTCAGCTCAAGATCAGTTGGTGGTTCTTGAAGTGATGTTTTGATCCTCATTTGATCATTAAAATCGATTTCCTCAAAATCTTCTTCTATTTCTCCTTCTTCAACTTCTGTTTCTTCTTCTTCTTCAAACTTTACTTCCATAAAATCAGGGAACTCTTTATCAAAGTTTGTTTCACTAATTTTCTTTGAAGTAGTCATGAATGTATCCGAATCTTCAAGTAATGCATCCAATTCTTCCTCAGTGACTTCATCGATTACAACAATGTTAAAACAAGTGTCATCACTAGAATATGGATATTGCATTGCTTTATCGATTAAAAAGGTGATTCTATCATCTCCTACTCCAAGATTCAGTTCTTTTCCTTTTACTTTGATGATCGCGTCAGCGGTGTTTAGGAAAGGTCTTCCTAAAATAAGGGGTACTCTACTATCTTCCTCCATTTCTAAGATCACAAAATCCACGGGAAAAATGAATTTACCTACTTGGACAAGCATATTCTCAGCAATACCAACAGGATATTGATAAGAATGATTAGCTAATCGAATACTCATCCTTGTGGGTTTCAAGGTATTCATGGAAAGTTTCGAATACAGAGAATAGGGCATCAAATTGATACTTGCACCTAAATCAGCTAAAGCATCGCATGTGATGTTGTTTCCTAATATGCATGGAATCAGAAAACTTCCGGGATCTCCGAGTTTCGGTGGAATTTTGTTTTGAACAATGGCTGAACATTCTTCATTGAGAAAGGTAGCGGATATTTGCTCCAACTTGTTCTTGTTATTAAGAAGTTCCTTCAAAAATTTCCCATAATTGGGCATTCCGGCTAGAACATCAATGAGGGGTACATTGAGTCTAACTTCTTTGATTATTTCAACAAACTTCTTATAACGCTCCTCCATTCTTTCTTTCTTAAGGCTCTGAGGATATGGAATTTTTGGAGTGTAAGCCTTAACTGTTGGTTTGGGTTTGGGTGGTGTTTTTGGTGTATTTTCCTTCTTGGCTTCTTCATCTTCATCCTCACTATCATCATCGATGACCGTGGTATTGTTTGGGTTGGGTGGTGGATCATAAGAAAGGCCACTTCTTGTGAATACAGCATTGATATGCTCATTTCTGGTCTGTGGTGGACGATAAGTTTTATCGTTCGATCCAGATGATGTTGGCTTAGGGTTTGTTTGGGTATTACTTGGCAACGAACCTGATGGTCGGGAAGAAATTTGATCAGAGAGTCTACCAAATTTGTTTTCAAGATCTTGAATAGATGCTTGATGATTTTTCTGACCTTGCTCAACTTTGGTTTTGAGATTGAAAATTTGATTCTTGACAAACTCGTTGGTTGATTTCTGAGCTGTAACGAATTCTCTCATCATTTTTTCAAAATCGGTTTCTTCGGGTTTTTTGTCAGAGTTTTGTGTGGTCTGGTTGTCTACTCTTGGTTGAGAATCACGGTTGTTATCCCGTTGTTGACGATCTTGCCAATTAACAGAATTTCGTCCGTAATAATTTCCACGATATCCTCCTCCACGGTATCCTCCTTGGACATAATTAGCTTCTCCTTCTTTGGGTTGGTCCATTGGTTGATCGTCGCATTCTGAAGACGGGTGATTACCTCCACAGTTGTTACAACCATCTCGCATTTCTTTCATCTCTCCTTTAAGATCTTTGTATTGCGAATCGATTCTGGAAACCAAGGTTTCCATTTTTTCCATGAGTTTAGATGAATCGGAACTTTCAGCAAAAGCAACGGTTTTTCGTAAGGGTTTGGTTTTGGCATCTTTCGACCAGTCTAGTTTGAGAAGAACTCGGTCTTCAAGCAATTGGTATGCCTGGTTAGGGGTCTTATAAAGAAAAATTCCTCCAGCATCAAGAATTCCTTGAGATGCTTCATCAAGTCCATGGTAGAAGATTTGGATAATGGTTCCTCGTCCTAAACCATGTCCATGACAACTTCGAAGTAGATCTTTCATACGAAGCCAGGCTTCGACGAGCGATTCGTTAGGGTTTTGTGTGAAAGCACTGATTTCTCCCATGAGTCGGTCAAACATGGCAGGTGGAAAGAATCGGCTTACAAAAGCTTGCCTCATCTCCTCCCAAGTATTGATGATTCCGGGTGTTAATTCGTTATACCACACTTTTGCATCTCCAGCAAGTGATGACGGGAAAAGTTTGAGTTTAATGGCATCCACATTGGTGTCGCCATATCGGAACATGCCACAGATTTCAATGAATTCGGCAATGTGTTTGTGAGGATCGGCCCTCGAACGGCCATCGAATTGACGGTCTTTGATCATAGAAAGATGGTGACCTTTCACGGTGAAATTGTCACCTAGGTTGACAGCAACAATAGCAGCTCCATGAGTGGGTGCTACGGCTCGGTTGGCTTCCCACATTGGTCTATCGTCAGCCATGGGAAAAGGTTGATCAGTGAATGGATTATAAACGACTTTGGCTTCAAAAAAGTTTTCAAACGGTGGGTTTGGTACTCTTGGTATATGGTTGGCTAATGGAACAATTGGTTTTCTTTTCTTTCTTTGTCTTCGGACTAAACGTTCGGGATCTGAAAAAGGTGAAATTGGTTCTATTCCCGTTGATCGAGTGTTCATACAATTCCCCAGAGAATCAAGGCAATGTCTAAACAAACGAGCGAAGGACGAAAACAATTTAAAAAGATCAGAACTGACCAACCGATCGGATAGAATGGTCTACCGATCGGATGATGTTCTCGATAAAATTGGGTTTGAAGGAAACCGATCGGATGAAAGTGCCTACCGATCGGATAGATCTCTCGGTAAAATAAAAAACTAGGCAACCGATCAGATGGGTGTGAAACCGATCGGATTCTCAGCTCGGTAAAACTTTTTTCTTTTTTTTTTTTTTTTTTTTTACGAAAACTAACTAAGTGAGAAATGGACTAAAACTTACAGAAACACAATCAAAATCCCCGGCAGCGGCGCCAAAAACTTGATGTGCCGGGATCGTGCAAGTTTTAAATTTATAAGGGTGAATTACCGAATCTAAGAACAACACATACGAGCAAGTATACTCGTCCGTTGTAGCAAGATTTTTATGGTAAGTCGGGATCGTTCGCAGGGATTTGTGTAGTGAATCGAATTGTAAGTTAAAAGCAAATTTCTCAAACAAGCAATAATGATAATATGAAAATTCAA
The DNA here is from genome assembly GCA_021014915.2 of Artemisia tridentata subsp. tridentata. Taxonomy (NCBI): domain Eukaryota; kingdom Viridiplantae; phylum Streptophyta; class Magnoliopsida; order Asterales; family Asteraceae; genus Artemisia; species Artemisia tridentata. The sequence continues at coordinate 105,422,877 of CP139506.1, read as the reverse complement.
ATGATTAAAAAAAAACTACACTTGCTTAGACTAGTGTACTACAATTGACTAATATGATTGTGATAACTTTGGATAACATGTTGGTTATGATAATTAGTTTGGTGACTAATCTATTGTTTCTACAAATTAAAATTTCGTCAAGATCTTAGTTTATAAAAACAAGCATTACGTTTAACCAATCAATTCAAGATCAATTCAAGGTTCATAAGTTGGTGTACCTTAAACACAAAAACAATCTTTTGTTTTATCAAACAAGCTTAAGAAATGGTCAATACGAAAGGTAACCGATTATAGACAAAAGGTCACAATTTATAATAAACTATTAATCTCTCGACCCTTGAAATGGTTTACAATCAATCCGTTTTGATAGACAAAAGCATTTTCATTACAATCACGATTAAGTTTCTTTGTTTAATTAAGAATAGTGGATGACAACAATCATTCATAGACAAATGATTATAACTAGTTGAATAACAATAGTTCTCTCGACCCTTAAAATTACTAGCAACTAGTTAAACTTGACCAACAAATGTCACTAAGAAACTTGATCACAATTGGTTCTTAGAATCGACTTGAAATTGAATTAAAACATGTTATCACAATCATATGCCAATCAATAGGTAATACACATCATCTAAGCAAGTGCACAAAGGCACTAGCCACTCATAGCAAACATAAACATAATCTTAAAACCTTGAACATTAAAAACCATGATTAAGAGTCTTACAATGATTGAAAATAAGATTACAAGTGAAAAGGCAATGATTCTCACAAGGAATGAAATGGACTTCGACTCTCCTTTGTTCCTGGACTTTTTGGACGAATTTAAGAGTATGTGATGAGTGGTTGATGGATTCTCTTTGTCTCTCCTTTGGATATATGTTAAATACTCATCAAATGGTCCAATTAATACTCCAACCAAGGGTCTTGGTTCATTAATGCTTCTCTTGTCCTCTAAGTAGTGTTAATTAGACAATAATTATGATTAGAAGGTCCTAGAACTGGATGTGTAGCAATCACAAGACTTAATGATGAAGATTTGGAAATCAGACGAAATCCAACCGATCGGTATTTCATCCAACTGATCGGTTGGTCTTCAAAGCTGACCTCCATCCGAATCGGATGCGGGCTGCATCCGATCGGATGGAGCTTACTAATTTACTCTTTTAGGACTTTTGCCGTTTGACTTGTTTCTTGTTCGTAGCTCTCGGTTCTTTGATCTTTCCCTTCATCTTTAAACTCATTAGCTTGACTACATAGACTTTTACTCTTCTAAGTACCTTTTGGTGCGGGACTTGCCACAAGAATCTTCATGAAATCATAAATATTTCCTTCTTCCTTGTTTTTGGCTACATAAACTTCGCAAACACACTTTGGTACGATTAAGTAACAAAAGCATATAAATATAACCACAAAACACATATAAAAACACAAATAACGCTACTAAAAACATGTTAGATTTAAGCGTTACCACAAAGACTCATAACTGTATTAGGAAACAAATATTTCTAACTTTATTCTTTATCTTTTAAGTCCTTGTAGTTTCATACTTGCTTCATTCTTCTTTTATTGTTTTTTATTTATCAACTCAATATAAATCACAACACCAAGTAACATGACTTTTTGGTTTTTTATATGTAATTGTATGGCAGTAAGTTGTCTTAAGGTTGAAATGATTTTTTATTTTTCGAATTTGGGCAGTAAGTTGTCTTAAGGTTGTTTGGACAAGCTTGACTAAGGAACCTTTTAACAATGTAAAATTGAAGGGCACAAATTGAGAGTGAATCAGGTGTTTGCTCATGCTACTAATTTGAAGCACCCTTTTAGCCTTTTTGTATGATATTTTTTCTAAGTTTTGTGTTATCATTATTAGAATTGCTAACTATTTGTTCCATTTATGTTAAAGTGAACATGAATATGACTTTAGAGACGAGAGGTGCTAATGTCTATATAAGAAAATTGCAAGGAAAACTTAATGGTAAAGCACATGAACTAGTTGGAGATTTGGATTTATCGCATGAGTGTAGCGGTAGGAAAGTAAAGGGGATAATGCTTGTGGTGACAGGTATGCCTTCAACACCATCTACTTGCAGGTCTCATCCTCACGGTTCGACATCCATGCGTGAGGTTTGTGTATGCTAGTTTTTATTGTGTATAGTATTGGGTTGTTTTTAATAAGACTGTTCAGTTAGAATACCTTGTGTTCCTCTTGGTGATGTATTAACAAAATCACAGTCCTTTTTTATATTATGTTTTAGTTTAAGTACTGATATGTACTTAATAAATCAAAGTAATTAAATGTGGCTACTTTTTTAGGACTATGTAAATATATAAAAGCTGAATAAAAGAATAAAGATGTTATTAAGGCTGTTGGTACATCGACATATTGTATTAGTTTTAGACCAAGGATGACAATGTAGGTTTTTACTGTAATTAGGGCTATTGGTTTTCATATTCAAGCAGATTTTGAGCAGGATGTTCATGGAGTTAAGTTTGGAGTTTACTGTTTACGGCGGGTTTGAGATATCAAGACTGAGGATTAAGTATTTATTACTAAGATGTATGTTTTATATGGTAACGTTGCAGCCATTTGCCTGCATAGACATGACATGTAGCCAAGTTAAGCCCTACTGAAATGGGTTGTATTAAAATGAAACATGATATTGGTTATGAACTGGTCTAATGTGTTTATTTTTAGGTACTTCGCTTGGAAGAAAAAGTAGAGCAACAGAAAGAATAGCACTTTAGTCGTGAAATTGCGCTAAGGAAGGAATTTGAGGACCAACAAGAGGAGGATCGTCGTAAATGGCAAGAGAAGCTTAAGGGGTTCAAAGATCTTATGCTTGGTAGATCACCACATCCCTCCCACCTAACTAATACAGTATATAGTTCATGGTAGTCTCTTTTGGTATTTGTAGTTCAATATTGAATATTATCCATTTAGACTTTTAGTTATGTCGTACTTGTAATTCGAATGTCAAATTTGTATGTGCACTTATCTTAAGAATTTCACTCACAAGGTTGAGCCTCCTGTTTAATAATACAGATTCATTGGTTTTCAATATTCAATCCGTTCATGATGGTTATCTTTCTCACTGGGTTGGTTTCAATGATACTGATGCGAACTCTGAGTAATGACTATGCCAAGTATGCTTGGGAAGATGACGATTTGGAAATTATGGTAATGTCTCTTTACTTAATGAGGTTTTTTAAGTGGTAGCAATCAGTTGTCAGCTGTTAAAATGCTTGTTGTTCAGGAAACAGATGTAAGTGAATAATCTGGATAGAAACTTGTGCATGGAGATGTTTTCTGACCACCGCACACTTTGGTTTTGTTGTCAGCAGTTGTTGGAACTGGTTCTCAGTTGGTGCTGCTGATTCTTCTTGTCATCTTGTTTGAAATTGTTGCAACATTGTGTTGGAATATATGAATCATAACAATAAACATATAAACATATAACACGTACATCAAAGCATATGGCAGTGGAAACAGGATCTATATACTAGTAATTAATTAACTAAAATAAAGAATAAACGTACCTTAGATTACTAGCCAAACAAGTAATCAAGTGATCAAGAACAAGATAAACCCTAGATTAGGGTTTAATATGGATTGACTAAAACTCCTAGTCGAATGGGGAAAAACTTCAAGCTAAAGTAAGTTTGATCTCCGTTCTTGTACAAACGTATTACTAGCGTCTCAATGTGAAAAGCTAGGTTCAAGATCACTAAACAAATCCAACACTTATTGTTGTTGTTAGATCGAAAATCCCAAGGTGTTTGGGATAGAAATCCGATCGGCCAAGAACAAAGAGGGAAGAAGAAGAGAAGTTGGTTTGCTAGGGAATCAAGATTAGTGAACAATGAATACAAGGGGTTGTATTTATAGACTCACAAATCTTGTTCACCAAGTTAGGGCAACATCCCTCCCCCATAAGCATGGGTCGGCCGAAACTATGCAAGCCCAAGGGTTCTAGAACCTTCTTGACTTGTATTTTCATCCATAGTCCTTTAACTTAATATTTAACGTCCGTTATCCAAACTCCGTTAAATACTAACGACCGTTAAGTGTTTGTTTGTGAAATGAATAATTAAATCATATCGGAATATATTAATTATTAAACATTGAGACTCATACGTAATGTGTGCAATCCCAAAGTCTCGTGTTCGAAACTGGTCATACGTATATTAATTTATATCCACAACTTTAACAGCTCCCACTTGGATATGCATTAATATAGTAATGACATTGGTTATTCTAGCTTAACACCCCAAATGCCCCCAGATCGACCCTGAGAATGGTTTCCTGGAAAAACCTTGTGACGATTCATCATCATACTTATCCTTTTGTTTCTAATACCGCATTAATATGGATACGGATCCAAGTCATTCCATAATTAACAGTTTAATTTCTCGTTTATTAATAATTGATCAAGATTACCAAATCATCTGAACGTATTCCAGATAGCCTTTGGGCGTACGCACGCAAACATCTTGTCAACCCTATGAGTGGCCAAGCAGTATTAAACTTCAAAACAAATTTGAAGGAGCAAATCCTTTCTTGACTACGAGCATAACCCTCGAATTTCACATCACCTCCAAAAATAGCCCTTATAACTACCAGTTACGGATAGCGTTAGACTGTCTTACAGAAAATGAGCTACATCCTCGGTAGTTACCTGGTATCTCAAGTCTGAGGATAAATATTCATGATTTACTTAATGACAAGGATCCATAAACTATAATCATGTGGTTGGGATCTGTCCTATATTCAATTTATCCAATATTGAATATCATGTGAATTTGGCATGCCCACACATCAATATACTTAAGTATATTCTACCAAAACTCAGATTTGCCTTAATTCAATAATATTCCCATATTATTGATCGACAACAGACTATTTAGAATAACATTAATTATTCATGGATTTAAACATGCAAATATAGGATACAATATTATAAATGAGAATAAACGTAACAAAATACTTTATTTCATTAAGATAACATTGTTTACATATCCTTTATCCAAATACTAACCACAGATTTACATGAAACAATTAGCTAAATGAAGACCAATGCCATCGGCATGTTGAGTAAACTTTTCCTTAGGTAAAGCCTTCGTAAAAGGATCAGCTAGATTGTCATCTGTGTGAACTTTGAGTAAATTGATCTCACCTATTTCGACTTGTTCTCGAACATAGTGATATCTTCTAGGAAAGTGTCTGGCGCCCTTCATGACTCCAGGTTCATTGGCGAATGTTATTGCGGCAGAATTGTCGCAGTACACATTAATAGGTAATTCAATTGACGGCATAACTCCAAGATCCGAAATGAATTTCCTTATCCAAACGGCTTCCATCGCAGCTTCCGATGCGACAATATACTCAGCTTCTGTTGCAGACATAGCTATCGTACGCTGGTTCTTGCTCTTCCAGTCTACAGCTCCTCCATTGATGACAAAGACATAACCCGTCTGAGACTTTGTATCATATTTATCAGTTTGAAAGGATGCATTGCAGTAACCTGTAACATCAAGCCCTGCATCTGGATTTCCCCCATGCACTAGAAACATTTCTTTTGTATTCCTTAAATACTTAAGAATGTTCTTAATAGCATGCCAGTGGAGTTCACCTGGATTCTGTTGATAACGACTGGTCAAATTTTGTGCAAACGCCACATCTGACCTTGTGCATCTTACTGCATACATGATAGATCCTACTGCCGAAGCATATGGAACTTTCTTCATGCGTGCCTCCTCTTCAGGAGTTGAAGCACATAGTTTGCTACTTAAGCCATGTTCTACTTGCATTGGCAAATATCCCTTCTTGGAATTTTGCATATTGAATCTCTTCAATATCATATCAATGTAAGCACTTTGGCTTAATCCAATCAACCGCTTAGATCTATCTCTGTAGATCTTGATTCCAAGGATGTATGCTGCTTCTCCTAAATCCTTCATGGAAAAACATTTACTCAGATAAGACTTAACTTCATTAAGACTTGGTATATGATTTCCCATGATCAATATGTCATCGACATATAGGATAAGAAAAGTAGTATTACTCCCACTAACTTTGTGGTATACACATGGCTCATCGAAATTCTGAGTAAATGGATCTTTGAAGCTTGTATACATGCTCAGGAAATTGTGGATTCACAAACCCCTCAGGTTACGCCATATAGATGTCTTCATCTAGGCGACCATTCAAGAAGGCGGTTTTGACATCCATCTGCCAAATCTCATAGTCATAGTAAGCAGCTATGGCTATAAGAATCCTAATAGCTCTAATGTCAGCTACAGGAGAAAAGGTCTCCTCATAGTCAACACCATATGTTTGGGTAAAGCCTTTAGCCACCAAACGAACTTTATAGGTGTGTACATTGCCATCCATGTCTGTTTTCTTCTTGAAGAGCCACTTACTCCCAACTACCTTAGCATTGGGAGGAAGGTCTACTTCAATCCAGACTTTGTTGTCTCTCATGGATTGCATTTCCCCATCCATAGCAACCTGCCATTTATCCTTCTCAGGACTATTAATGGCAGCCCTATAACTAGTAGGTTCATCAAGATCCCCTAGTATAGTTTCCTCACACTCTATGTTTAGACATAGATGTTCAGGAGCTTTAACAGATCTTGTAGATCTACGAATGGGAACCACTTCAACTTCAGGTGGAGGACCTAGACTTTCAGGTTCCACAGGAAGTGTGCTAGTGTTCTCAGAAGGTAACGTATCTTCTTGATCATTTTCAAGATCATAAACTCTCCTACTGAATTCTTGAGATATGAGATTATCCTCAAAAAATTCGCCATACCTAGCCACGATGACTTTATTCTCTGGTGGAAAGTAAAAGTAGTAACCCTTTGTTTCCTTAGGGTATCCTACGAAGATACACTTAACAGATCTCTGTTGGAGTTTATCTGGTGAGTCACGTTTAACAAATGCCTCACAACCCCAGATCTTTAAGTAAGAAAAGTTGGGAGCTTTTCCAGTCCATACTTCATATGGAGTCTTATCAACCTTCTTAGTTGGAATCCTATTCAACACGTGAACAGCAGTTTCAAGAGCATAGTCCCAAAAGGATAAGGGAAGAGTTGTAAGATTAAACATAGATCGTACCATATCTAGCAATGTACGATTTCTCCTTTCAGATACACCATTTTGTTGTGGGGTATAAGGAGATGTGAGCTGCTGGACAATTCCACACTCAGCTAGATAATCTTTAAACTCTTGGCTTAAATATTCATCACCTCGATCGGATCGAAGAGCCTTAATCTTCTTACCGAGTTGTAATTCTACTTCACTTTTAAAGACCTTGAATGTCTCAAAGACTTCATGTTTATGTTTAAGTAAATAAACATAACCATAACGACTATAGTCATCCGTGAAGGTCAAGATGTAGCTAGCACTGCATTTTGAGATATGTCTAAGTGGACCACACACATCAGTGTGTATTAATCCAAGTAGATCCGTAGCCTTTTCCATTTGATGTGAAAAAGGTTTCCTTGTCATCTTGCCAGATATGCAAGATTCGCATTTATCAAATGAATCATCATTGATATTTTGCAAAAGCCCATCATGTTGCAGCTTTTTCATGCGTTTCTTGCCAATATGTGCAAGACGACAGTGCCAAAGATAAGATGAATCCAAGTCTGACTTGATTCTCTTATTGCTAATGCTATACACAGAATTATTTCCATTGGACACATGATTCTCCATGTCAATTTCATACACACCATTAATTGGAATTGCATTAAAGTAAAAAACACTATTTAAAGAAACCGAAATTCCATTATCAGTAAATGTGTGAACGAAACCATTATCCTTTAACAAAGAAACTGAAACAACACCCCTAATGATAGAGGGTGCAAAATGACAATTATTCAAAACTAGTATCAAACCTGAAGGTAAAACTAAATCGAATGTCCCTATGGCTTCAACTACTGCACGTATGCCATTGCCCACGTACAAGTAGCTTTCTCCATAGTTCAGCTTCTTTGCTCCTCTAAGCCCCTGCGATGTATTACAAATGTGAGTACCACATCCTGTATCATATACCCAGGCATTATGCTTACGAGGAAAATAAAATAATTCAATCATAAAAATACCTGAAGTGCTCGCGACATTCACAGCCTTCTTATTTTTATTCGCACAACACTCCTCTAGCAGCAATGGACAATCCCTCTTCCAATGTCCAGGAGTGTTGCAGTGGTGACAAGCAGCCAAATCCTTCTTGGGATAATCCTTCTTCTTAGGAGGATTCTGCTTCTTAGGCTTCTGCTGGTAGGTCACAACCTGTTTGCCCTTGTCAGCTTTAGCTTTCCCTTTCTTGTTCGCGTGTTGCGGTTTGTTGGGCTTAGTAATCCTACCACCTTGTATTGCCATTACAGCAGGTGTAGGTGCCTTCTTTGACAATCCTTGCTCAAAGTCAATAAGCATTGCATGTAAATCACTTATTAATAAAAAAAAATAAACAACTTAAATAATGAACATGCTAAGATAAATCAATTTACATGTACATATTGATCATAAGACTCCCATTGGTTTTCGAGCTAGGTACCAATGGACCACATGCATCAATTTCTTGTTGCGTAAGTCTCACGATTAATATATACAATAACACACAATTGATTATATACATGATTTTATGGGGTCTTCCCCAATTTTAGGTCTTCCCTAATGACCTAATTAATTAACTTTTAGTAATTTTTAACTTGTTCAACAATTTTATTACTAAACCCTAGTTAATTAATAATCGCATGAACATAATACGTAGAACATGTAACAATAAACATCAATTTTCCATGACAAAACATGCATGTTTTTGTCATGGATCCCCAAATAGCACTTATTATCATGTCAAACACATAATCAAGTCTATTCTACGCATATTCAATTAATGACATCACCAAGTACTCATTAATTAACACATAAAATTTTACATGCAACCTGGGGTTTCTACAAGTTTTACAAAACTAAAACCCTAATTAAAATAATTATGGGTAATCGACCCAACATAAAAAAAATTAGGGTTTGCATATTATAAAAAACCCTAGAACACCTAAAGCATGTAATAATCACAAAGATTCAATTTTTTATGTGTTTTTAGTAATTAATTACGTATGATGAAGCGAAAAGTGTACCGCTTTTAAGGGGTCATTTAAGCCCTAAATCGTATTTATTTGATCAAATATTGCCCTAAATTGTTCCTTTTGTCATTTTAGGTACTTTTGAGGAGAAATCTGGAAAAGGAGGCATTTTGGACGTTTTTGGAGCATAAAAGTGAAGAAAACGACAAAGTCTCAAAATCATGCTAAAAGTTACCTTTGACGGCGTCAGGATTATCCCTGGACGGCGTCATGGCTTGGCAAGAAAAGGTGGATGTGAAATTTACTCATGATAAGCCAGAGAAATTTGCATGGGAATTCTGACGGCGTCACGCTTTAATCTGATCAAGGTCGTCACGGCTTAATTTAAAGAGGGACGGCGTCACCCCTAATTCTGACGGCGTCAACCCCTGATAAACCAGAACGGATTTTGGAGAGCTAAAGAGGGACGGCGTCAAGAAGGTCATCCGGGAACCCTAAAAGCGGCGAGGTGACGGCGTCACACTCCATAACGTGACGCCGTCAGATCTGAAAGTCTATATATAGTTTTGCAATTTTTTGTCATTAGTGTGGAACTTATTGAGGAACTTTGTGTGTGAAAACCCTAAGACGAATTTGGCAGCTTTTTCAAGGCTTTTTGCCTTGAGATCTTCCATGTTACATTGAAGATAAGTTATCAATTAATCATTCAATATGTCTATGTGTTGTTTGATTCTATCTTGTTCTTTTCTTTTGTTTAACATGCTAGGCTAGATTTATCTTGTGTTTGCTTAGATCTAATGAAACCTAGCTATTGATTATTGGTTATTAGTGTGTTGTTAGTTGTATTGGATGATTGTTCATCTATGTTAGGCTTAAGAAAACTGGCTAACTTCCTATTCGGTAACTTGCTTGAACGTCTTAAGAAACATGAACCAATGCGTACTAAAGGTTTTTATGGTTGTATTTAATGCACAAGCGAATTCTAGTGATCCCATGTTAGGAGCTTCCTAGCCGGCTCGACATAGGAGTGAAGTAGGAGCTTATAGAGTTGGGGAAGTACGTACGCCACCCCACAAATGGTATTAAGGAATACACCCGTCATCCACGCAACTAATACACACTAATCAATCGATAAAAGATAGTTAGGGAGTAAGGAAATCTAAGTAAACACATTTCTCTCTATATAAGTTTTACCACCTTTTCATTTTCAGTTATTTTATTTTATTTGCATTCGTAGTTATTTGGGTTAGTTGACTAGCAACTAATTCCACCCACTCTTTCAAACCCGAGATTTTACTTGCTTTCATAAAATTATAAAAACATAAAAAAGAATCTTCTCTCACCCTTAGACCTATTAGAGTAATTTTTCATACCTAATGAACACTATTCCCTGTGGAGAACGATCAATCCCCCGTACTTACCACTACACTATACTACATCGGTCAGGTACACTGCCTGGTGGGGTTGTAAGCCTCTTGAGATCCCTCGAGAGGTAAAACCTGTTGTAAGGTTGCAAAACCACGCATCAAGTTTTTGGCGCCGTTGCCGGGGAATAGTTATTGTTTAGGTTGAATTTTTATTTTATAGGTCTACTCACTAGATTCCTTTCTAGTGAGATTTTTATTTTATTTTTCTAGGTTTTCTTTAGTCTATCTATTTTCTTCGTTTCTTTGTTCGTAACCATTACCATTCGACATCATGGAAGATGGTAATATCCTTAATCCCAACAACTCACCACCACAACAACCACCACCACCTCCTAGAGCCCGTACTTTAGGAGAGTACTCCCGTCCTAGCCACCATGGCTATCGAAACACCATTGAGCTCACTCAAGGTGCCAATGTCACTCCCTTGCGATCCGACACCATTCGGTTGGTGCAAAGCGGATGCGCATTCCATGGACTTCGTTATGAAGATCCTAATCAACATCTCAAGGACTTTCTCAAAATAGTTGATTCTATAGACCTTGATGTTGCCACTCGAGAGATGACCCGACTGCGTCTCTTCCAATTCTCTCTGCGGGACCAAGCTAGTCAATGGCTAGAGCGTCAACCCGCAGGATCCATCACCTCTTGGGATGATCTCACCACTCGCTTCCTGGCTCAGTTTTTCCCACCGGGAAGAACTACCAAGCTAAGGAATGATATCTTGATGTTCCAACAATGTCAAGGCAAAACTCTCTACGAGGCATGGACTCGATTCAAGGACTTACTCCAAAAATTCCCTCATCATGGCATACAACTTTGGCTCCAAGTCCAAATCTTCTATGACCATATCAATCTCTCCACGAGGCAAACCATTGACCAATCGGTCGGTGGTAAGCTACGTGATCTAAGTGCGGAACAATCATGGGCTCTCCTAGAGGATCTTGCTCTTTATGACAACGAAAGTTGGAGTGATCCCCGTGATTTGAATAAAACGGTCAAGGCAATATCTTTGCCTTCGAACAATTCAAGCACTTCCGACCGTAGGATCATAGAACTTGAAGACCAAGTCAAGTTTCTTATGAAATCCTACGAGGCTCCTAAACCTTCAAGCCAAGTGAACAAAATCACTTCTTCATGTGAATTATGTAGTGGTCCTCACAACACTCGTGATTTCATGGAACTCCCCGAACAAGCTTTTGTGGACTACGCGTCCTCGCGTACCGACGGAGCGGGAGACAAGTGGTACACTTTCAAACCCGAGCCAAACCATTACGGTGATACATACAACCCCTCATGGAAAAATCACCCAAACCTTAGGTGGAAACAAAACCAAAACGCACAACAAACCAATTCTTCCAACCCACCTAATCGTTTCCAATCAAGCGGTTCCAACTCGAACCGTACTTTCAACAACAATCCTTCCAGCAATGGTAGTACCAATAACTTTGAAGGATTGATGTCCCAATTTATGGCATCTCAAGAAGCTCGTTTAGCCAAGTTTGAAGCCGATTTCAAACAAAAACAAAGCGAGATGACCAATAAGATTGACACCTTGTTGAAAGCCCTCAATGACCGAGAAATGGGAGCACTCCCTAGCAACACGGTCAAGAACCCGAAACTAAACGTTAACGCCGTTTCATCGGTTACGTCTCCTAGTTCTTGTCCACAATATTATTCGGTCAATTCCATGAGTTCGTGTTTCAAACAAACCCATGTCATAGTTGAAACACCTCCCACTCAAAACCTTGATGAAGAATTCAAGGAGCTCCACCTTGAAAGTCCGGTTATTGATGTGTTGGATGAGAAGAAGCTCAAGTTAGGCGAAAAAGGGACCGCCTTCGTTCAAAACAAGCTACCTAAGAAATTAGATGATCCGGGCTTATTTGTTCTACCTTGCAAGATCGGTAATTCGGAGGCTTATGACACATTAGCCGATCTTGGATCAAGCCTTAACCTACTTCCGTTACCTCTTTACACCTCTCTAAAACTTGGAAAACTTGAAGAAACTGAGGTAATAATAGGCTTAGCGGATGGAAGTGTTGCTTACCCGGTTGGAGTAGTTAAGGACGTTTTAGTACACATTGGAAAACTAACCATTTTAGCCGATTTCCACGTCCTTGATATGGTTAGCGACCCTACATGCCCCTTGTTAATAGGTAGAGGATTTTTGGCGACCGCTAGTGCTATGATTGATTGTAAGGAATCTTAGATAGCGGTAGGAGAAGGTGATACTTGGTCAGTCTATGATGTTAAGAAACATGCCTATGATACTAGTGAGCAACCGACACCCCATTGGTTAGAATCAAATAGGAGACCATCTAGATATGGACTTTGGATCGATAGAGACTTCATAGGACCCCAACGCCCATTTTACCTAGAAGAGGACTTTGTGAACCGAACACATACGGTAGAGCAACTCTTAGCTAGGGACACCGAATTGGATCCATTTGAAGACCCTCTAGTTTTTAGGAAGATGATTGATTTCCTAGGAGTTTTGCCAATTAACCTAGGAATGAATAAGTGGACTTGTGAGGAAGATGATCATAAGTGGAATTGGGACAAACCACCCAAAGATGGAGATGGGTCATGGCATATTAAGATGACATTGTATGACCCGGATGGAGAGAAGTTTGAAAAGATATATTGTACTAAGCGGACCAATAGGAAACTTCAATCCAAGCTTAACCCTAAAGACGTCCTCGATGACGAGCTTACTTACATAGGGTAGCATGACTTTGAGTCTAGCTACAAGACTCGTTAATAAAGAAAAGCGCTTCTTGGGAGGCAACCCAAGTTTTATTTGCTTTGTGTGTTCATTTATTTGCTTGTTTGATTTTATTTGTTTCCGTATGTATGTTTAAATTTTATTATTATTGATTCATGTTAAAAACTAATTTGTGAAAATGCTTTATTTTGTTTTTAACTTCGTCTTAACTACATATAAAGGTATTTTGCAAAAGTTAAGTGTAAGGGAAATCTAAATCGGTTTATTAGAACACAAATGAACATGAATCGTAATAATAATAAATTAACATACATATTAGTATTTGTTTGAGTCAAATGCTTGTATCGAGTCATAATGATGTTTTGCAGGAATTCCAGGAAGTAAGGTATAGGTTTTTCCAAAAATTTTCCGGAAACGTAACATGAGAATTCTGTCAGATCATTTCTGACGGCGTCAGGAGTTACAACCTGACGGCGTCAGGTTTAATTTTCTGAAAATTTTTGAAAGTTTTGTTTTCATAAAAAGTTTTTATTAAATCTCTAACTTATAATCTCCAGGAATCTGCAAAATTATCATTCCACAAGCATTATATCCTTATATATAGATTTTATCCCGCCGATGTTATGCAGGTTTTCGTGTTTGTTTTCTCAGGTTTAACAGGTTATTTTGGACAAGGAAATGTTTTTGAATCAAGCTTTTGGCGATGCATTAGTCATGGAGCTTCAACATTACCTTGGAAGAAGATCTAACCGTGTTACTTCATTATCCACCGAGCGAATCAGGGGAGTATTTGATTTCATTCTTTTACTTTATGCTTTTACATTTGTTATTTGAACATTGGGGACAATGTTCATCTTAAGTGTAAGGGGGGGGGGGGTAAAAGTACGATTAGAGAATGCTATTACGCTTGATTTTTGTTTGTTTAATAGTAGATGTGTAATAAAACTGAGATAAATACCTGTTAGGGCAATTTTAGTGCCAAATTTAAAATTTTTTACAACATATAGGAGTGAAACTTTGATCTTAATGAGCGTCTCACAGATAGGAGTTATATGGCTAGCACAAAAACCGTACCACTAAAAAATTTTCCACTCCCAAATATGTGAGGTTCGCCCCTAGAATTGGTAGGAAAAGCATTTATGCTATGATGTGTGTACCGGTAGCACTTAGATTCTAGAACTTGCGTTAGGACCATTCCGAAGCCACAAGTGAGACTACATTCGTGTAGTTAGATTTACTACATGATAAGAGGCATTAGGATTAACCCATTGTTTTACACCCGTGTTTTTGCTATAATTACATTGACTACATTGGTCAAGTAATTCTCCCACACCCTTTGCGTTGTACTCATTTTTAGTACACGATACCCCTAGTACACCCCTCAGAGCCTATCTTTTCATTTTGACCTTTAAGCATTTTACTTAAAGGAAGAATTTGTTTACACCCCACTAAAATGTACACCCAAATCGCCTTAGCCTACCTTGTATGCACTCATTTTTAGTGCATTATTGTGTCAACATTTGTTTAAACCCAAGTTAATTATCTAATTGATTACATGGTTGCTAAGTCGAGTCATATCCTTGTACATATTGTTTTGGGACGATTGGGACTCATGGGTAAAGTACTAGTGTAATGGAGTAATGGGGAAGAACATCATTTATTACCCCCATATGTGCTAAATATTTTAAAAGTACTCCAAGTGTTTTAATTATCTTAATTCGAGTCATTAGATTAGTTAATTGTAAAGTTATGTAAAAGTTCAAGTGTAAGGGGAATGCAACGCCCCTATGATGTATTATTTTGGATGGTAGGGAAAAAGTGTATGCAATTAAAAAAAAAACAAAAAAAACAAAAAAAAAAAACAAAAAAACAAAAAAATGAGAAAAAGAAAAATAGAAAAAACATACGGACTACCATCCCGTTTCATTTTATGTTTGTTTTATGTTTTTGTTATTTTCTTTCATTAGCTTAAATCGAGTCGAGTCTTGGCTTATGCAACATTGTATAGTACATGTAATTAATCAAGATCTTTAACTCGCCACCAGTAAAATATCCTTTATCCAACAAAACCGTGTTTTTCTTTTCCCTACACCTAACGTTATAACCCATGTAAAAGCCCTCTTTGATAGTTTATCTTAGGTGCTTACGCCTATTGGAGGAGGTTTTCGATCCTTTCCCAAGCCTATGGTAATCTATTTGCTATGACAGGTAGTGAGAGATATTATCCGTTTTCATTTATGAGATTTATTTTGATGACACTTGAGAGATGTGAGTATCTAAACACTACTTGTGAGGTGCTAGTTTGTAATCTCCGTGCTTATTATGATTAAAGTGGAACGATTATTTGTTGTAATTACTTTTATGTTAGCATTAAATGACCCCTAACTTGTATTTTGATTAGAATAAAAGCGCATTTGCTTGAGGACAAGCAAATCTCAAGTGTAAAGGTATTTGATGAAGCGAAAAGTGTACCGCTTTTAAGGGGTCATTTAAGCCCTAAATCGTATTTATTTGATCAAATATTGCCCTAAATCGTTCCTTTTGTCATTTTAGGTACTTTTGAGGAGAAATCTGGAAAATGAGGCATTTTGGACGTTTTTGGAGTATAAAAGTGAAGAAAACGACAAAGTCTCAAAATCATGCTAAAAGTTACCTTTGACGGCGTTAGGATTATCCCTGGACGGCGTCATGGCTTGGCAAGAAAAGGTGGATGTGAAATTTACTCATGATAAGCCAGAGAAATTTGCATGGGAATTCTGACGGCGTCACGCTTTAATCTGATCAAGGTCGTCACGGCTTAATTTAAAGAGGGACGGCGTCACCCCTAATTCTGACGGCGTCAACCCCTGATAAGCCAGAATGGATTTTGGAGAGCTAAAGAGGGACGGCGTCAAGAAGGTCATCCGGGAACCCTAAAAGCGGCGAAGTGACGGCGTCACACTCCATAACGTGACGCCGTCAGATCTGAAAGTCTATATATAGTTTTGCAATTTTTTGTCATTAGTGTGGAACTTATTGAGGAACTTTGTGTGTGAAAACCCTAAGACGAATTTGGCAGCTTTTTCAAGGCTTTTTGCCTTGAGGTCTTCCATGTTACATTGAAGATAAGTTATCAATTAATCATTCAATATTTCTATGTGTTGTTTGATTATATCTTGTTCTTGTCTTTTGTTTAACATGCTAGGCTAGATTTATCTTGTGTTTGCTTAGATCTAATGAAACCTAGCTATTGATTATTGGTTATTAGTGTGTTGTTAGTTGTATTGGATGATTGTTCATCTATGTTAGGCTTAAGAAAACTGGCTAACTTCCTATTCGGTAACTTGCTTGAACGTCTTAAGAAACATGAACCAATGCGTACTAAAGGTTTTTATGGTTGTATTTAATGCACAAGCGAATTCTAGTGATCCCATGTTAGGAGCTTCCTAGCCGGCTCGACATAGGAGTGAAGTAGGAGCTTGTAGAGTTGGGGAAGTACGTACACCACCCCACAAATGGTATTAAGGAATACACCCGTCATCCACGCAACTAATACACACTAATCAACCGGTAAAAGATAGTTAGGGAGTAAGGAAATCTAAGTAAACACATTTCTCTCTATATAAGTTTTACCACCTTTTCATTTTCAGTTATTTTATTTTATTTGCATTCATAGTTATTTGGGTTAGTTGACTAGCAACTAATTCCGCCCACTCTTTCAAACCCGAGATTTTACTTGCTTTCATAAAATTATAAAAACATAAAAAAGAATCTTCTCTCACCCTTAGACCTATTAGAGTAATTTTTCATACCTAACGAACACTATTCCCTGTGGAGAACGATCAATCCCCCGTACTTACCACTACACTATACTACATCGGTCAGGTACACTGCCTGGTGGGGTTGTAAGCCTCTTGAGATCCCTCGAGAGGTAAAACCTGTTGTAAGGTTGCAAAACCACGCATCAATTACGTAGTATAAACGGGCTCCTGATGCCACTGTTGGAATATATGAATCATAACAATAAACATATAAACAAATAACAGGTACATCAAAGCATATGGCAGCGGAAACAGGATCTATATACTAGTAATTAATTAACTAAAATAAAGAATACACGTACCTTAGATTACTAGCCAAACAAATAATCAAGTGATCAAGAACAAGATAAACCCTAGATTAGGGTTTAATATGGATCGACTAAAACTCCTAGTCGAATGGGGAAAAACTTCAAGCTAAGGTAAGCTTGATCTCCGTTCTTGTACACACGTATTACTAGCGTCTCAATGTGAAAAGCTAGGTTCAAGATCACTAAACAAATCCAACACTTATTGTTGTTGTTAGATGAGAGGATGATCGTAACACTGGTAAGGTGGTTAAACCTTTATTGCTTTGTGTATGTGATAAGTTGAGTTAATATGATCAAGTACGCAGAATTTACTTAATCACACTTAGAAGGTTATTTGTGTTATGGAAATGGAACAGTTATGCTTGTGTATATTGAACAAAGAACATGCAATGTTAACACCAAACGATTCAATATTATTCAAGATAATACGAGTGATCTTCACTATCACTAGGGTTACAAAACCTTGAATCTTATGTTTCTATGACTTGTGATATATGTGTTTATTCTATGTTCTTAAGAGTTATTTTCTAAGCACTTAATTAGTCACTCTATTTGTTACACATATATCTAGTCTAAGATCTTTCTTTTATATGTCAAGAAAGATCTTTACAATATTGTTTAAGTCTTATCAAACTACTTGCTAACTTATCTTGAGTGTGTCAGTACATAAGATACAACATGTATCTGTGTACACAACTTGTTACTGATCACTTTGTCCAAAAATATTATCTACCGTATATACATGACTTTAGTACATAAATATCTTTTCAATACTTATCCAACCAGCAGTGGTATACGTGACACTTATCCACTCAGCAGTATCGACTAGCAGTACCTTCTTTGTACTACCAGTACTAACTTCAGTTAGTACGGTTAGTTATAACTTGAACAGTCCTTAGATATACACTAGCAGTTGGAACTGTTAGAGTATTCTTCTCAGCAGTACTAACCTTCAACACTTGTAATTCTTGATACTAAATCTTCAGAACTATTAATTCCCAATAATGCTCCCCTAAACATGTAGATTCCCTAATCATCATGTTTCCTCTGAATTAAATCATGATTGTGAGGATCTTGCAAATACTTCATAGTCAGACCCCTGGACTGAACTTTCTTCTGTTCTGTGAGATTGAATATCTTTCTCAGTAGCTCATATGCCATTTACTTTGACTTTTAACAATATCAATACACATCTTCAGGCTTCAAACATGACCTAAAAGATGGTGCAATTTCCTTGGATGGAGGAATTATAAGAGGCAATGATGCTGTGTATCTTGGATGCTTGTTTCAACAAGTGAAATCATCTATCAGTATGCCTTTGCAAGTGATGAACAAACGTGGTGAACTGAAATTGAAACTTTTCTCCGTTTGACCTAGATAGAACTTTCTCCTTTGGAATGCTTCATCCCTTCTGAATATATATAATACTCCAGAATCAGCTCTGTTCTTGTCATTTTTAACCTCCATGTCATCATCTTGTATGCTCTTGTCTTTTCCTCCCTTTCATTGGTTAATCTTCCTTCTTTGGGTTTATTTCCTCCCCTGAGTTATTTCCTCCCCTGTTTGGAAGATCTCTCACAATGTACCAAAATATTTCTCTCCCCATCATCTGGTCTATCAACTAGAACTTGTTGTCAGACAATGTTTGTACATGAAGCCATCAATTCCTTAAGAGTTTAATTTGTTGCCCTCATCACTTCTAGGTGTGTTAACTCCTATGAGAGGTGATTCATGGGGCATTTGACTCATGGTCCATCATTTGATGTTTTTTGTGAGTCTCTTTGAAAATCCTTTTTAAGAAACTTTTGCCTTAGCAGTATGTACTTGATTTTATTATGAAAAACCATACTGCTTTCAACCATTTTGAAGGGATTAAGTGTATAATGGACACTTAATCAAAATTTTGATTTAAAGCAACCTCTGGTTGTGTGAGAACCAATGTTTTTCAGTTATAAATAACTGCTTGTGTAAAGATAAACCTATTCAAAAGGCTTTCTTGACAGGGTTTCCAGCTCATAGCAATTGTTACCTCTAACACAAGTGCTGGATTCACTTTTACTAGCTGTTCTTTCTATCAGATGTCCTTAGACTTGCTCACTATACTTTGAAGTATAAAATGATAGAAAGTGAGTTTTGTTAGTTACTGTCCGACCAACTAAGTCATCAATTCAATGTGAAATATGATAACTAGGTTTCAAGAAAGCAGTTTTAAAGAATTAGTTAACTTAGATGTTAATCTTTGTTAAGAATTCCTAAACTCAGTCCATCATAAACCTATTATGTCAGCAAATGATATAACATTCTGCTGCTTCCATTTCACTTGAAATTTCCTTTTTGCTCAATGTTTATACCTGAAATTGTTAGTCCAAAACCAAGAAACAAAATGCATAGCATTTGTCTTATAGCAGTATTTAAAATATGACCAACAGTATGAACTGTTTAAACAAAATATGAACTAGCAGTATAAACTGTTCTATTAACAGTATCAATTTACAAAGATATTAGTACAAACGTAAGATATATATAAAAACCACACAGATTAAAAATCTTAAGGATTTAGCATTCCAATACTTGCTACCAAGTATTGAAACCTTCCAACATCAAAAGCTTTGGTTAGCAGATCTGCAAAGTTGTATTCTGAAGCAATTTTAAGAACTTGAATTAATCTTTTCTCATTGCAGTCTCTTATGAAGTGATGTCTAATTTCAATGTGTTTTGTTTTAGAATGTTGTACTGGATTTTTAATGATGCAAATTGTACTACTATTATCAATATGAATGACAGTGTTTAAGAAATTGTACCCATAATCAAGAAGTTGGTTTTGAAGCCATAGAACTTGAGCACAGCAACTTGCAGCAGCTACATATTCAGCTTCAGTTGTTGAAGTAGCCACAATAGTTTGCTTCTTACACTGCCATGAGATAAGTCTACACCCAAGGAATTGACATCCTCCAGTTGTTGACTTTCTGTCCAAGCTAGCACCAGCATAATCACTATTCAAAAATGCTACCAAGTCAAAAGGTGACTCTCTAGAATACCATAGTCCCAACCTAGGTTGACCCTTGAGATATCTAAACATTCTCTTGACTGCTGTTAAATGAGAAACCTTTGGAGTTACTTGAAATCTTGCACAAGCACAAACAGAGAACATGATGTCAGGTCTTGATGATGTGAGATACATCAAAGAACCTATCATAGATCTGTAAGTGTGTACATCTACATTGTCTCCAACTAAATCTTTAAGAAGTGACTTCTCAGAGTCCATTGGTGTGCTTGCCATTTTTGAATCAGAAAGTTGAACTTCCTAAGTATCTCAGCAACATATTTATCTTGACTAATAAATATGCATTCATATGACTGTTTAACTTGCAAACACAAAAAGAATGTAAGTTCCCCCATGGAACTCATCTGAAACTTATGACGCATAAGCTTCTCAAACTCCAAACACATCTCCTTCCCTGTAGATCCAAAGATAATGTCATCCACATACACATGCACTAACAGAAGATCCTTCTTGTGCTGTTTGATGAATAGTGTCTGATCAATCTTGCCTCTTTGAAATCCATTCTCTATTAAGTAGGAAGCTAGTGTTTCATACCAAGCTCTTGGTGCCTGATGTAGGCCATATAGAGCTTTTACAACTTTGTACACTTTGTCTGGATTGTCAGGATCAATGAAACCTGGAGGTTGTGAGACATACACCTCTTCTTCAATAGTACCATATAAAAATGCACTCTTGACATCCATTTGATAAACTGTGAAGCCTAAAAATGAAGCATAAGCTAAGAAAAGCCTAATTTCCTCAAGTCTTGCTACTGGAGCAAAGACCTCATCATAGTCTATACCTTCTTGTTGTGTGTACCCTTGAGCTACTAATCTAGCCTTATTCCTAATCACTATTCCCCTTTCATCCCTTTTATTCTTGAAAACCCATCTAGTGCCAATTACCTTTGCATCCTTAGGTAAATCAACTAGCACCCATACCTTCTGAATCTTGAACTGAAAAAGCTCCTCTTGCATAGCTTCTACCCAGCTTGAATCATCTAAGGCTTTCAGAATGTTCTTTGGTTCATCTTGTGAGAGAAAGCATACAAACAAGCAAGAGTTTGAAAACTCATGCTGCTTTGAAGCATAAAGGGCATCAAGAAGCCCTTGTTGGTCTGAAGACATCAGTTGTTGTCATGTCTTCACACCTGATTGTACATCTCCAATCACATTTTCCAGGGAGTGGACTTTGTGAATCCTTGTGTGTGGGGTTGAAGGAACTTGATAGTTAGGTGTGATATTGCTCAAATCCACTTCATTATCTGAGAAATCTGCTTCATTTGAGTCTGAAGGGCCAGCAGTAGAATCATTTGGCCTATCAACAAAAAAATTAAGCCTAGCTGTAGAATGCTCTGTCTCAGTAGTAGAAACTTCTTTTGTAATGCTAACTTGACTGTCTTGTTTCTCAGTTCCATCTTCATTGATTTCATCATCAACACTTTCTTTTGAAGATGAAGCCACACTTGTACTGATTGGCATCCATACATGATCTTGATTTGTCTCCTTGTCTAACCCTGCCTCATTTGTTGTTTGTGAACTTGAAAAATCATTAGTTTCTGCAACAACAGGCACATAATTCATAGAATGGGTTAATGACTCAAGATCAAATAGCCATTTGGGACCTTCACCTACTACATTGGATTTATTCTCTAAAAATTCCACATGTATGTTTTCCTCTACTTTCTTAGTTCTTAAGTTGTATACTCTAAATGCTTTACTATTGAGAGAATATCCAACTAAGAATCCTTCATCTGCTTTACCATCAAATTTTCCTAAATGGTCTAAGGTATTCAGAATTGTCACATGACATCATATCCAAAAGGTCTAAGAAATCCTATTGCAGGAGTTCTACCTCTAAAAAGTTCATATGATGTCTTTTTGTGAGGTTGATACAAAAGTTGGGCGTTCCTTGATTCCGTACCAATTCGATCTTAATGCTTGAGACCTGCGCACTAAGAAAACAGAAAAACACCGTTAGGCTTATCGTGGATTGTCTCCCACGATTATCCTCCGGCGTGAGAGTAAGTAATCGGTTTTAGGGTTTTGTAGAAGAGTTAGGGTTTTGTAAGTCGTACCTTTAATGAGAGTCGAAGGACTCTTTATATACACACAAAACCCTAGTCGGTTTCGTGTCCTTCACTCCTCAGCGTATCCCGCATAGGGCGGTATATGATATATATCCATAAATAAAGGATATCTATATCAAAACCATAAATAGCTTTGGGTTTGGGCCATCGTGAGCCCAAACCGCTATTGTGATAGCCCATTCGTGATGGGTATGGGTCCATTCGTGATGGACTTAAGTATGGGTCGGGTTCGTGACCCGAATACGGACTATACGTCATCATGTCCCCCCCAGTCTAGTGTGCGCAATGCGTGATTGCGGGTACTAGACTAACAACTTAAAAATATATATTACTTGATGCGTAGCGGGGAAGTTTTAATTATTTCCTACCAAAAGTAGCGAGTTAACCTAGTCCAAGTATCTTCTTCAAAAATCGTGTGTGGTGGGTGAAAAAGTGTTTTACCTTTTGAGTTCCCAACCGTCCGATTAGAGCAAGTGGGGTACACATGTCGTATATCCACGAATATGTGTACCCTATATAAAGTGAAGCCGTCATTTCTCTGTGGCTACCACAGTAAAAACCATCATTTTTCCGCCATTGTTAAAACTTTCAATAGCGATCAAGAAATCAACGAAATCCCAGGTAATAGCGCGTGCGCTTCATAACACTTTAAATTCCAATAATGGTTCTTCAGTTGTCTGAGATTCCTTCCGATATATCGGAGGATGAACTTCGTCAGTTCACCTCCGATTATTACATCCCTCTCTCATTGCATCCGGTAGTTCCGGCTGCGAATGCATCAATAGCCAATTTCCCGCGAGGGAAGGTGGGGGTTTATACGCGCTTCTTCGAATTCGCTAACCAGCGTGCGCCCATCTCCCTCTTTTTATGCGATATTCTAAATCATTATCGCCTTCATATTTCTCAGCTGCACTATATAGGTGCAGCAAAAATAACTAACTTCGAAGTAAATTGTCGCCTTTTGGGAATTGAGCCCACAGTCCATCTATTCCACGCGTTCTACCACACAACGTGGTCGAATGGGTGGGTGTCTTTTGCTAAGCGCGCCGGGACATTGCAATGCTATACAGATAAGTTAGATGCGCTGAGGGTTTGGAGGGAAAAGTTCTTTTGGGTAGATAGTGCCTTCTTTCCATGGGTTTTCGAGTTTTATACCAAAGAATCATTGCCGAAGGATGAGCGCCCCGACCCCGGGTTGTATAACGAGGCTGATGCGGACACGATAAATACTAATCGCATTCCGATACAAGCGTATCCAGAAGAGTTTTTGGTGCACATGGGCATCAGTCGCAACTTTTTTGGTAGGCCAGAAGAGGTGCCATCTTTTTTGGATGAAAATAGCCGGGGTGGGTGCTCGTCCTTCCTTCCTTTTCGATTATTAGTAGTAAGCGCTCCTCCCTTTGTGAATAATCTAACTTAGTTTGTGTTTGTTTGTTGCTTGTTGCGCAAAAATGGACTTATTTAGCGTGGTTCGCTTGGAGAAGCCAAAACAAGTGATTGTAGGGGTGCGCCCTCTGAGGGATGACGAAGAGCCAATTCTACAGGCTACTGCAGGGCGCACAATGGTCATTGCGCAGGAAGAGCCAGAGGAGACAGGTGAGACAGGGGAGATCCCCCCAGGTGTTACTATGGCTACTCCTCTGCGTAGCTTTCCCGCTTCTGGGTCGCAGACCCCTGTGGAGGTAGTACACGTAGATTCGTCGGGGAGTGCCATGGATGAATCTGAGGAAGAGGAGGAGGAGGGCCAAAGGTTGAAGCGTAAGAGATCATCTGGTGATGATGGCACAAGTACATCAAGTAAGCGCCCTGCCATCTCTGTCAGGAAATCATCTGAAGAAACTGCATCGCAGAAGGATGCTTCTGGAACTCCTCCTTTCAAGTAGGCCATGGACCTCCTATCTTTAACCTTTTATTCCTTGTTGATATTGTTGTCATTGTTTGACTTTTTGTTACTTGCGCGCAGTTTGGAGGCTGTTGTTGATGAGGGTGCGCAAGTTGGAAATTCGCCGCCCAAGGCTGATGTTGCATATACTGGTGAGTTTGCGCCCAAGAGTCCGGTGGGTGAGGAAAAGTCTGCTGAAGATGCGCCAACAGGTCGCCTTATAGAAGAGTTGGCTTCATTGGTTGTGCGACTACAGACTCAGTATAGTGGTGAGGGTAGCCAAGTTGCGCAGAAGGACAAGGAGATAGATATTCTGAGGACGCAGTTGACTGATGCACAGGTTGAAGCGAGGGCATCTAGTATGTACGCCCAGAAGGTTGCTGATGAGAAAATGTCGCTTATTGCTGAACTGACTCAAGAGCGCAAAGGAGCAAGAGAATACAAGGCCTCCTGCCTTTGGGCCTTGAGATATATGGAACTGAACAAGGGCAAACTCATGTCGAACATGGATGGCTTTCGGCAGTCTGTGGAGAGCTTACTGGAAAACCAGGAGCGCAAGCTGCGTAAGCTGAGTATTGAGTACGATAAGGAGTTGTACCCTCATTTGGTGTCTACTATTGCTGAACGCAGATGGCTCATTAGCCATGGGTTACGCCTTGCTGCGATGGGTACTTTGGAGTCCCAAGAGGTGCGAGAGGCCTTTGGGGAGGTTGTTGAGCGCGCACTTGCACGTGGCAAGGCGCAAGCTGTAGAGGAGCTCTCTGAGAGCGGTCTGTTGAAGGTTCCTGTCGCACAAGTGCCTGATTATAATGCGAGTGATTATGATGAGCTTGTTGCATCAATGGGGAAGATGAAGCTGCTGGAGCTTCCTCATATCGCTCAACTTGAGCGTGACCAGGATTACCCCATAAGTGTTATCATGGAGGGGTTGACCTTGGCAAGGCATTCAGTGGAGAGCGCAGAGGCAGAGGCTGACTATTTTCTCAACCCAGACTCGTCGCAGCTGCAGGTACCCATCTTTGCCCATCCTCGCAATGTCCAGGATCCCTTTGCCCTTGAGGAGGAAATCTCGTTGAAGCAATGTTTAGAAGCTCATGCTACGAGATTGGCAAAGAAGCAGGGTGTGAAGGGAAAGGCTATCCTCTACGGTGTTGGTGCCGCGCATCTCCCCAGGTCTGATGGTGTGCCTGTCAGCGTACCGACAGTGTCGCCCCAAGGTGGTGTTAGCAGTTCTAGGCTCAAGCGTACTCGTAGCCTTTAGATCTTTTTTGTCTTGGTAGCTTTTTGTAATAGATTAACACTTTTGTTGCACATATGCATGTTAAGTCTATCCTTTTGTATGAATTCGTAATCCATAACAAAGTGTTGGTTTTGAAATATGCGATTGTACGCATATTGTACCAAATTTGATTGTGTTTATATTGATTGTGCTTAGTTTATTTTGTCTTTTCGTGAAAGATGTCTAAGAATCAAGCTGTTTATATAAATATACTTAAAGAATTTATAATCACTGGTATCATAATCTTAACATAAGCGTGTGTAAATTTATGGCATAGTCGTGTATGACATTATCGTGTATAACATAAATGTATATGAGATGCACAAGTTGTTGTGTATCTATCGTGAGGTGCACAAGTGTATGGATTGCAGCGTACTGCAAATACCATGTTAAGGGGATAATTGTCTTAACTCCTAATTTGTTAAACGCGCACAGTATGCATAATTGCGCACCTGTCATGAGATGCGCATCGAACTTACTCCAACGTCTTGAGAGTAAGGTGTTTAACAAGGATACGTGATCCGATGTTGATGGGTTTGCAACCCTCTTACTCAACGAGTCATTTATTAGGTTTACTCATCCTTTTACCATCGTGGGTTTTTAATTAGTGCATGCACGCCATGT
This sequence comes from Artemisia tridentata subsp. tridentata, assembly GCA_021014915.2. Lineage (NCBI taxonomy): Eukaryota > Viridiplantae > Streptophyta > Magnoliopsida > Asterales > Asteraceae > Artemisia > Artemisia tridentata. Next base: position 105,396,610 of record CP139506.1, on the reverse strand, counting down.
AGGCAAAAGATAATATAACAAACAATATTGAGACATAAATTATATGTAAGCAATAAAGTAAAGTGTATCACGGAGTTAGCTAGAAACCGCAATCACTTTATTAATACTTGCAAGTTTTTGTAAAAAAGAAAAACATTTGTCTAAATGAAACAAGATATAAATACACGGATATTTATTGAGCACTTACTAAAGTGCGGAGGTGTCCATGTGTGAGGCCGTAGCCTTATCTAAAGGTAGCATCTTTTGAGATTGCAAACATTCCATGTGCGTGGTAGCTCGTGGCCATCTGTGTTACGCAGTTTGTACGCGCCTTGTCCTAGTGCCTCAATGACTTCATAAGGCCCTTCCCACTTCGGTCCAAGTTTACCTGTATCTTCTGCGTGGCTTGCATCATTAGCGCGGTACACAAAGTCTCCAGGTCTGAATGAGGTGCTTCGAACTTTAGCATCGTAGTATCCCTTCATCTTTGACTTGGTTTTTGCCACTCTTATGGCTGCGCGCTCGCGCCTTTCTTCCAGCAGGTCCAAATCTATCCGTCGTTCGTCATCATTGGTCGCGGCATTAACTTCCGCGGTGCGGATAGTTGGCATCCCAATTTCAGCTGGTATAACAGCTTCTGTCCCGTAGACAAGGGAAAAAGGAGTGTCTCCATTGCTAACCTTGATTGTTGTGCGGTGCGCCCATAAGACATGCGACAACTCGTCCACCCATCTGCCTTTGTGTTTGTCCAGGCGTGCTTTAATTCCTTCGCCTAGACTTCGATTTGCGCGCTCAACTAAGCCATTGGTTTGTGGGTGTTTAACTGATGCGAAGTGTTGTGTGATATTTAACTCCGCGCACCAGTCTTTGAATGGGTTATCACGGAATTGTTTTCCGTTATCTGAGACGATTTCCCCAGGTAATCCAAAGCGGCATACAATATTTTCCCAGACAAATCGCTTTACTTGGTTTCCTGTGATTGTCGCAACTGCTTTTGCCTCAATCCACTTAGTAAAGTAATCTATTGCCACAATAAGGAATTTCAGTCCTCCTGCTGCGACAGGGAAGGGACCCGCGATGTCAATGCCCCATTTATAGAATGGCCATGGAGAAGTAATAGGCGTTAGCTCTTGTTGTGGTCTGCGCGGGATGGGTCTATGAACTTGGCAGTCATTGCATTTCCTTATCACATCGCGCGCATCACGGTGCATAGTAGGCCAGTAGTACCCTGAGCGCAATGCGCGTGCTACGACGGATCGTGGTCCTGAATGCATGCTGCATGAACCAGCGTGGATCTCCCAGAGTACGTAGTCTGCCTGGAGAGGTCCAACGCACCAGAGCCATGGCTGTAGGAATGAGCGCCGATATAGGATACCATCTCTAAGCTCGAACCTCTGCGCCGTGCGCCGTATCCGTCGAGCGTCTTTTAGCTCCTCGGGCAATTTTCCCTTGTTTATAAAATCGATGATAGGGGTCATCCATGTAGGATCCTGTTCTTCTATTACCGTAGATATCTCCATCTCCGAGATGGACTTGTTCTTTAGAATCTCCACCAACACTTGTTTTGATAGGTGCGCAAAGCTTGTAGATGCAATCTTGCTTAGTGCATCTGCTTTTTTGTTTTCCCCTCTAGAAACTTGTTTGATTGTAAATCTATCAAAACTTTGAATTAGTGACTTTGTCTTTTCAAGGTATTGGACCATGTTGTCCTCTTTAGCTACATATTTTCCTAACACATGGTTGGCTACTAATCGAGAATCCACGTTTGCTTCTAGGTTGCGTACACCCATTCGAGTTGCAATGCGCAATCCAGCGATTAGGGCCTCATATTCTGCCTCGTTGTTCGTGGCTGTGAATTCAAAACGCAGTGCGTAAGTGAACTCCATTCCTTCCGGATTAGTGAGTATAAGGCCAGCGCCCGACCCATCCACGCATGAAGATCCATCCGTGAATAAGATCCATGGCTTTTGTAATTCTACCTTGCTTGGTGGAGGTGCGGCATCGGTGTCTGGCTTTTCGATAATGAAGTCTGCTAATATTTGTCCTTTGACCGCAGTGCGTGGTCTATAGGAGATGTTATACTCGCCTAGCAGTACACTCCATTTTTGTAACCGGCCCGATGCGTCAGGTTTAGAGATAACTTGTTTGATAGGTTGGTCGGTAATTATTGCTATTGGGTGCGCTTGAAAGTATTTGCGCAGTCTTTTGGCAGCAAATACTAACGCCAAAACCAACTTCTCCATTGAGCTGTAGTTGATCTCTGTCTTTTTGAGTGCTTTACTTACAAAATACACTGGTGTTTGCACAGAATTCCTATCCGTCAGTAGGACTGCGCTGATCGCTCCTTGGGTGGCGGATAAGTAGATGATTAACTCCTCCCCTGGTCGGGGTGCGACTAGCTTAGGAAGCGCTGCTATATGTTGCTTAAGCTTGGTGAAGGCTTCTTCCGCTTCTGCAGTCCACCGGAAGTCTCCTTTTTTAGTGCACTTCTTGAGTGTTTTGAATAAAGGAAGTGACTTATCCGCTGATTTGGACAGGAATCTGTTCAAACCGGCTAGCTTTCCATTTAGAGATTGAACTTCTTTCAACGTGCGCGGTAAAGGAAGTTGGAGGACAGCGTCTGTCTTTTCTGGGCATGGCTTAATGCCATTTGGTTCTATCAGATATCCTAAGAACATTCCTTCTGTAGCACCGAAAGTGCACTTCTTGGGGTTTAACTTCATGTTGATCGCCCGTAGCGTTCTAAATGTTTCTTCTATATCGCGCACCACTTCGTCCTCAGTATGGCTTTTTATGACAAGATCGTCCACATAAACTTCTAAGTTGCGGCCCACTTGCTTTTCGAATGCATTATTTACCAATCGCTGGTAGGTGGCGCCCGCATTCTTCAGGCCAAAAGGCATCTTTTTGTAACAGTAGACCCCTTGGCTTGTGTGGAAAGCTGTTTTTTCCTCGTCTTCCTTTGCCATTTGGATTTGGTGGTACCCTTTGTATGCGTCCAAGAAACACTTAAAGGGATATCCACACAACGATTCCACTTTCCAGTCTATCTCTGGTAGTGGGTAGCAGTCCTGTGGACATGCTTTATTAAGGTCAGTGAAGTCCACACACATTCGCCAACTGCCATCGCTCTTTTTGACCATCACTGGGTTGGAGAGCCAATCGTGGTAATAGACTTCCCGCATGATGCCAGCGTTCACAAGTTTGTGTACTTCTTCTAGTATGGCTTTTGCGCGTTCTGGAGCCTGGCCGCGCTTTTTCTGCCTTACTGGGGAATATCCTTGTCGGATTTGTAACTTGTGTTCTGCGATTGATCGTGGCACGCCAGTCATGTGTTTTGGTTCCCAGGCAAAGATATCCAAATTCCTCTGTAAGAGTGCGCACACGGCTGTTCTGCCTTTGTCAGACAGCGACCCTCCGATTGATACTTCTTGCTCTAGGTAATCGGGGTGAATTGCGACCTTCAAATTTGGAACTTTAGCTGCGCTCTGCTCTGGGACGTGCGTCGTCTCACATGTAATCGTGTTACATTCTTCTGGTGGCGCAGCGTTGTTGTAAATGGTGACGATGCCGCCTTCTACTGGGAATTTGAGCATCCCATGCGCTGTGGATGGTACCGCGCGCAACGCCGATATTCCTGACCTCCCAATGATGCCATTGTATGGCGAAGGGGATTTAATTACCATAAAGTTCATCCAGGCTGTCGTGGAGTGTTCCTTATTACCGATAGCAACTAGTAGGCGCAGTTGCCCCATAGGCCATATCTTCTCTCCTGTAAAGCCAGTGAGCGCAGTCGTGGCTGGGATTAACTGTCCTTGTATCTCAGGACGCAATCTCTTAAAGCAATGTTCATACATTATATCCGCTGATGCGCCCCCATCGACATACATGCGGTGGATGTCGTGACCCCCCGCATTTATTTCAATGGTAAGAGGTTCTGCTACTGCGTTGTCCGCAGTTAAGGTGGGAAAGGAGACTTCGCTTCCCTGAGAGAACTTCTGGCTTACCTTTTGCCTAATCTTTCGCTGCCATGACTGTATCATGTAGATAGTATCAGCTTTTTCCTTAGGCGCTTCCTTCTTGCCTCCGGTTCTCTGCTTGTCTTTCCCCTCCTTAATGTTTTTAACGAGGTGGTCCAACCTGCCTTCTTTCACTAGTTTCTCGATTAGTTGGCGTAACTGGACACACTCATTAGTGGTATGGCCCTTCTGTGCGTGATACTCGCAGTATCCGTTCCCTACGCGCCGATCCTCAGGGGTGCGCATAGGTGGGGGTCTTGGAAAGTTCGCACCTTCCGTCGCGAATATCTCCTTTGGAGTTTTTGTTAATGGGGTGTACTTGTCGTTTCCCCTTTCCGCCTCCTTGGTTGCGATAACTTTTGTTACGATTGCCACTCTGGTCATTGGATTGTCTCCTTGACTCTTCTTGTGACCTATGGTTCGAGTAGCCTTTCTTGCTATCTGCAGCGGCTGCTTCTCCTTGGACGAAGGACCTCGTTCGTTTCATGAGTTCGTCAAAGGTTAGGGGAACCTTATCATTTAACTTTTTTATCAAATCTGGGTTATTGATTGCATTCATAAAACCCGATATTTTTAGTATTTCTGGGCATGCCTTGACTTGCATGCATTCGTCCTTAAAGCGTTCCATGAAAGCGCTTGTGGATTCCCCTTGTCGCTGTTTGACCCTAGCGAGTTCGACAGGGTTTTTGGCGCACTTCTTCCTTTGAGTGAAGTTTAAACGAAACGCCTTGCGCAACTCTTCAAACCCACCGATGCTTCTGCGTGGGAGCTTACTAAACCAGTTGCGCGCATTCCCTACTAATGTAGAGTTGAACATATGGCACCACACAGGTTGTGGCCAATTTTCGATAGTGGCTGCTGATTCAAAAATTTTTAGGTGATCATCAGGATCACCTGTCACATCATATGTTTTGACATTAGCAGGCATGCGCCTTTTCTTATTCTCCGAAAAATCGGTGATGCGCCTAGTAAACGCATCAACTTTTTGGTGACGCCAAGGAAGAGACATGTCTTCGTCTTCCTGGTCGCGGTATTTCCCCCTTGATTTCCAGTGTCCAGTTTCTTTGTCCTCGTTGTCCGAGGAATCACTTGAAGATGAGCGTACTCTTTTGTGACGCTTGCGTCGACTATCATCAGAATCTGAGCTTGCTCCTCTGCGGCGCTTGCGCCGACTATCCTCAGAATCAGAGCTTGAAGGACTTTCACTTGGGGAGCACCGTCGCCCAAGCCTATCCTGAACCCTGCGACTGCCAAGCCTAGCGTGGACATTGGTGCGCCGTTCCCCATCTTCATGCTCCTCTAGATGTTGGAAGTCGGCTGCTTCATCATCCGCAACCTTCCTTCCAATCCTGGTAAACACCGGTTGTTTGCGGCTATCTTTCTCGCGTCTTTCCTTTCGGTAGCGCGGTGGGGATGCTTCGTACTCAGGGTCGAAGTTGAGCCTGGCGTGCAGACTTTGGCTTGACCTCTTCTTTGCCTCCTCTTGCATGAGCGCGGCCAAGGCTTCGTAGTTTTGAGATACGAAGTCACTTGGCGCTAGTTCAGGTGTGACTCCTTCTAGCGCGATGGAGTCCGTTTCCAAAACAAGATCCTTGTTTCGGATAGGCGCATTTGGTGGCTCAGTGAAGTTTACTTCTGGCATGGCTAGAGGAGTGCGCTGTGGGTCTACCACGCTAGTACTTGTTGTAGTAGCATTGGTAGTCATAGTGAGCGGTTCTGTTGGAGTAAAGAGCAGATCTGAGTACGCTCCTAAGCTTCTAGGCATGCTAGTTGTCCCAGAGGCCTGCTTAGAGGCCACATCAGTTTGCTGTTTCTTCCCTAGTAAATCGTCATGCGTTTTCTTCGCATGTGGAGTCCGCTCCTTTCCGTGCTTCGTCATTCTAGTTCAAAGCTCTTAGTGTAGGGTCCCACGGATGGCGCCACTTGTTGATACAAAAGTTGGGCGTTCCTTGATTCCGTACCAATTCGATCTTAATGCTTGAGACCTGCGCACTAAGAAAACAGAAAAACACCGTTAGGCTTATCGTGGGATTGTCTCCCACGATTATCCTCCGGCGTGAGAGTAAGTAATCGGTTTTAGGGTTTTGTAGAAGAGTTAGGGTTTTGTAAGTCGTACCTTTAATGAGAGTCGAAGGACTCTTTATATACACACGAAACCCTAGTCGGTTTCGTGTCCTTCACTCCTCAGCGTATCCTGCATAGGGCGGTATATGATATATATCCATAAATAAAGGATATCTATATCAAAACCATAAATAGCTTTGGGTTTAGGCCATCGTGAGCCCAAACCGCTATTGTGATAGCCCATTCGTGATGGGTATGGGTCCATTCGTGATGGACTTAAGTATGGGTCGGGTTCGTGGCCCGAATACGGACTATACGTCATCAGTCTTATTGTGAGGTTTGACAACTAAAACTCTATTCTGGACATAGCAAGCAGTGTTGACTGCTTCAGCCCAAAAAGTGATAGGTAGCTTAGAGTCAGCTAACATAGTTCTAGCAGCTTTTATTAGTGTTCTATTTCTCCTTTCAGCAACTCCATTTTGCTGAGGAGTTCTAGCTACACTAAACTCTCTCCTAATACCTTTCTCTTTGCAGAAATCATCCATAACTCTATTTTTGAACTCTGCCCCATTATCACATCTAATGACTTTTACTCTTTTGTCTACTAGGTTTTCTATCTCTATAATGAAAGTCTTAAGGATGCTAGGTGTCTCATCCTTAGTAGCTAAAAAGAAAACCCATGTAAATCTACTATAGTCATCTGTAATAACTAGACAATATCTCTTATGTTGTATACTTCTAACATTTATAGGACCAAATAAGTCCATATGAAGCATAAACAATGATTGATTGATAGAGTTAAAAATCTTGGGCTTACAAGTGGCCTTGTGTTGTTTGCCTTTAAGACAAGCAATGCATGTTTGATCATTTTCAAATCATTTTTGAGGTAAACCTCTTACCAAACCATTCTTAACAATTTGATTTATGGTTTTGAAATTAATATGACCAAGCCTCCTATGCCATAACATTGATTCATCCAATTTGGCCTTTGCAACAAGACAAGTTAAAGCCTTTTAGGAACAATGTTCTTCATATCAACACTGTACATATTGCCCTTTCTAGGAATTTTAAGAAGTACTTGACTTTCATCAGGCATCTTAAAATCAGGAGAAAGCACAAGACATTCAGTGTCACAGAAAAGAACTTTGTTCTTTTTGTCACACATTTGTGAGACACTAAAAAGATTATAATTTAGCTCTTGTACATAGTACACATCTTCAAAATCTAAATTTCCAGTTTTAATGGTACCTTTACTGGAAATTTTGCCACCAACACCTCCTCAAAAGGTAACATAGCCTCCATCTATTGATTGAAAATCTGAGAGATAAGACTTGTTGCATGTCATGTGCCTTGAACATCCACTATCTGAGTATCCTTGATCCTCTTGTTTATCAGATGAATGTTCCTGCACAGAAATAAGGAGTATTAGTTTCCTTTGGGGACCCAAGCCATTACTGACTTGGATATGCCTCTTGCATCAACGAAATTTAATCTCTTAAGAACAGTTGACATTGGATTTAAGAATCCAACATGCTGAGGCCTTAACAACATTTGCCCTGTTTTTCCAAGCAGCAGTATTAACTACTTGCCTAACAGTATTAACTGCTGGCTTTGCAGTTGAACCCTTTGGTTTCCAAACTTGTTTTTGGACCACTGCTTTTGATTGAATGGGCCTTGTAACAGTTTTTGATTCATTTTTGTAAGTTGTTTTTGCATTTTTAACTGTTGGTCTTGGGTTAACAGTCATGAATCGTTTAGCAGTAGAAACTGCTTTTGAAACTGCTCTGGGTTTTATTCTATTAAAATTAGAACTAGAGTGAAAATGAGTTTGAGGAGTTTTCCTTTTGAAATTCACCCTATTGTTTTCATACCCAGATACCCATTTGTTACAGAAAGCTGCAAGATGATCAAAGCTACCACATGTGTAACAAGCTTTATTATAAAAGAAAAAGTCATCACCTAATTGGTTAGACTTGAGGCCATTCCAATTTCTTTGGTTACCTCTGGGCTTGCTAGTGGATCTATATTGTTCACAATATTTAACTGATTGCCTAAAATTTTTAATGTTGGTTTTAGACTTAACAGTATCATTTTTGATCACTTTAGGAACCCTTGTTCCTGCTTTCTTAACTACTTCAGGTTTAGACATAACCTGTTCATCTTCATCATCATCAGATACCCAGTCTTCAATGACTACACTATCTGATCTTCTATCAGAGGACACCTTGTCCTCAGAAAGTGAAGTTTTACTTAAACTTTCACTTACTTTCTTAGGTTCATCAACAACTAGCTTTGTTTTTGGCTGCACACCATATTGTAGCTCAGGTTGTTGAAATTCCGGGACACCTGAATTTTCTAGGTCAATCCCTGGGGGTTTAGGGATACCTCTGTATGGAGGTGGGACACTCTTATATCCTACTCCTGAATTGGCTCTATTAATCACTTGACATTCTATCATGTTGGTTACGCCTCTAGAAGCAAGTTCTTGTGTCTGTGTAGTCAAGTGAATGTTTCTATTTTCCTTTTTGACCCTATCAAAAGCCTCTCTTAAAAGCTTAATTTCAGCATCTCTAAAGAATATGTCTTGTCTAAGTAGAGCTTTGTCATCATAAAATGCAAGTTCATTTTCTTTGTAGTATAAGATCTGCTTTTCTACTGATTCTAAATCACACTTATAATTAATGTAGTTTTGATGAGTTTTGCTTAGCTCTTTCTTTTGTTCATCATAATGTTTGATTAAAGTTTGTAATTCTTTAAGAGCAGTACAAGCATTTGAACAAGCTTTATGAGATTGTACTTCAGTAGTAGAAAAAGCCATGAGTCCCATTTGTGAAGAATCTTCTTCTTCATCAGCCATGAAACTCCAATCAAAACCTAGCCCATCAATAGCTACCATAGCTTTTGAGTTTGGCTCAGAAACCTCCCTTGTTTTGGACGTGCTTCGAAAACCTTTGTTCTTGCTATCTTGCTGCCTTGGCCTTCTACATTCTCTTGAGAAGTGCCCCATCATGTGGCAGTTATAGCACTCTATCTTTGACTTGTCAAAACCAGCAGTATCAGTATTGCTGATTAAGAGCTTCTTTCCCGTCCTTTGATAGAACTTCTTGGCTCTCTTGCTAAGAAGAGAAATTTGCCATTTTAGGTCCATTTCCTCCAGATCATCATCATTGATCTCTTGGAGGTCTTCATAAGTGAGCATGGACCCATCATTTCGACTTCTAAGAAATGCACAACAAGTCTTTTCATCCAAAATACCCATGGTACTGCTTGATGAACTAGCAGCACCAACACCATCAACAACTTTCACCTCTTCACTTGATTTTGAGGTACTAGGAGTTGACATAAATGCCATGTTCCCAGTATTTGAGCTAGTACCTCCATTTTTCTTCAAATCTTGCTCCACAATCTTAAAGTTGCTATACAAATCTATCAGCTCCATTGTATCAAGGTCTGGCTTATTCTTCCAGACAACAACATGCATAGCCCACTCTTCTGGTAAGCTTCTCAGAAATTTTGAGTTCAAATCTTCTTGAGGTATTTCAACCCTAAGAATAGCAAGTTGACTCACAATATTCTGAAGCCTATTAAACATATGGTCAAGAGATTCATTGTAGGTAGAGGAGAAGTTTTCAAATTGCTACTTGAGCAGTGTCTTGTGGGTTTTCTTGGTGGCTTCATTTCCACCATATCTGGCAATAATGGCTTCAAATAATGACTAGGCATCTTTGAATTTGCTGAAGTTTACAAGTTGATCATTCGGAATGGTCATCATCAGCATACTTCTTGCCTTTAAGTCATTTTTCTTCTTTATTCTGTCTTCTACAGATGTTGGGTGTGTCTGCAGAGTTGTCACCACTTTGCCGTCCACTGTTGATGTAATGGTGGTAGGCTGGTAAGAGTTTCCATCTTCAATGATTTCCCAAAGTGCATAGTCTTGCACTTGGAAATATTGCTCTATCCTCAGCCTCTACATCTCAAACTCATTCTGTTTGAGCATGGGTAGTTTTGCAGCAACATTGGTCTGAATAGATTCAACATCCATTTCTTCTTCTTCTTCTTCTAAATCAACTATATCAGCCTTGCTCTGATACCAATTGAGGGGATGATCGTAACACTGGTAAGGTGGTTAAACCTTTGTTGCTTTGTGTATGTGATAAGTTGAGTTAATATGATCAAGTACGCGGAATTTACTTAATCACACTTAGAAGGTTATTTGTGTTATGGAAATGGAACAGTTATGCTTGTGTATATTGAACAAAGAACATGCAATGTTAACATCAAACGATTCAATATTATTCAAGATAATACGAGTGATCTTCACTATCACTAGGGTTACAAAACCTTGAATCTTATGTTTCTATGACTTGTGATATATGTGTTTGTTCTATGTTCTTAAGAGTTATTTTCTAAGCACTTAATTAGTCACTCTATTTGTTACACATATATCTAGTCTAAGATCTTTCTTTTATATGTCAAGAAAGATCTTTACAATATTGTTTAAGTCTTATCAAACTACTTGCTAACTTATCTTGAGTGTGTCAGTACATAAGATACAACATGTATCTGTGTACACAACTTGTTACTGATCACTTTGTCCAAAGATATTATCTACCGTATATACTTGACTTTAGTACATAAATATCTTTTCAATACTTATCCAACCAGCAGTGGTATACGTGACACTTATCCACTTAGCAGTATCGACTAGCAGTACCTTCTTTGTACTACCAGTACTAACTTCAGTTAGTACGGTTAGTTATAACTTGAACAGTCCTTAGATATACACTAGCAGTTGGAACTGTTAGAGTATTCTTCTCAGCAGTACTAACCTTCAACACTTGTAATTCTTGATACTTAATCTTCAAAACATTTAATTTCCAACATTAGATCGAAAATCCCAAGGTGTTTGGGATATAAATCCGATCGGCCAAGAACAAAGAGGGAAGAAGAAGAAGAGAAGTTGGTTTGCTAGGGAATCAAGATTAGTGAACAATGAATACAAGGGGTTGTATTTATAGACTCACAAATCTTGTTCACCAAGTTAGGGCAACATCCCTCCCCCATAAGCATGGGTCGGCCGAAACTATGCAAGCCCAAGGGTTCTAGAACCTTCTTGACTTGTATTTTCATCCATAGTCCTTTAACTTAATATTTAACGTCCGTTATCCAAACTCCGTTAAATACTAACGACCGTTAAGCCCTTGTTTGTGAAAGGGTTCTAGAACTGCTGTTAGAGAATACTCTTACTGGCATATTTCTACATTCACATAATCACATATGTTTTTTTCTTCTAAAAAGGGGAAAAAATCTCTCCTATTTAAAAAGATTTTGGGATGCTTACCTCAGTATAAGATTCTTTATTATTATTTAATTACGAATGGGGAATTTGGAACCAATTGATATCTTCTGTATATAATCTGGGAAAATTAATTATACCATACTTGTGTTTTTGCTTTCTGTTATTAGGAGAGGAGCAATAGTCACGACGTTTATAGTCTGTTATGTTCTCGCATCATTTGTTTCTGGGTATGTGAGCGGTGGCATGTATTCACGGAATGGTGGTAAGGACTGTATTTCATGATTGTATTTTACTATTAAAGTCTCTCCTAGTGGTAGAAATTATGACCATCTAATTATTTTAAAGAAAGGTATTTTGAAACCAAAGCAGTATTGCCAAGTTATTCGTTTTGTCCTGAACTCATTCTGATCCACTCACCCGGACCTTATATTTGACTGCTTATGTGCTTTATTTTGAATTCAAAAGAGTCGCAACAACATCAGTTGAATGTCTGCATTTATTGGATGTTTCGTGACTTTGTCTCTTTAATATACTGATAATATTAGGCTATTTAAAAATGAAATTTAACTAGAACTTGTTTCTGTTTGATAAGCAGGTTGAGATATGGCTTTTATTTGGATTGAGGTGCTACTTAGTAAGTTTGCACACTTGGATCTTCTTAATGGAAACTATCCATTAAGAACACTTGGATGTTCTTAAAAGATATGGGGTTGAGGTGTTGCTAATATTGAGAAGCAAGATAAAGCATTGCAGCGAGAAAAGGTGTTATAGAGAAAAGGGTTTGATAATGGAATATCACTAGTATTGGAGAGAAGCATGCTTGAAAATGCAATATATTTCTTAGCTCGTGAATTCTGTGTTAGCTGTTATGTTTGTTTAGTAGAAAAAAGTGTTGTGATAGAAAACATGGTTGTAGTTGCTGACAATAGCTTCAAGTGAAGCTTTACACTTCGATTAAGCCTCATATTTTGAAATTTTTAGAAAAAATGGAAATTTTAGGATTTTTATTATTATTATTATTATTATTATTTTTATGCGGCCATTGGATGATCAATAATCATACAAAATACACATTTCTTCACTTTAAACAGCATATGGTCACACTTATTAACACTTTTGGCCACTTTTTGCTTCATTGTATGTGACTAAATACAAAAAAAAACATGTTTTGTGTGACTAAATATTACAAAAGGCCACACAAATATAAAATTCATGTGACCATTGGATGATCAATAGTCACACAAAATACACATTTCTTCACTTTAAACAGCATATGGTCACACTTATTAACACTTTTTGGTCACTTTATGTTTAATTGTATGTGATTAAATACACCAAAAAAACATGTTTTGTGTGACTAGATATTACAAAAGGCCACAAAAAAAAATCATGTGGCAATTGGATGATCAATAGTCACACAATATGTAACACCCCAACCCGAAAAGGGTAGAAGTATCATATTAATGGTTTCTTATCAGATCAAACAAAGCATACATTCATTAGTAATACAAAAATTCTCAAAGGTTACAAATGAAATACTGAAATACAAGGCTAACAAGTAAACAAAACTAAATACTAAGTCTTCATTGCAAATCCTTCTATTAGTCTCTACTTCCGAATAACTATCAAGGTCTTCTAAGTCCAAAAGTCTCTTCACTCATACCCAGCTTCCAACTAAAACCTGCCGCGGGAAAAGAAACGTGGCTGAGCTTAAAAAGCCCAGTGAACAGATATATAATAAACGGAAACGAAAGCAAATGGAACGAACATGCATAGATTAGTGCTTTGGGATGTATAAGTCATAAGCAAAGAATATGATAAAGATGGAATGAAAAGAAAGGAAAATAAAAAAACAAGAAATAAAAGGATCAGTAATCCACCACGAGCCCAGAAACAAACCAAATCACATCATCTCAAATGTAACCAAATAGAGTAGCTAGCTCCCAGATATGTGAAAGACGTGTATCGCACACACCATCAGTCACCAGATAAATATAACAATAAACATATAACATACACAGATAACAGGTCAAATTTAGGATGCACCCATACGCCCCACAGACAAATCAATAATCATAATTATAATGGCCATAGCAGGTAATAAATAAGGGACGGAACAGGTCATCACTCTCCTGCCCTAGAGTCATGTCAGAGGTGCGTCAATGACATGGACATGAAACCCTCATGCCTAGTGATTGGCTCGTAATATCAAACTGTAGGTCAAAGGTCAGGCGTACTATCAAAATAATCAAAAGTCATATCTTAAGGGTACATGGCAAAAGGTTCATGTCAAATAGTTCAGAAATAAAAGTCAAGGTTCAAATCAAATCTTATCAAATTAAGTTTTATATCAAAGTTAAGTTCAGATTATAAGGACTATATCAAATGGTCCCGAAAAGAATTTCACAGGTTCATAATTAAAGTTCTTAGCAAAAGTTCATTTTAGAGATTCTTGTCAAAAGTTCATTTAAAGCATTCCTTTAATAACGGATTTTCAATAAAATGATCTTTCAGAATAGTTTTTATAAAATAATCTTTCAAAACGGTTTTTCATAAAAACATTCTTTAAAACTAATTTTCACAAAAGTTAACAACTGTCATATAAAATAGTATCATATCACCATTCATAATCATTCTTTTAAAATAACTGATTTTCTCAAAACATTTTCAGGTCATAATTAAAAAGGTTTTCTCATAACAGATTTTTATATCAGAGGTCGTAACAAAAGGGAATCATGAAAAAGGTTCAAAGCAAAGAGAATTATAACAAGGACATCAACTCGGCAGTTAAACAGGTCAGGACATGAAAGAGAGGTCATAGGAAGCTCACAAAACAAGAGATCACATGAAAGGTTCACAAACAGAAGGGAACATAGCAATGGTATAGGGAATCCTAATAAGGAGAATGAAAAACTGAAGGAAAAGGGAATGAAAAACCCTTACTGAAAAAGGGCAGAATATCTGTACCTTAGATCGCCAGTGAAACACACCACTAGAAAAGAAAAGATCAGAAGTAAACTCCATCTTCAGCGAATCTACACGAATTATAAGTTTACTTATAAGTTTCATGGTTTTATGATTTCATGGTTTCTTAATCATAAGGTTTCATTTTAGTTTTTCCTCCATATTTGGTAACTTTACATATTTAGTAACTTTAGTTATTATCATTTTCGTTTATCAACTTAAAGTATTAAAGATGACCATATCAGTATCTCAAGGTTCTAGATGTCATTTACATAAGTTTCGGGTTCATAATGTCGTTATGATAAGATAAGGGTATAAAATATAAATATTATCAAATTACATATTTTCACAAGTTAAATCCTTTAGTTTTAGTAAAATGACTATTTAAACCCTTTAGTATAGAAAATAAACACTTAACACCTTTTAAATATCTTTTACCCCTTTTTAACAGATTTTACACCTGAACTGGACCTGTTTCATAGAATTTATTAATCGTATAAGAACTCCGAAATAAAATCCCCAAAAATTCACACACATACCCAGATGTCTTAAGTACTTTAAATAATTTTCCCAGATTTTATTAAGTTGTATAACTATAGTTTAAAAATCCCTTTATCCATATCGTCCAGATTTCTATTAAGATTTAACATACGAAAAGTGTGCAGTTCAAAACCCCATCAAAATAATTTATAAAAATCTAAAAAAATTGCAGTAATTATTAGAAATATGAAATAGTACCCTGTTCAAAGGAAACTTTCTAATTTGACATGGTTTGCAAATGATAAATAAAAAATCCGGACTGTTTTTCCAGACTTACAAATCCAGTTAGACACTTAATTTTCCAAAAATCAAAAAGTAGCCTTCCCGACCTCTAAAAATTACAAAATTAATTTCTCCAGAGAGCTATTTTCCTGAATTCAGTTCTAGACTCAAAAACTACCTAAATACCCATTACCATTATTTTTATATAATCGTTCAAAGTCGTAATATAGTTCCAGGCCAGTAGCAGTTTTTAGGTTTCAAGCATATACTTAAAGTTTTTATCAATCAAATCTTTAATTCATGACACAAAACAATTTTAGATGAGTTATAACATGCTTAGGTCGAATAATTACAGATCATAACCTATTCAAAACGATTTAAAACATCACATACACACTAATCGATTGTATTAGGGTTTACTTAGGGTTTTTAAGATTATGATTTTATGTAACTAATTTTATATCATCATATGTGTTAATAATTTGACAAAAACAACGAGAATCGAATGAGGAAAAGGGATGATACAATACCCTCGTAGACCAATGAAGAACACGAACACAACAAGATTATTCACCACGAAGTTCTCCTTCTTCTCCTTTGGTCGCACGGCAGAAAACACAAGAACAAACAGAAAAGAATGGGTCGATTAGGGTTTAGGATCAACAATTCGAATGGATTAAGTTATGTGTATTTGTTTACCTTTGATACGTATTGAACACGAACACAATCAAGAACACCAAAACTCCCTTTGGTGGCTGCAACAGACCGAACAAGGAGAGCAAGAGGAGAAGCCGGAATTTTTCTAGTGTGAGAGGATTAGGGTTTTGTTCTTTTTTTTTTTTTTTTTGTTATGCCGACAATTGTGAATAAGGGAGTGTTATGGATCGGTTTTGTGAGGGTTTTTAGGGGAATGAATGGGCCGAATATTAGGATAGAATTAGGGTGATTATTTACTTCCAATTTTTTTTCACAATTCATACTTATCTTGTCATTTGGACCTTAACCGAAAATTTTGAACTTGTAACACATATATGGAGTCGACTAGCATAGTTAGGTGTAGAGGATTTTATTTTGGACATATCCTTATAATGTAAAGTTTTTATTCGTAGCTTAATTCATTACATAACATAAGTCATAATCACTTTAGGTTAAGTATAATAGCTGTTACTTATAGGATATTCATAGGTTCTCAAAATTTTAAATTTGATGGCATTTTTGTCACTTCGGATTGTATTAATTTTCGGGTTTTACAACTTCTTCCCCTCTAAAAGAAAATTTTCGTCCTCGAAATTTGCAAAGAGACGGAAATGGAATAGAACGGAAAACAAACAAAGACGTACCGGATCAAAATACGAAATGCGGATAACTAGCTCGTATCGATTCTTCGGTTTCCCAGGTAGCCTCACGCTATGGGTGATTCCTCCAAAGAATCTTTACGAACTGAATAACTTTATTTCTCATGACTCGAATCAAAACGAAGTGGGTTCAAATTCCCGCAGAAAGAGACAAATTAGATTGATTCAGAACAAAAGGTCCATGCAACATAAAATGGACGATAAGCGAATCTTCCGGAAAGCTCACATGGAATACGAACAAGATTTCAGATCAAATTAATTGTATCGACAGTAAAGAATTTTACAAGAATTCAAGATTTATAACTGAGGTCAACAGAATGAAAACGAGAGTCCAAACTCATCCAGATATCTAATGAACGAAAGTAGCGTATACGCATGGGTAGAATGAACTTAAAGTCTCACTAATCACGGATAATCTAACGGAGATTCAAATTCTAAACTTCTTAGGTACTCCCCAAGATATCCTATGCCCACAACAAGTGCACGTTATATGATGTAAGTATTATCACGTTGGCCAGACGTCATAATACTGGCATCATATAAATATGCCCTTATGATGGTCATACTTTATCTCAAGTCATAAACAAAGCCACCTATCTTAATCCACCTAGTACTTCTACTATCCCGAGGTCAACAAAATCGAATGCCCTAGTCAAGAGGGAAAACAAAACTATTCGCAAGAGTATCAAAATCCCAGATTGCCGAGCAGAAATGAGGTACGTCGTCACCAGCATCATATCTTCCACAATTCGCCAAAATCTCTAAAAACAATGTCATCACCGAACATACGAAGATAAACACGAAACTAGAATGCTTCTAGGGAACTTAAATCATTAAAGGATCTTATTACTATATAACGAAACTTAAGAGAGTCTACGGAAGTGAAAGTTAGTCGTCAAAATCTTCGGTCTTCCCAGAATCAATTCTTCTCAACATAAAGGTTTGTTTCTAAGCTTCGTCCATTCAACACCTCCAATCTCCTCAAGTTCGGTTAATCTGTCTTCGTTTGTCCATCAATCGGAAAGTGAAACCAAAATCGGGAACTTGTGTCTGGTTCGTCGAGCCTCCTACAGTTCTTCTTGGAATGTGATGGAGTAATGTGGATTTCTGGCACGATCTTTGAATCTCTCCAACATCCAGTCTGTTTCCGCTCTCAATTCATCTTAGACTGCATGTCTTCATCAGCTCCAGGTTCGCCATCTTGACTAAATTTCTTCTTCTGCATCGCCAACACTTCTACCTTGTAAGGAATATCTTCACTCTTCAGGGTAGCCGCCGTTGTTGTCAACTCCAGGTAAGTCAGTGAAATAATTCTTCTGATATGTTTCTAGTTGTCTTTGATGCATCCGAAAACTTCCTGTGCGGTAAGGAAATATAACCGAGTCTCTTTCTGATTTATCCCAAAGATTGTTCCGCCTGAAAGTATGGCAGCTAATTTCTAATTTAGCTTTTCCAAACTCCATTCTCAACTAAGCTGTTTCTATCTGTTCACGAAATTTTTCCATGGTATCATCAGTTGCAACCATCTTCCAGAATTCTTCGGCAGAGTTTAAAGGGTTTCAGTTCTCCATTCTATTGTTGGTTTTGACCACACGGTGATAGCTTTCAAAGCTCGCGGAATTTAAAGTGGTATCCTCAATTATCGTTGTCTCTACCCATATCAATCTCTCGGAAGGTACAAGTGATCGTCGAATTTCCTAGCAAGGTGCAATGATGATTTTCATGCTCTTCCTCGTTTCCGAACGTACTATTAAGTCATACAATGACCATTTGTCCCAGTACTCATGAGAAAACATTAATTATCATTCTTATAAGCAGTCAGAGCTTTAGCTAATACTATTAGCCTTACTAACCGTCATAACAGTCATTTATGGATTCGGAAGGTGATTCTAAGAATAAAATTAATTCATCAGAAGGAAACTTCGCGCTCTGAAATTAAACAAACACGTAGTCGTTTCAGGGAGGATGAATATTGGCTCCTAACAGTAATACGGTTCAGCTATCTCCAGTCACCATCCTTCCTTATCGCGAACGAAACTAAAACACGCCCAGGAAATACACTTAGGTAACTCACTTCCTGGTCTTCGGTTGCTGCTCTTCCGGTTGTTCAACCCAACTGACATGACTTCGGACACATCTTGAAGACACCTTCGCTTGGTGACCAGACAATCTCTCGCTATCAAGTCAAATCCTTCTTCATGCTCCGATGGAAAATTTTGGTGGTTCAACCAGGAATTATATTCAGAACACTCAGGGTGCCCAATAACTCTCGCGATGAGGTTCATTCATTGGTGCACGAGATGGGTTCTAGGAAAACTTCACAATCACGAAAGTAACACACGAGTCTCCAGAGTAATAGTGATAGTAGAGAGTTTAACAATCGGTAATCATGGTAGAGAGTTCAAAATTGTTGCCAACGTTAAAGGTGAGACATAGAAAGGGAAATTGTCAATATTTGAATGATCAATTAACCAATTCCTTGAAGGAATAAAATCAGAGTTAATTATCCAAAGAAAGACAGCTCATCATAGAAAATTTTATCGTTTCAAAAGTGAGAGGGACAAACATTCTTATACTCGTGGTTAAACACTACAAGACTTCTCGTAGGGACCGAGATGGGTAAAACGAAATCAACTAGTGTCGGAAGATTTATAGATACTTATCAAAAACAAGGGGCAAAAAGAGAATACATCAAGTACGTCATCGCCGTGGAGATTCTCAGAATGACCGAAGAGGCATCAAAATGATTGATGAAAGGATTAGAGATCAGAGTCAAAATCTGAAGATGAGGATTAATAGGATCAGGCAATTATTATGAAATTTTCAATTTCTCTAAGATTTAAATAGGTTTCAAAACCTAGGTGGTGCAAAGCATAAGCTTTTGATTTCCAAAAGTGATATCAGATATCAACAGGATCTAACCAATAGTGATAATTATCAGGATTCTCATAGGAGTAGTAATGGATCACTCAGAACTGAGTAGTATCAGATGATACACTTCATATCCGACATGAGTAATGAATTAGTAGAATGTGTCAAACACATTATGGTTGGATGACCATCTGGATGGTCGGAAAGGTATCCATGTAGTTCTCGAGGGATTTTAAACTTACTTGGTTACTAAACTTAGGTTGCAAGCTTCTAGCTTCTGAAACAAAAATTCCTATAAGGCTTAGCTAAAGGCAAAGACACGAATCAGAGTAATGCGGAAGCAATGATACTTAAACAAATACCTTATAGTCTACCCATTCCTCACCGGTCAAACTTACGTTCCTATTGGGAAATCTTAAAGCAAATTTCCAAAGGTTGTCCTACGAGCGCCTACAGGAAAAACTTAGTGGTCCTAACTTACACAGGCCAAGGGTAAACGTATTACGAATCGCAGCCTGTCTCTCTGATACCATAATTGTAACACCCCAACCCGACAAGGGTAGAAGTATCATATTAATGGTTTCTTATCAGATCAAACAAAGCATACATTCATTAGTAATACAAAAATTCTCAAAGGTTACAAATGAAATACTGAAATACAAGGCTAACAAGTAAACAAAACTAAATACTAAGTCTTCATTGCAAATCCTTCTATTAGTCTCTACTTCTGAATAACTATCAAGGTCTTCTAAGTCCAAAAGTCTCTTCACTCATACCCAGCTTCCAACTAAAACCTGCCGCGGGAAAAGAAACGCGGCTGAGCTTAAAAAGCCCAGTGAACAGATATATAATAAACGGAAACGAAAGCAAATGGAACGAACATGCATAGATTAGTGCTTTGGGATGTATAAGTCATAAGCAAAGAATATGATAAAGATGGAATGAAAAGAAAGGAAAAAAAAAACAATAAATAAAAGGATCAGTAATCCACCACGAGCCCAGAAACAAACCAAATCACATCATCTCAAATGTAACCAAATAGAGTAGCTAGCTCCCAGATATGTGAAAGACGTGTATCGCACACACCATCAGTCACCAGATAAATATAACAATAAACATATAACATACACAGATAACAGGTCAAATCTAGGATACACCCATACGCCCCACAGACAAATCAATAATCATAATTATAATGGCCATAGCAGGTAATAAATAAGGGACGGAACAGGTCATCACTCTCCTGCCCTAGAGTCATGTCAGAGGTGCGTCAATGACATGGACATGAAACCCTCATGCCTAGTGATTGGCTCGTAATATCAAACTGTAGGTCAAAGGTCAGGCGTACTATCAAAATAATCAAAAGTCATATCTTAAGGGTACATGGCAAAAGGTTCATGTCAAATAGTTCAGAAATAAAAGTCAAGGTTCAAATCAAATCTTATCAAATTAAGTTTTATATCAAAGTTAAGTTCAGATTATAAGGACTATATCAAATGGTCCCGAAAAGAATTTCACAGGTTCATAATTAAAGTTCTTAGCAAAAGTTCATTTTAGAGATTCTTGTCAAAAGTTCATTTAAAGCATTCCTTTAATAACGGATTTTCAATAAAATGATCTTTCAGAATAGTTTTCATAAAATAATCTTTCAAAACGGTTTTTCATAAAAACATTCTTTAAAACTAATTTTCACAAAAGTTAACAACTGTCATATAAAATAGTATCATATCACCATTCATAATCATTCTTTTAAAATAACTGATTTTCTCAAAACATTTTCAGGTCATAATTAAAAAGGTTTTCACATAACAGATTTTTATATCAGAGGTCGTAACAAAAGGGAATCATGAAAAAGGTTCAAAGCAAAGAGAATTATAACAAGGACATCAACTCAGCAGTTAAACAGGTCAGGACATGAAAGAGAGGTCATAGAAAGCTCACAAAACAAGAGATCACATGAAAGGTTCACAAACAGAAGGGAACATAGCAATGGTATAGGGAATCCTAATAAGGAGAATGAAAAACTGAAGGAAAAGGGAATGAAAAACCCTTACTGAAAAAGGGCAGAATATCTGTACCTTAGATCGCCAGTGAAACACACCACTAGAAAAGAAAAGATCGGAAGTAAACTCCATCTTCAGCGAATCTACACGAATTATAAGTTTACTTATAAGTTTCATGGTTTTATGATTTCATGGTTTCTTAATCATAAGGTTTCATTTTAGTTTTTCCTCCATCTTTGGTAACTTTACATATTTAGTAACTTTAGTTATTATCATTTTCGTTTATCAACTTAAAGTATTAAAGATGACCATATCAGTATCTCAAGGTTCTAGATGTCATTTACATAAGTTTCGGGTTCATAATGTCGTTATGATAAGATAAGGGTATAAAATATAAATATTATCAAATTACATATTTTCACAAGTTAAATCCTTTAGTTTTAGGAAAATGACTATTTAAACCCTTTAGTATAGAAAATAAACACTTAACACCTTTTAAATATCTTTTACCCCTTTTTAACAGATTTTACACATGAACTGGACCTGTTTCATAGAATTTATTAATCATATAAGAACTCCGAAATAAAATCCCCAAAAATTCACACACGTACACAGATGTCTTAAGTACTTTAAATAATTTTCCTGGATTTTATTAAGTCGTATAACTATAGTCTAAAAATCCCTTTATCCATATCGTCCAGATTTCTATTCAGATTTAACATACGAAAAGTGTGCAGTTCAAAACCCTAACAAAATAATTTATAAAAATCTACAAAAATTCCAGTAATTATTAGACATATGAAATAGTACCCAGTTCAAAGGAAACTTTCTAATTTAACATGGTTTGCAAATGATAAATCAAAAACCCGGACTGTTTTTCCAGACTTACAAATCCAGTTAGACACTTAATTTTCCAAAAATCAAAAAGTAGCCTTCCCGACCTCTAAAAATTACAAAATTAATTTCTCCAGAGAGCTATTTTCCTGAATTCAGTTCTAGACTCAAAAACCACCTAAATACCCGTTACCATTATTTTTATATAATCGTTCAAAGTCGTAATATAGTTCCAGGCCAGTAGCAGTTTTTAGGTTTCAAGCATATACTTAAAGTTTTTATCAATCAAATCTTTAATTCATGACACAAAACAATTTTAGATGAGTTATAACATGCTTAGGTCGAATAATTACAGATCATAACCTATTCAAAACGATTTAAAACATCACATACACACTAATCGATTGTATTAGGGTTTACTTAGGGTTTTTAAGATTATGATTTTATGTAACTAATTTTATATCATCATATGTGTTAATAATTTGACAAAAACAACGAGAATCGAATGAGGAAAAGGGATGATACAATACCCTCGTAGACCAATGAAGAACACGAACACAACAAGATTATTCACCACGAAGTTCTCCTTCTTCTCCTTTGGTCGCACGGCAGAAAACACAAGAACAAACAGAAAAGAATGGGTCGATTAGGGTTTAGGATCAACAATTCGAATGGATTAAGTTATGTGTATTTGTTTACCTTTGATACGTATTGAACACGAACACAATCAAGAACACCAAAACTCCCTTTGGTGGCTGCAACAGACCGAACAAGGAGAGCAAGAGGAGAAGCCGGAATTTTTCTAGTGTGAGAGGATCAGGGTTTTGTTCTTTTTTTTTTTTTTTTTTTTTTGTTATGCCGACAATTGTGAATAAGGGAGTGTTATGGATCGGTTTTGTGAGGGTTTTTAGGGGAATGAATGGGCCGAATATTAGGATAGAATTAGGGTGATTATTTACTTCCAATTTTTTTCACAATTCATACTTATCTTGTCATTTGGACCTAAACGAAATTTTTGAACTTGTAACACATATATGGAGCCGACTAGCATAGTTAGGTGTAGAGGATTTTATTTTGGACATATCCTTATAATGTAAAGTTTTTATTCGTAGCTTAATTCATTACATAACATAAGTCATAATCACTTTAGGTTAAGTATAATAGCTGTTACTTATAGGATATTCATAGGTTCTCAAAATTTTAAATTTGATGGCATTTTTGTCACTTCGGATTGTATTAATTTTCGGGTTTTACACAATATATATATATATATATATATATATATATATATATATATATATATATATATATATATATATATATATATATATATATATATATATATATATATATTCACTTTAAACAGCATATGGTCACACTAATTGACAATTTTAGCCACTTTATGCTTAATTGTATGTGATTAAATACCCAAAACAAACATGCTTTGTGTGACTAAATATTACAAAAGGCCACACAAACATAAAATTCATGTGGCCATTGGATGATCAATAGTCACAAAAAATACACATTTCTTCAATTTAAACAGCATATGGTCACACTTATTAACATTTTTTGCCACTTTTTGCTTAATTGTATGTGACTAAATTTAAAAAAATAATAAAAAAAAAAAAGCTTTGTATGACTAAATATTACAAAATGTCACACAAACTAAACATTCATGTGACCATTGGATGAACAATAGTCACATAAAATAGACATTTACTTGATTTTAAAAAGCATATGGTCACACTTATTAACACATTTGGCCACTTTTTTTTTAAATTGTATGTGACTAACTCCAAAAAAACAACACCCGTTGTGTGACTAAATCATCACAAACATCACATTTATTATATATTCATGTGGCCACAGGACGAGAAATAGTCACACAAAATACACATTTACTTGAATAAATCATCTCAAATCTCACATATATTATATATTTATGTGGCCAAAGGACGAACAATAGTTACTCTCAAAAACCATTCGTGTGACTATAAAGTGTTTACGGTCACTAATACTGATTAATCCAACAAAACTTGTGCCAAATTTGTCACAAATATTCGGGTTTTGGTCACTCTTTTTCAATTAAAAAAGCCACGAAATCAACAATGTCACCGTAGGACACCTACGGTGGCGTGATCTTTGGTGACAAACACAAAAAAAATGTGTGTGACTATATGCATATCGTCACACATTTTTGGAGTAACCAGTACCACGTTTTGTACCAGTGTTAAACAAATCTCATTGTTGCTGCCAAGTAAGAAGAAACGAGGAGAGTAGCTAGAGTGGTAATTGTTTGTAGCAGCCTCGTGTTTGCAGCCTTGGGTCCTTTTTAGCAGGTCTTGGTGAATCAGTCCTGGTCGTGTTATAGTGTCGTGGTTCCTTTTTGTCAATCCTTTGGATTCCAGCCTAAGGTACTCGTAAATCTCAACTTGTTCTCAGTTATATCTTATACGACTCACATTATTAATCTAGTCTATAACATGTTGTTAGTAATATAAAATCACACTTATATTAAGAGGTTAACGCCACATGAATTTCTATAGACCATTTTTTTCCTTCGAGTCTCGTTATCCCTAATGGTGTTGACATGTTGTTATTCCAAGCCCTAGACTTGTTAATCATTAAACATTAATGACAAACATTTACTATCCATTAAATGAGGCGTAAAAGAAAGTAAACCCTAGGCGTATGTTTGTAACGTGAGCTGTTGTGGTTATGGGTTTTGGTCATGATTTCTTGTGCGTATTATATGTGAGTCGAGTGGTGTTTAAAGCATGTGTACGGTCTGAATTAAAATGGAACAAGAACTAGTTATGTTTAACGAGAGTTAGGGACGGTTTTGATTATGATTCTATGTGTAATTGTGTACTTGTGGCCTCGTTTATCTTGGTTGTTATGGGTATTGATGCATAGATAAAATCATATTTAAAAAGAGTCGCCATGCTTGTTTGTGTCTCATTAATGTCTAGGTCCAAGAGTATTGGTGTGATGTTTTGTCTCGCTGGTTTATAATCCGAGAGGGATTAGATTAGGTCATGTGGTGTTGTATGTGTTGGTGTCGAACTGTGCCTAAAACCATAATAAATGATGTATGCATTGAGGGTTGTGATGTGTTTAACGAGGGGTAGGGTTTTGTGGGTTGTCACTGTTGCAGGCTAAAAGGATATGATCATGTCTCGTGTTATGTGAGTATGTGTGATGTCGTGTGTGAGGGTTTGTATACGCATGGGGGTGTGTGTGTCGATCAGTGTTTTCAACATGGTTGCAAATCAGAATTTGAATAGAATCAGGTAGTGGTGTAGTGTTGTGTCTCATATGCATGTAGGCTGTGGGCCTGTGATTTATGGAGATACATGCATAGTAAATGGAAATCAATTCTTGTTTCATGTATTTGGCGTTGGGTGTGGGCAAGTATTTTTGTTTAAAAATATTTGGGTTTCGTTCTAGCCTCATGGGTGTGTCTCGCATTTGTGTCCTTATTCGAAAAGTGTGAAGAGAATCTCATTAGTACTTAGTTTCGAGAGTGGTTTCGAGACTTGTCTTTGTTTATAATCCGGTCTATCATTGTCCCTATTTCGGTCTATCTTTATCTCGAAGTCAAGCTATCATCTCTAAAATACACCTAGAACCTATGTTTTGACTATATCTAATTTAAACCCTAACCATATTAATTTAATATTAGGTAATAAATATCATTAAAGACAATAATCAGTTAAGTTATAAAAGGATAAATGGACATATAAATAATAAATGATTATTAATTCGTGTAGATTCGTTAAAGAAGGAGTGACTCGTATTTTTCCCATTTCCTTTCATTTACGTTAAAATACAGATATTCTACCCTTTATCAGTAAGGGTTTCCTCATGACTTGATTCCTGATTTCTGTTATTCTGACTTATGATCCATATCTGATTTGTTATGCATTTGCTATTCAATTTGATATTAGATTCGTTTCAGTTAAGCATTGCCTTAGATGGATAATTAGTAATTATCCCTTATTCTTTATTTATATCATTTGCTTTATTGCCCGAGCTATTTGAACTAGTCATGGAGGTACCATGACCATGTCATTGAGGCACCATGACCATGTCATTGAGGCACCAATGGCATGACACCATCTGTGGCGATGTGATTAGTCCACGGCGTTCCCTTTTGTTTATATTGCTATATATAGCGCACCTGGCCCGTGTATATTGTATGTATGCTTAGTCTAGAATTTGGTATATGTATATCTGTTTTGCAGGGAGCGTATGAATGCTTCCTATGTACTTAGTTGTATTTTGATTTAGTGATGGACTTGTGTGTGCCATACACCCCATTTGACTTTTGGTGCATGGAGTCTGCAGCCTCCATGTACATATTATTATCTATACTATCTAAAGATGCAATGGCTTAATTTAATGTGCAAGAGTAATTGTGCATAAAAAGTTGTAATGTACAAGGTAGTTTAAGCTACATCTTTACTATATGAATCATAGGTATTAACCAAAACATAATTGAATGCAATTACACGTATTAAGCAAAAGATAATTCAATGCAACCGGTGTTATGGAACTCAAAAAGACTATTTTTTGTAACCTCAAAGAATACAAACCAACTTATAATTACAACTGTGTTAAATGTAGAGTGCATAAATGAGAGACATCAAACCCATTGGCTGTCCAGAAATTGTATTGGAGTCCAGTAAGAAAAAAGAAAAAAAAATCCATCATGGCTGCAGAAGTTGGAAGTTTGAGTTCTCAAATGGCTGCAGAAGTTGGAAGGGTCAGTTCTCAATTGTTCCTGGATGATCTTCAGCTGGAGGACACTGGAACGATCGTGGTTATGCTATGTAGGATGTGGGATGTAAATGCTGTTGGCGGGCGCTACTTGAGCACTGATTTCTTGGTCTGTGATGCTAAGGTATATTCCTCTTTCTCTTACTATGACCTGTGTAATATCAATACAGGAAAGTCTAATTAATAATATATACATTTTTAATACCTTTGTTTGGCAGGGTCGTGTAATCCATTGTACTGCCAAGGGAACAGTGGCTCACAATTTTTTGAGGTTAAAAGAGGGGAGTGTGTACTCGATTAAAAATTTTATCGTCATGCATAATAAGGAAGACTTTCGTATTAGGAAGGACGATACCTTTATGCTTCACTTTGATGGATCTACTATAATAAGGAAAGCTGTGGTAAAGCGAGAAGGATTTGTTAGGCATCCTTTTCAACTGGTGGATTTAGATCACATTGTACCTACAGACAACAAGTATCTCATTGGTAATTTCCTGTTTGATTATGTATGTTAATTACTTTTCTGTATGTAAATAGTGTTCCTAACCTGTCATAAAATATGATGTATATTAGATGTTGCAGGCTATGTAACAAATGTTGGGAGGATGAACTACACCAAAACAGGCTCGAAAAACATTGATTTCTTCCTGGCCAATCATAGGTTGTTATATTTATGTTTTGCAATTGATGTTGTAAAATTAATGGCTTCTTTGCCAATACATATCAAGGAACTTACCGTTTATTGTATGTTTTTGTGTTGTACATCAAGGGGCCAATCAATACGGGTGACTCTATGGGGAAGCCTTGGTGATATATTGATTGAGAAGAAAGCAAAATATGTAGGCTTGCTTCCTGTTGTGTTGACCTGCACATCTGCAAAACACTATAACAGTGAGTTGCCATTGACTATGTAGCTTATTCATGTTAGACAACTTTTAGATGCTAATTTAAGTTATAATGTTACCTTCCAGATAAGCTATATTTATCCAGCAGTTCAGCAACCAAGATACTTGATGATGTTGAGATCCCTGCAATCAAAGAGATGAGATCAGAAACCAGGTCTGAATATGTATGAATTTAATGTTTATTATTGAAAAGTTGCAACAATCCATACCTTTAACAAAATTGTTTACTCCTTTGTTAGCAGTATTGAAACTTCAAGAGCAGCATCGCGTGCAGATAACTCTGAACCAAGGGATGGGACGATCGAGAATCTCCTCATATGGTCCCGCAATCGAAAAAATGATGTATGTATTCTTTTCCGTCCGCCATGTTTATAGACTTATTCATCTGCCTAATATTGATATACGTTATTTCTACACAGTCAGCAACTTTCATTTGTAAGGCCCGGATTGAAAATGTGCGGACTAGGAAGGGATGGAATTATCCCTCATGTGGAGGTGAAAAATGCAGGAAAGGTGTTACTAGAAAGGACGGGCGGTTTTGGTGTGATGCATGTGACAAGCCAATTGAATACCCAGTAATAAGGTAATGTTGTGTTTATCACTAATAGTGTCTACATTTGTATTCAATAAATGACTCACATTGGTATATACTGTTTGTAACATGCCCTCCCAGGTATCGACTTGAGCTTGGTATCTCGGATGCTACTGAACAGACTGTGGTAGTTCTTTTTGACGAGGCCGCAACCGAATTGGTGAAGTTCCCGGCTGCAGCAATAGTGGACGAGGATGCTGAGGTATATTTATAAATTCCCTTTTCATTACCAATCTCCATTACTAACACCTTACCCTACAGAGTTTGGAAGACCACGAAAACTTACCAACTGCTATAGCCAACCTCATCGGCACAACACACGTTTTTGAAATCAAATCTCATAGCTACTATGAGTACGGAAGCTTTGAGAGTTTTACCTGCTGGACGGTAGACCCGCCTCAACCAACAGTAGAGAGCTCATGCTCAAGCACTATTGATGATGGAGCTATGGCTGCAGCTTCATCATCCACCCCACATTCCACAAACCCATCAGTTGCTACACCGGCTAAGCCTAAGGAGGGTAATAAAAAAAAAAAGGTAAGCAAGTCAAATAATATTTGCCTACCAAAAAAAAAAGTCAAAACAACGGTTAAGTGAACATAACAACCATGATTCAATTGTTTGTAGGCTAGAGATTGAAGATTCGGATACTGAAACTGAGATGATTTGTGTTGATGATGTCCAAGGAGAAGCTAACGCCCTAACTGTCAAAAAGAAGACAAAACGGTGAGCACATGTAGCGTACACCCTTTGATGACTAATTATCTTATATTTGTCCATGTTTTAACATCGTTTCCTTTCTATGTTTTATTGTCAGTTTTGTGGTTGCAGATTCAGAATGAGATTCAGCAGGGTGCATACCAAGAAGCCTTTTTAAAATAGCCATTTAGAACATGAATAATATGTTGCAATAAAACTGTATTGGGGTTTATTTGTTATGGTTGTTTCAAATATACAACTCCACAAACTGATTCATATCACTATATCTTATGTTTGTTTATGCTTGATGATTTATTGCCCCTACCCAATATGGAACGCGTTTTCTTTTGTGTTAATATTGCTTTCAGGTACATTGAAGTTGATATACGGTGGTTCAGACACTTGATGCAACTGGTCAAAAGCATGCGACATGGGATCTTGCTGTTTTTTTAATAAAGTTTAGTGAGCAAATGTTCAATATTAAAGATTGTCTCCATATGGTTTAAAGAATATGTTCTATATAATGTAAAAGATTGTCATATTTTTCATATTCAATAACGCAATATATAAGTTATGTATCCTATTTTTATAATTTATAATGAATGAAATTCAATCCTCTATACTTTTGTAAATGTGTCTTCTTAATTAATAGTTTCATGCTCTTACCCAACCTTTAGAAATACAAACCAACCTATTTAAAACCTTACCATGTTGTGCCAGCCCTGCATATGTATTGTAAAACAAACCTTCCCCTCTGATGTGTTTAGTATTTGCTGCCCATGAGACGTTGACATGAAAATGTACCTGCAACAATAACAACAATACCAACATCATTTTGTATCAATCAACCAGTCATCCATAGCAGACCACCAACTCAATAGGTTGTGCATAAATCAGTTCTCAGATAGATGGATGTACAAAAAATAAAACTGCTACACAACTGTCATACATGAATAGTCATTTATCATAAATTCAGTTGCAAAATTTGTTTTTAATATTATAATAATTAGTATTTATGGATAAATAGAAGTTACAAAACCTGTTAGCCTACATGGAATCTCATGAGATTATCAAACTATTTAAAGGTCATGTTATACCATATTCCCCAACTCATCCAGTTGTTATCCATATTCCAAAGTCATGGCATTCACTAGAGAAATTATAGGACAATACTACTACATGCCAATATCAAAAGCTGCAAAAGAGTTCAATATTGGTTTAACTATGTTCAAAAGGCACTGTCGAAAACTGGGTATTCAGCGTTGGCCCTATCGTAAGCTGATGAGTATACAACTATTAATTAGTACTCTCAAGGTCAGAATTAAATTGAATTTAACACTTTGTTTTTATGTTGCTCATAAACTTATATTGCATTATAGGCTGAAAATGGAGGTGCAAAGGTTGATGGGAACAATCAAGAAATCATTATAAGGCTTGAAGAAGAAAAGACGCGGGTAGAAGAAAACCCTGATACAGAACTTGCTAAAAGTACAAAAAGGTTGAGACAGTATTATTTCAAATCCAAACACAAAAGAAGGAAAACCCTGCGTTCGATATGGTCAGTAACAAACCAACCAATAACGGATGTGCCAACACAGTTGGAGGGAACTATCTCAAATCATGAAAATATTGAAGATGGTTATGGTACTGACTTTAGTGAGGAAGATTAGATGAATCGCATTTGATATATACCAATTTACCTAAATGTTGGAAAATAAATTATTAATTTTTAAATTTGATGGTTATTGTGCTGAATGTAGTGGGTATAAATGTTGAAAAATAAATTATTAATTTTTAAATTAGATGGTTATTGTGCTGAATGTAGTGTGTAAAATTATTGTGCTGAATGTTGTTAATTTTTAAAAGACATTTCATCCAACTTGAAGTTTCCACTTAACTTTTTATGTTGCTATCCATTTGAAACCAATCGTTGATATATACATACCTGGACCAGAATTCATTTAGTAAATTGTTAGATAAAACGCAATAATGTGGAATTATTGAGAAACATGGTATCATTATTAAAAAAAATATTTATAATATTAAAAACCTGGCCATACTTATCATGCTTTACAAATGGGAGACTTTTCATTGGTTATGACAGTTATTCCATCATTTCAGCAACAGAATCCCAAAAGATTTTTTGTTGGACATCTTCATTCTATACCTAGCCATATTTGCAAGAATCTATGTTACAAAAGTGAAGCAGATCCTCCAAATAAAAAATGAATAAAAGTATAATTGAATCTTACAAGTTTCAATAAGTTGCATTATTCCTCTGATTAAAGCCATATTTATCTCTGTGTTACAGGATCACGGCCCAAGAATGCTGAAGTTCCATCCCTGTCAGACATGTTGCACAAATCTTTCATCATCCATTCAAAAACAATAGTCAGCCAAGATGGCAGAGTACAAAGTTATTGTGGTTTAAAACTGGGGGAAATTGATGCATCATTTACAGGTAAACACCATCACCAAACATTTACTTCAACTATGGAATTAGAAAATTTTTTGAAAAAATACAAACCTGATTTGTGAATGTTCCACTTACAACATAATTTATTAGATCAAGTGACACACCCAATAGGCACTTCATCATATCTGCCACCGAGCCAGATGAATTCTACTTCCAAAAGTACCTTCATGTACAAAAAAAGAGCGTCATCAGGTGAGTAATTAACCAAATGATAGGAAAACTCAATATCTATTAAAAAATGTTGTATATTTGGCAGACTTTTAATTTCATACAAGTGCTTATTACAATTACCTTGCTTCTTATAGGACCAGCCTATCTGCGTGCATCAAAACAAAGCCAACAACGAGCTGCATTTGCATCTGCAGGTAATTACACCTGTTAGAAATCTTGCCCCCTGTTATTTCATTTATAAAATATTGTTCTTCACACTAATAATTACCTCTTTGTCAAGGTATTCCTGTTGTTTACCATAATATTGGCCCTCCATCGTTTGAATGTAAAAATTGCAATGCAATTATGTGGTATGAAGAGAGAAGCGATAAAGGATCCAACACTAGCAACCCAATATTCTCCCTTTGCTGCCAAGAAGGTAAGGTGCTTCTCCCCAAGTTTAATGAAGCACCTTCGCCTCTCAACAAGCTTTTAGACTATAACAATCCTCCATCTTTAAGATTCAAAGATCATATTAGAGTCTATAATGGCATGTTTTGCTACACTTCTTTTGGAGCCAAAATAGATAATTCAATTAATACAGGCAGGGGACCATACACATTTAGAATAAATGGCCAAAGCTATCATCGAATAGGTTCTCTACTGCCTACAAGGGGTGCTCAGCCCAAATATGCACAGCTATACTTTTATGATACTGAAAATGAAGTAAAAAACCGGATGCAAGCTTTTATACACAAGGATAGTGGCGAATTGGTGGATGAAAAGATAGTAGCAAGCCTGATTAGAATGTTCGATCAATCAAGTTCAATTGCCAAGGCATTTCGAATGGCCAGGGATTGGTGTAACTCCCAGAATTCATCAAAGTTTCAGCTACGCCTGCTAAGTGGTCGGAGTGCATCACGGCAGTACAACGCCCCGACTGTCCCTGAAATAGCAGCTTTAATTACTAATGACTTTGGTGATGGCATTCCCACGAGAGATATTGTTGTAAGTAACAAGGATGAAAGTCTGAAACGTATTTCTGAGCTACATTCAGAATACATGGCCCTTCAATATCCATTATTATTCCCATATGGAGAGGAAGGATTTCATGAAAAAATACCGTATCACAAGAACACAGGTACCCGCAAGACAAAAAGGGGTTGTCTCACAATGAAAGAGTACTATGCATACATAATACAGCAGCGAAATAACCAAGGTACAACCTTACTTAGAGGTGGGCGATTATTTCAACAATACCTGGTGGATGCATACACGGCTGTTGAGGAACAAAGACTTAAATGGACTAGGCAAAATCAAGATACGTTACGTGTGGATCTATATCATAACGTGTGTGACGCTGTCACAAGGGGTGATACAAGTGCAGCAGGGCTAGGGAAACGAATCATACTACCAAGGAGTTTTACTGGCAGCCCAAGGTATATGATGCAAAACTACCAGGATGCTATGGCTATATGTCGACACTATGGAAATCCAGATCTGTTCATCACTTTCACCGCCAATCCAAAATGGCCCGAGGTTACTGAAATGTTAAAGCACATCCCAGGACAAAAAAGTAATGACCGTCCAGAAATAGCAACCCGTGTTTTCAAGATTAAACTAACTGAATTGTTAGACGATCTTACAAAACATCATATTTTTGGTCGTTCACGGGCAGGTAATACAACTTGGTGCAAAACATCAAAGTCTACTATTCTATATCAAATTTATGCATCAACTTATGCTTTCCTTGCATTTCCTTTCAGTTGTCTATGTCATAGAATTTCAAAAACGTGGCCTACCACACGCTCATATCCTATTATGGCTAGACGAAGACTTGAAATGCAAAACCGCACGCGAGATAGATGACATAATTACAGCAGAGATACCATGTAAATCAAATGATCCAGAAGGGTATAAAATAGTAACTGAGTTTATGTTACATGGACCTTGCGGTCAAGATGCTAGGGATGCCCCATGTACAGTTGAGGGTAAGTGTTCAAAACATTTTCCTAAACCTTTTATGGAAGAAACAATTGTTGATAATGAAGGCTATGCGATTTATCGTCGAAGGGATAATAAAGCTTACCATATAAAAGGAAAGTTTAAATACGATAACAGATATGTGGTTCCTCACAATCGTTATCTCCTCATGAAGTACCACGCCCACATTAATGTCGAATGGTGCAACAGATCAAAGGCAATTAAGTACTTATTTAAGTACTTAAATAAAGGCCCCGATAGAGCTACAATTGTTATACAAGAGAATGTTACAATCGATGGCGATTTGGCAAATGTCCAAGTTTTGGAGGTCGATGAAATAAAGAATTATTTGAATTGTCGTTTCCTAGCTCCATGTGAGGCAGTATGGCGTTTGTTTTCCTATGATATCCATTACTCATATCCATCAGTCATGAGACTGAATTACCACTTGCCGAATCAGAACGCAATCACACTTCGTGACTCAGAAAGCTTACCAGCCCTAATTCAAAGGGAAGGTATCGACATAACTATGTTCACTGATTGGTTTGAATTAAACAAGCGTGATACATCAGCGAGGGCATATACATATGCTGAGATACCTCAACATTATGTGTGGCATGAGAAAGACAAAATGTGGAAACAAAGAAAACGTAAAAGATGCATTGGCAGGATTGTTTACTCTCACCCAGCTTCTGGAGAACGGTATTATCTTAGAATGCTGTTGAACATTGTGAGAGGGCCTGAATCTTTTCAAGATCTCATGATTGTTAACACCAGACTATGCTCCACATTCAAACAAGCCTGTTTTGAATACGGCCTTTTAAATGATGACACGGAATGGAAGCATGCTATATCAGAAGCAAGTGTATGGGCGTTTGGACCACAGCTACGTGACATGTTTGTGACAATTTTGTTGTTTTGCGATGTCAGTAGGCCTTTAAAATTATGGGAAGAAAACTGGGAGTTCTTATCAGAGGATATCCTCCATAAAAAAAGAAAAATTTTTAAATATCCTAATTTGGACTTGACGGATGAACAACTCCAAAACTATTGTTTGCTAGAAATCCAAGAATTGTTAGGTAGACATGGAAGATCTTTAGCAGAATTTCAAGATCTACCACTTCCTAACCCAAAGTTACTAACCAACTTGGACAATCGTCTCATCAGAGAAGCGTTGGATTATGATATGAAGAAGAGTAGTGCTGAGCATCAACAACTTCATTCATTGTTAAATCCCGAGCAACGATTAATCTATGAACAGGTGATTGAATCTGTGCATAATAAAAAAGGGAATTTTTATTTTGTATATGGACCAGGAGGGACCGGAAAGACATTTTTATACAAAACTGTCATTTCAAGGTTAAGATCAGAACGTATGATAGTGCTTGCTGTCGCATCTTCAGGTAAAAATGAATATTCAACTAAAACAAACAACTACTCTGTAAACTTTAAAAAATAGATCTTCAACTAATACCCTCAATTTATGTAGGAATCGCTTCATTGTTGCTACCAGGAGGCAGAACTGCACATAGTCGTTTTCTTATACCGCTTGAATTATTGGAGAATAGTACATGCGGCATAAAGCAAAACACACATATGGCAGAACTCATGCAGCAAGTTAAACTTATCATCTGGGATGAAGCGCCAATGACTCAAAAATATGCTTTTGAGGCATTGGACAAGACGCTAAAGGATATATTAGGATATCATGAACCAGATAATAGGAGTCGAATTTTTGGAGGCGTTACGGTCTTACTGGGAGGTGACTTTCGACAAGTTCTCCCAGTTATACCAAAAGGGAGCAGGCCCGACATTGTTCAATCCTGCATAAATCAGTCTGCGTTATGGAAGCATTGCAAGGTCTTCACCCTTACACGCAGCATGCGTGTGAATGAGTATAGTGAAAATGGGCAGATTGATACTCGAAAAAGGGATTTCAATAGATGGGTTTTGGCTGTGGGAGATGGCACATTGCCAGCAAAATGCAAAGAAGGGGAGGATGACCCAACTTGGATTGATATCCCTGAAACCTTTCTAATTAAATCATGGGATTCTCCTATCGAGAAAATTGTTGCAGAAACATACCCTGATTTTACAACAAGACAAACCGACAATGTCTACCTCAAAGAAAGGGCAATTTTAACTCCTAAGAATGAGGATGCTGATGCCATCAATGACTATATGTTTAACCAATTAGAAGGCGAAACTGTTACATACAACAGCGCAGATGAGATTTGCAAGGGCTCTACAGACAATCTTGAACAACACGACCTGTATCCGATTGAATTTCTAAATTCCTTAAATTTCCCCGGCATGCCCCCACATGCTCTTCACTTAAAAAAGGAACTACCCGTTATGCTATTGCGAAATGTCAATCCAACCAAAGGACTATGTAATGGAACAAGGTTGCTCATTACAGATCTCGGCCAGTTTGTCATTCATGCTAAGGTACTAACAGGTTCAAATGTAGGAGACAATGTCATTATACACAGGATTATACTCACATCAACACAGTCCAAGTGGCCATTCGTCCTCAAACGTAGGCAATTCCCTCTAAAACCATGTTATGCAATGACCATTAACAAAAGTCAGGGCCAGTCACTTAATTATGTTGGCCTGTATTTGCCTACTCCCGTATTCAGTCATGGACAACTTTATGTCGCATTATCTAGAGTTACCAGTCCTGATGGCCTTAAAATACTAATGATCGAAGACAAGCAGCCGGAGCTTGCACACTGCACACGCAACATTGTTTTCAAGGAAACTTTCAGCAACTTATATTAGCACAGCAATGTAATGTTTCTAGATGATATCTAATAAATACATGCATACGTATCAAATCAGTATTAAAGATTGTATTAAAGATTGAATGCATAACGCATACTATATTAGCACAGATATCACTTCAAAAGTCAGTCAAATATCCCATAAAGCATATTATATCCTTTCTAAGCAAATAAGTATTCAACCATACACGAAAATAATCAGTATCCTTATTATCAAAAACATAATTCTTTATGAAGTAAAACTAAGTTTTATTAACCTTCATATATACAAAAGGAACCAGCCCTGATCCAATATTCATCTGATGTAGACTATATCATACTCAGATAGATGGCTATCGAAGCATGTACAGCTGACAAATTTTGACAAAGTATGAATGATGGATGTGCGGCAACCATGAAAATTTAGCAATAGCTGCCTTGGTTGCCGCACATCCATCATTGATATTCCGTCTAACATCTTACATAACAACAAAAGCCATATCATCAAGTATACAAACACAAAAACTTTACTAATCAAATTTGAAAACAGATATACAAATCAATAACCACATTCAATCATACCAAACTTCTTAATTCATCCTAAACAATGAATACCCAAAATCAATCAAACTTAATTAATCAAATTTGAAAACAGATCTACAAATCAATAACCAAAATCATCATATCCCAAATAAATGAATAATCATAAACATCTAACATATCATTTCACAACGAACCCTTACAGAGCCATACGATTATCGGACCCAGATTATCATTTCATAAAAATCGAAACAATAAATGCATAATCATAAGCAAGAAATTAAATCAAATGAACCTATGATTTAATTTGATTAATATGTTGTATAATGGATCGGCCTAATTTGAGATGAAACCCTAAATATTTTTCGCCAGATCTAAAAAAAACCGTGTGTTTGACTCATGTGTGTGTGAGAGAAAACACACTTTATCATAAAATATAAAAAGGAAAAAAATTAAATAAAGTAAATAAGTAAAATAATACATAAACATAAAACTAAATATTAATATTAACCATTATCAAAGTCATTAACATCAAGAGTCATACTAGAAGTTAACCATCTGATCATTACTACATATACAAAAGATCATTAAAAATACTACCCAAAAGACATCCACCATATTCTTTTAAACTTCTAATCATCATCGGAAAGTGCTTCATGAAACCCAAACATAGCCTAATCAAAGAAGTCCATTATGCTCATGTGATGCTCACCCTCGGTGAGACCAGCACGGACCTCCACCAGAATAGCCATCAACGCCTCCAACCTCTGTCTAGCTCTCACTTGCTTCTCACGAAGGCATTCATAAACATCACTACCAGCTTCTTCAACATCTTCATTGAGAAACATAACTTCCGCCATACGGGCTGTACGTTGGTCAATACCCCTTTGCAACTCATCGCATTTCTCGCCCAAATACCTTAGGAATGCTTCCTCTTCGGTATGTTCCTGAATGAAGAGGAACTTGAAGCATTTGTGGAGCTGATCTGAGCCGGAAGCCTCTTTGAGTTCATTGATCAGTGGGGTTTCTTGAGCCATTTGATTGTTTGAGTTGAAATAAAAATAATTTTTGTTTGAAAAAGTTATTAGGAATTAGGAGTATTAATATTCTGATTACTGAATATATAACCAGTTTCATCATTGCAACACTTAATTAGAGTATTAATTGTGATAGATGGTTTGTTTTCCCATGCATGAATATGCAATACGTTTTTTAAAGAAGTGTTGCACTGAACATAAAATGCTTCCGCTAATGATACAAAAATATTCATAAACTGCACATAAATTTGTCAATATAGCATATCTAACCCTCAAAGTTTGTCAATTATGATAACCATTGCCAAACTAAACATCTTAATTATTAAATCCATACATTACACGCCAAAAAAACTTAAAAAAAATAAACATAAACAAAAAACTAACATAAATAAAATACATAAAATAAATATCTAAATTCCATTGACTCCAACTTCTCAATAAAAAAAACAGACTATTTATCAAATAATCTAGCAATTCCAAAGCAACACAAAGAGCACCTAAACCTTCCATGTTTGCCATCATTGTATGGTTCTTCATCATTATCATAGTTCTTCACCATTATCCACCTTAAATGTTGACAACAAGAAAAAAATAATTTCGAAAGTGCATAATCTTGACCTGCCTGTTGCACAAACTATAAAAGCATATAATCATACAATTTAGAAGAACCGGCAACATTTAAACTAATTAGTTTAGATAGTGTAAACCTAATGACTACCAACCATTAAGCTATGAACACTTAGACACAATTCGTGCAACGCACGGGCTTTACAATGCCTCGTTATAGGGATATTTGTATGTGTGATTATTTGGCCTATTCATGTATCATGTTTAGGTGTATGTTTCGGGTTCGTAGGCAATTCCTTATTATATTCGATTTCCTTGTCTCCTGTGACTCTTATGTCATTTGTTTCATTTGTTCTCATCTTAATTATTCATTTGTCTCTGATTTCATTTAATTCTCATGGCTTATGATGTTCTAGTTCAGCAGGTTCTGATGACTTTGATTCAGTTACTTATTACTTTTAGTTATTATTTTGTATATCTGTTCACTGGGCTTTTTAAGCTCAGCCGCATTTCTTTTCCTGCGACAGGCTTAAGAGGGAAGCTGGGATTTGAGTGAAGAGTGCTTAGGAGCTCTTAGTGGACTACACTATTGATAGCATATCATGGATTAGAGTTGGACTTAGAGTTTTCATTTTGACTTAGTTTGTATCTTAGTTTTGGAAGTCGTTATGTTGAGATTTAATACATTATTATTTTTCCTTAGAATACCTATGTAACCATTGTATTATTAAAGTTTTCCGCTTGCATATGTTCTGTTTGACATCATAAATGTGACATTTGACCCGTTCTCGGATGGGGGTGTTACAATTATGGTATCAGAGCAAAGGCTTCAACTTGTAGTACATAAAATCATGACCTGTGAATATTAAGCCCTTAGGTTTGCACTATAGGAGCTTATGAAACAACCTTTGAGAATTTGCGTTAGTTTTTTCTTTCAGGAGAAACTTAAGTTATGACCGGTGAGGATTTGGTAGACTATGTGATAAGACATTTGTTAGATATATTGCTTCCGCATCACTCTGATTCGTGCCCCTACTTTTCAGTTAAGCCCCTTTAAGATCATTCTTTCCGGAAATTTAGAAAACTTATCATATTGCTCAACATGAGCTTAGTGACCAAGTAAGTTTAGAATGCTTTGAGAATGTTATAGTAATGCCTTTCACTATATGGGTTTTACTTTCTGATTCCGATCTCAACCTCTGATTCGTTTGTTAATCAATTAGATGCCTCTTCGACCATTCTGAGAATTCTTATGACCATGATGTGTTCAACACATTCTGTGATTTCTCTTGCTTTTGCTAAGCATATTCAGATCTCCCTACACTATTAGATTTTGCTTCATCCACATCTATTCCTATGAGAGGCCTTATGGTTATTAACCACGAGTATAGGAGTTTTCCCTCAAATTTGAATGATAAGATTCATTCTGCTAAATTGTTTCCTTTGGAAATGTATGAGTTCGATGTTATTCTAGTATGGATCGATTGACTGAGCATCAAGATTCTAAGTGCTGTCATACTATACACCTATGACGATTCGAACATTCTGAATTCTTTTTACCATGATATCTGACTGGTTAACCCGTTGTTATCGTTGCTACCCTGAAAACTCGTACGTTATTCTTCGTTGTGAAGGTTTCCTATCACCTATTTATTACACTGTTGCGTGGATCTCACCTTGAGAGTCATTTTGCAATCTGAATTTTCTCGACGTAACCCCTGAACGAACTACCAAGATTTTTACCAGAATGTGAAGTTGATTTGACTTAGTACTGAGAGATTGTTTAGTCACAACTCGAGATGGAATATGATATCAATAAATGCACGATTATATGATGCAAGTATTATGACGCCTGATCAACGTGATAATAGTTACATCATATAACTTGAACTTATTGGGATCATATGATATTTTGAGAAGTGCCTGAGAAGAGTAAGGTCTGATGAGACAGAACCCTATCTGTATAGAACGACATTTTTCCTGATTCTGAAACTCCGTATTGAATGGCACCAGTTGGATTGGAAGGAACAGCTACAATAATTTGTCGAAAGTGGTTTTTATTGTCCGAATGTATCTCCGTGGAATGCTCCAGTTTTATTCATGAAGAAGAAGAATGGTAGTAGGAGATTATGTATTGATTTTTGGAAGTTGAATCGTATTACTGTTAGAAACCGTTATCCACTACCTCAAATCGATGATGTATCTGATCAACATTAGGACGTGAAGTTTCTCCTTTAGATGGATTTATGGCTTGAAGGTATTCTTAGAACTGCCTTTCGTATTCGTTACAGCCACTATGAGTGTTAGTAATGCCAATAGTATTGGCTAATGCTCCGAATGTTTTATGGACTTGATGAAACGTGTCTTTCATGAGTACTTGGACAAATTTGTTATGACATCTTGTGTATTCAGAGACGAAGGAGAAACAGGAGGATCATTTTTGTATATATTGTGTTCGAAATGTTGCGTTAGAAAAAGCTTTAAGCAAAATTTTGGAAGTGTAATATTTAGTTGGGACAGGTGGCGTTCTTAGCTGATAGTATTTCTATGGATCCTGCGAAGATTGAGACTATCACCAAATGACCAAGAGCGACGACAGTTATCGGGGTTAGAACCCTTTGAGTCTTGCAGAAGAATTGTGGAAGAAGTTCACGACTAGCGTTACCGTTGACGAAGATTATGAGAAGAGGAGAGAAGTGTAGTTGGTATGAGGAACGAGAACTAAGTTTTGATAAGATGAAACATAAATTAGCTTCTACATCCATACTTACAAGTAGGTACTAAAGTTTGGGATGCATCAAAGAAAGAGACTTGGTTATGCCCTTATGCAGCACAGGTAGGTTATTGCTTATACATCAAGACACTGGAACCATAGGAGGCAGATTATTCAACACATGACTTGAAGTTGGCAGCAGTGGTGTTTGCTCTTAAGATTGGAAGACATTTCTTACAAGGTGAATTTGGGTGGCAGATGCACTTAGGAAGAATTCTGGAATTTCGGTTTGGTCCTAGAGATTGAACTTAAGAAAATCAAGACTTAGAGCTTAGGGAAATTGAGTTGTGGCGAACATGAAGGTTGAATTCAATTACAGATTTTAGAAGCTCTGGAGTAAGATGATGAACTATGATCTGTGTTAGAAGACTGGAAGGAAGCTGTTATGATTGAGGCACAATTCTACTCTCTCTATTCATCCTAGTTGTACTAAGATGTATAGAGACTTGAAGCAGAATTTTCAGATGGAATGGTTTGAAGCTAGACGTGACTACATTGGTGATTATGTATTTAGTATGTTAAGAAGTTAAGATTGAATTTCACTACGCAAGTGAGTTCCTTTAACTTTTGGACTTTCCGACTTGGAGGTGGGATCAGACTTTTCATGGACCATGTAACGAGATTTCCTAGCACACTTAAGAAGTTTAATACAATTTGAGTCGTGGTGGATCGTTTGATTAAGTCAGCTCACCTTTTTGCCTCATATAATGGGTATTCAGTTAGCAAGTTGGCAGAAATCCTTCGGCAAAATTTATTTCGGTTACATAGCACACCTGCAGTGATCGTGTCTGAGGTCTGTGTTTTACTTCATGTTTTTGGGAAAATTTACAGAAGGCTTTGGGAATTAGACTTGGGTTTAGTACTGCTTTTCACCCTTAGATTGATGGACAGACGGAACAAATTATTCATACTGGGGAGGATACTTTAAGATCATGTGCTCATAAATGAACGGAAAATTTGACAAGTATTAGGTCTAGTTGAATTGCTTACTAGAGCAGATGGCACGCAAGTGACAAGGGATTCCTTTCAAATTTTTCTATGAACGAAAGTGTAGAGCACCTTTTGGTTGGAATAAGGTCAGAGAGCAGCTTAATGAAGGTCCGGAGTCGATTAAAGTGACCAATGAAATAGTTATCATTGTGGAGGAGAAGCTTTGGAATTTTAGACTGGGGATTGTGTGTTTCTTAAAGTGTCTCCATACAGAAGTGTTAGACGTTTTGGCATATAAGGGAGATTTAATCCGCGAGTCGTTAGTCCTTAGATTCATTCTTATTAGTACGAATATTCTACCATTCTCATTAGGCATTTTGATACGTTTGATATGTCGATATGTGCTCTTTAATCGTTAGTGCGTTTCATTGGTTCGCTTGAAATCCTAAATAAATTGATGAAGTTTCTTACTGTTTGGCATTACCTCCGTAATTGTCTCATATTCATATGTGTTCCATGTGTCTCTTTTGAGAAGTTTCAATTATCGTCCGTTACATGTTGTTTAGTATCCGTTGGGTCAGATTCGTTATGATTTGTCTTTTGTTGAGGAGCCTGAGGCTATTTTGGACCTTCAGGATCGAGTCATGAGGAAAAAAAATCCTTTCGTTAAAAATCCTTGGAAGAATCATCCCGAGCGCGAGGTTACTTGGGAGATTGAAGAGTCTATGCGTGCTAGTTATCCACTTCTCTTTTCGTAATTTGGTACGTTTCCGTTTGATCTTTTTGCTTCAATTTCGA
The DNA here is from genome assembly GCA_021014915.2 of Artemisia tridentata subsp. tridentata. Taxonomy (NCBI): domain Eukaryota; kingdom Viridiplantae; phylum Streptophyta; class Magnoliopsida; order Asterales; family Asteraceae; genus Artemisia; species Artemisia tridentata. The sequence continues at coordinate 105,353,460 of CP139506.1, read as the reverse complement.
GGATGAATTTTTTTTAGAGGGGAAGAATTACAACGCCCTAGATTTCTATTTTACATTTTACAAAGTCTAAACTAATAACTAAAGTACAAAATACTATATATGATATAATATTGAAATAAAACACAAAATATAAATCCTATATTAAAAATGACAGATTCCTTATTGTTACTAAGCCTTTACACTTTTGTTTGAACCTCGCATGTTTAATTGAGTGAGCACAAATCCGATCCCTAAACATACACATGTTTGATTTGATTTGAGATAAGAACAAATATTGTTTGACAAATAAGAGATACACTTATATTTTCCTTCTTAAACATATGATACGACTTGCCAAATAAATAAACACGCTTTTCCCTTTTCTCATATAAACCGTATATCAATCCCTTGTCTGCTCTCTACACCGATCCTAAACTTTAAAAAAATCTCATTGTTGTTGCCAAGTAAGAAGAAGCGAGGAGAGTAGCTAGAGTGGTAATCGTTTGTAGCAGCCCCGTGTTTGCAGCCATGGGTCCTTTTGTAGCAGGTCTTGGTGAATCAGTCCTGGTTATGTTATAGTGTCGTGGTTCCTTTTTTTCAATCCTTTTGATTCCAGCCAAATGTACTCGTAAATCTCATCTTGTTCTCAGTTATATCTTATACGACTCACATTATTAATCTAGTCTATAACATGTTGTTAGTAACATAAAATCACACTTGTATTAAGAGGTTAACGCCACATGAATTTCTATAGAACCTTGTTTTCCTTTGAGTCTGGTTATCCCTAATGGTGTCGACATGTTGTTATTCCAAGCCCTAGACTTGTTAATCATTAAACATTAATGACAAACATTTACTATCCATTAAATGAGGCGTAAAAGAAAGTAAACCCTAGGCGTATGTGTGTAACGTGAGCTGTTGTGGTTATGGGTTTTGGTCATGATTTCTTGTGCGTATTATGTGTACGGTCTGAATTAAAATGGAACAGGAACTAGTTATGTTTAACGAGAGTTAGGGACTCTTTTGATTATGATTTTATGTGTAATTGTGTACTTGTGGCCTCGTTAATCTTGGGTGTTATGGGTACGTTTTGGGTATCGATGCATAGATAAAATCAGATTTAAAAAGGGTCGCCATGCTTGTTTGTGTCTCGTTAATGTCTAGGTCCAAGAGTCTTGGTGTGATGTTTTGTCTCGCTGGTTTATAATCCGAGAGGGATTAGATCAGGTCATGTGGTGTTTTATGTGTTGGTGTCGAACTGTGCCAAAAACCATAATAAATCATGTATGCATCGAGGGTTGTTTAGTGTTTAACAAGGGGTAGGGTTTTGTGGGTTGTCACGGTTGCATGCTAAAAGGATATGATCATGTCTCGTGTTATGTGAGTATGTGTGATGTCATGTGTGAGGGTTTGTGTACGCATGGGGGTGTGTGTGTCGATCAGTGTTTTCAACATGGTTGCAAATCAGAATTTGAATAGAATCAGGTAGTGGTGTAGTGTTGTGTCTCGTATGCATGTAGGTTGTGGGCCTGTGATTTATGGAGATACATGCATAGTAAATGGAAATCTATTCTTGTTTCATGTATTTGGCGTTGGGTGTGGGCAAGTATTTATGTTTAAAAAGATTTGGGTTTCGTTCTAGCCTCGTGGGTGTGTCTTGCATGTGTGTCCTTATTCGAAAAGTGTGAAGAGAATCTCATTAGTACTTAGTTTCGAGAGTGGTTTCGAGACTTGTCTTTGCTTATAATCCGGTATATCATTGTCCCTATTTGGGTCTATCTTTATCTCGAAGTCAAGCTATCATCTCTAAAATGCACCTAGAACCTATGTTTTGACGATATCTAATTTAAACCCTAACCATATTAATTTAATATTGGGTAATAAATATCATTAAAGACAATAATCAGTTAAGTTATAAAAGGATAAATGGACATATAAATAATAAATGATTATTAATTCGTGTAGATTCGTTGAAGAATGAGTGACTCGTGTCTTTCCCATTTTCCTTTCATTTACGTTAAGGTACAGATATTCTACCCTTTATCAGTAAGGGTTTCCTCATGACTTGATTCCTGATTTCTGTTATTCTGACTTATGATCCATATCTGATTTGTTATGCATTTTCTATTCAGTTTGATATTAGATTCGTTTCAGTTAAGCATTGCCTTAGATGGATAATTAGTAATTATCCCTTATGCTTTATTTATATCATTTGCTTTATTGCCCGAGCTATTTGAACTAGTTATGTAGGTACCATGACCATGTCATTGAGGCACCAATGGCATGAAACCATCTGTGGCGGTGTGATTAGTCCACGACGTTCCCTTTTGTTTATATTGCTATATATAGCGCACCTGGCCTGTGTATATTGTATGTATGCTTAGTCTAGAACTTGGTATATGTATATCTGTTTTGCAGGGAGCGTATGGATGCATCCTAGGTACTTGGTTGTGTTTTGATTTAGTGATGGACTTGTGTGTGCCATACACCCCATTTCACTTTTGGTGCATGGAGTCTGCAGCCTCCATGTACATATTATTATTATAGGGATATTTGTATGTGTGATTATTTGGCCTATTCATGTATCATGTTTAGGTATATGTTTCGGGTTCGTGGGCAATTCCTTATTATACTCGATTTCCTTGTCTCCTGTGACTCTTATGTCATTTGTTTCATTTGTTCTCATCTTAATTATTCATTTGTCTCTGATTTCATTTAATTCTCATGGCTTATGATGTTCTGGTTTAGCACGTTCTGATGACTTCGATTCAGTTACTTATTACTTTTAGTTATTATTTTGTATATATCTGTTTACTGGGTTTTTTAAGCTCAGCCGCATTTCTTTTCCTGCGACAGGTTTTAAGAGGGAAGCTGGGATTTGAGTGAAGAGTGCTTAGGAGCTCTTAGTGGACTACACTGTTGATAGCTTCTCATGGATTAGAGTTGGACTTAGAGTTTTCATTTTGACTTAGTTTTGGAATTCGTTATGTTGAGATTTAATACATTATTATTTTTCCTTAGAATACCTTTGTAACCATTGTATTATTAAAGTCTTCCGTTTGCGTATGTTCTGTTTGACGCCATAAATGTGACATTTGATCCGTTCTCGGATGGGGGTGTTACAACTTAATTTATGGTCAATTTTCAAAACCCTCAAATTTTCAAAGCCTAATTTGTTTCAAATGGGACGGTTTTGTGATGGAAAAGATGGGGTGGTGGTGTTGGAGGAATATAGGTGTTTGTGTTTTAAATTTAATAGGAAAATTAAAAGTTAAGTGTCTATAAAAGAAAGAAAAAAAAAGTGAAAAGTTCAGACCATTAGCCTTATTTTAAATGACAAAAGATAATGGAAGGAGTTCATAAGGAAAAAAAATTACAATTGAGATTGAAAGAAATGAGAGGAAAAAACTGAAATTATAAAGCTGATGTAACAAAAGAAAACCACGCAGCACACTCTCCACCCTTACGCCGCCGATAAGCGAGTAACAAAAGCTAACAAAGTATGATAAACAATCTCTCCAATAAGTTAAAGGATTGACAATGACACATCCCAAAACCTTGGGGGTAACTATTCAACAATCACAAAACCAAAACAATATAAATATTCAAAAACCAATTCAAACGTCAAAAACCAGTCATCATCACCGTCACCGTCACCCTTATCCGCGAAATTATCGAAACTGTTAAATTCCACGACCGCCACGTCATCACAATGGGCGGTGACACGGTTTCATCTCCAGCTTCCACTGACGATGATATAAAGTAAGTTTTTATTTCTTTTGTATGTAATTTGATTTGAATTATGAATAATTTGGTTTATTTGTTTACAGGTGGGGTGGTTTTAGTGATTCAGAATCAGATTATGATGAGAATTGGAGCTTTGAAATCGAAGCAGATGAAAGACGAAAAAAAAGTGTTTATGATCAAGTTGTTAAAAGTTATGATGAGTTGAATGATAGAGTTGTCCATTTGGAGCTTGCTAAAACTAGAATTTTGAGGTAGCTTCTTTTTTTTTTTTTTTTTTTTTTAATTATTATTATTATTATTATTATTATTAAAAAAAAAGAAGAAAAAACTTGTACTATTAGTTAGGAGTATATATAAGCATGGGTGGAGCCAAGATTTTTACTTAAGGGAGCAGCTGTGTTTGCAAAAAGTCATAGTGATAGATACCGCTTCAAAAATTAATCTATAGCGTAAAAAACTAGTAGAAAAGCGGCTTGTAGTCTAAATAATTAATGAATGAAGTTGATTGATTAGGGTGGCTCAGCACCCACCGGTCACCCTACTAGCTCCGCCCGGGATAATTATATAGAAATGGAGTTAACTTGTCACTTTTTGAGACTCTATGTAGCTATCTTTTTTTTTTTTTTTTTTTTTTTTGTGCTTTTGTATAACCATACTTTTGAATACCGTCTATTGTTTGTATTTTGTAACCATTTTCCCCTTCCATTTATCAACTATTCTATTAGCAGGGGAGGGGTAAAATGGTCACAAAACACACACATCAGACGGCAGAACTCCAAAAAGTGACAAATTACTTACATTTCCAGGTAATTATCCCTGAATAACATAAATTCAGTCCATTTTTGTTTATGTGTGAGAAAAGATGGCATGATTAAATGGATGTAAGTGAGTTGCGGTGTCATATCAGTCGATTTGTATATAAGACGAAAGGTTAATTGCACTACAACTTAAAACATATTTTTAAAATATTTGTCATTGTGTACTTTGTTTTTTTCTCATTGTATCTTGATTTGTTTTTATGTAACTTAAGTTGCATAAACAGAAAAATAGTGTGCAATTATTTTGTATTGCGATTTTAGTGTGTTACATGCATTAGAAATGGAAGGATGTTTTATGAAATGACAGCATGGTGAAAGTATGTTACATTTTGGTGTAATTAATTGAGACGGATTGTTGATTTCCTTTACAAAATGATTATTGTTTTTATTTAGTATATTTGTTAGTTTTCATTGTTTGCACATTAATACATCATGGATTCATAGTCTTTGGTAATTGGCGGGAATTTCTCTGATTTCCAATTTTGTGAGCAATAAATGCATCTTTCTACCTTTGGTTGTTTTACTATGGAAGTAAAAAACATGCATTATTTGTGGTTTTCCAGCTATACCCCTGGATCATGGGTTGAAAATGTAGGTGGCATGACAGTGAGTGACTACAACGTGCCTAAAACGACAACACTTCTTCTAATTGGCCCAAAAGGATCTGGTAAAAGCAGCCTCATTAACAGGATTTCACGTGTGTTTGAAGATGACAAATTTGCACCAGAAAGAGCCCAAGTTACATGTACTCTTTTACAGTTTTACCTATAATCCTGGGCATACTTGCATTATTTTTAATTATTGGGACAAAGTTAACATTCTTGATTGTTTCAGATAACTCATCCGCAGGGGATGGAACTTGTTTCCTTCGTGAGTACATGATACCAAGAGATTCAACTTCTTTCTGCTTATATGACACTCGCAGCTTCTCAAATGATTTATACGAGAATTTGAAAATGATCAGACGATGGATGACAAAAGGTGTTCGACATGGAAAATTGGTGAGAAGGTTGGGCTTCAATTTTGTGCAAAATGGAAGTGTTTGGTATCTAATATTTGCGTTTTCAATATCACAAATATTCAATTTATAGTGTTTGGGTAAAGTGAAATTAATTCATATCACCATTTCTGATTAATTAGGAGTCATTTAACATGCAAAGATTCAAATAATGAGTTTAATATTAATGCATGAAATATTAACATACTTTTTCTTTGGTCCTGTTTTAGACTTTAGTCATCGTATTCTTACATGTACATTTAAGTTATTAAAACATGGATTTGTGCCCCGTTTGGGTCAATTTGTAACCTGTATTTCTAGATTTATTTATAAAATTGAGCACTATATCTTTATATAACATGTTTATTCATACATTTAACTTTTTCATGAACGAAGTTATCATTTTTGAAATCCAGTTATAAACCTTAAATAATCAGTATGGGTTTTTGCCTCTCAACCGAGAGGTCAAGGGTTCGATCCTCACTCCCTACAAAAGGCCGGAGGTCCTTTTCTACCTTTGGTAGAACCGGAAGCAGCCTCTCTACCTTAGGTAGGGGTAAGGCTGTCTACGTCGCAACCTCCCCCATACATCGTCGAAGACGGTATTGGGACCCATAACCCGTGGAAGACGGTATTGGGAGTTACTTTACTTTTTTTTTTAGTTATAAACCTTAAATAATCAGTATTTGTCTAACACTTGAACAACTAATTACATGATTATCGCACTTAAAACAGAAAGAGCACATACGAATACTCTCTTGCAACCGTTTGTTATTGCTGATTATCTAATAGATTTTTCTGCCTCACACTAGCTCTTACAAAATGCAATGCCAAACACCCCCTAAACATGTTCAATTAAAGTTGTATCTTCTTTTGTTAGTGCCTCGGATAATTCAAATTTTCAAGCCAGAATGAAGCACAAATCCGGCCGAGATAAAATCTTGTCTTATAAAAGCAGGACCGTTAACTTTGTTATATTCGTGGTAAACGGGCTTTCGGTTCTGAAATGTATGAACAGTAACGGATCAGACACACTGTATACACAAATGGTTGCTAATACGTTCAGTTCACCATTTTTGTCTTTCAAAGGTACCACAAAATGACAAACTTTTCATATATGTTCTAAGCTTATTATGCGTGTACATTTTTAATATATTTCATCGTTCATATTTTAGATCATAAACCTGCTATTGCAATTACACACGGAGATCTACTTTCAATCTCTGAACGTGCACGTGTGCGTGTTTATCTGGGAGAACTTCTTGGCGTACATTCAAGTAAACAAATATTTGACATTCCAGGTGAGTCCTCTGTTTTCGTTTTAATTTGGAATAAGAGTGAGTTGACTATTGCTGACTACTTACTGTTTAATATGCTTTTTAGATAACTGTGAACCAGCAACCGAGTTGGCTATTGTTGACATGGTACGCTATGCTCTCGAGCATGCAGATATGAATCTTCCCCGCAAAACCCGACCGAAAATTACCAAGGCGAGAATGATATATGTATGTTTTATTTGCGCCCATGACTCTGTTTTTGCAATTTTGCTTAGGTAATGAGCGTGACAATAAGAATAAATATTGCAGGGTTATTACATTCAGCTATGGACATGTTTGCTACTTATATTAGCTGCCGGAATGTTCATTTTTACAGCCCATCTTCCTTGGTTCAGTTCTTTTGAAGTTCATCCAGAAAGTGTTCCCAAACCATGTCCGGAAATAAAGAAAAGTATGGAAGTTCAACCAGAAATTGTTCTTGAACCAGGCCTGGAAATAAAGAAATCTAACGAAGTTCATCAGGAAAGTGTTTGTAAACCGAGCCTAGAAATAAAGAAAGTAATGGAAGATCATCAGGAAAGCATTCTTAAACCGAGCCCCAAAATAGAGAAAGTTACAGAAGTTCATCAAGAGAATGTTCTGGAACCGAGCCCGGAAATACAGAAAGCTATGGAAGTTCATCAGGAAAGTTTTCTTAAACCGACTTTGAATATAAAGAAAAGTATGGAAGTTCAACCAGAAATTGTTCTTGAAACGAGCCCGAAAATAAAGAAAGTGATGGAAGTTTATCAAGAGAGTGTACTGGATCCGAGCCTGGAAATAAAGAAAGTAATAGGTGTTCATCAAGAGAGTTCTCCAGAACCGAGCGTGGAAATAAAGAAACCGAGACTGGAAACGAAGAAACTTATAGGAGTTCATCAAGAGAGTGTTCCAGTACTGAGCTTGGAAATAAAGAAACTGATCCTGGAAATAAAGAGACTTATGGAAGTTCAGCCCGCTAGTGTTCCTATATGGAGCCCGGGAACAAAGAAAGTTACGGAAGCTCAGCCCGAAAGTGTTCCTGGACCCAGCCTAGAAAAAAGGAAAGTTAGTGCAGAAAGGGTTCATAGACGAGGCCAAAAAATAAAGAAAGGTCGTGCAGGACATGTTCCTGAACCAGCCATGAAAATAGATTGGAAGAAAATTCGACATCTTTGGTACAAGTAGTCGATCTCAGGTGCCTAACGACCAGGTTTGTATAAATAAAGATTCGGTCATTCTGAAAATGTATAAACCGTATGAAACAACTGAATGTGCATAAATAAGTTTTTGGTTTGTTTCAAATGTTTAGAAAGTGTGAACTGTATGTAAATATTACATAGTTCAAAAACTGAAAATCTGTAAAGACTTGTGCTTGTACATTACATCTAGCTTTGTCTTTTTTCAGTTTATTAGTTACCCCCTAATTTTGCTTCCCATTAATTAATCTATAAAACGACAGAGTTTTGCGACGCATATGCATAAACAGATAGATATAGAAAGAGTAAGAGTTTAAACCATATACCCTATAGGATGTTAACAACATGGGTGATAAGTACCTTTGTCTTTTCCATAGTTTGAAATCTCATTTAAAACTAACTTTAAACAGAATAAACCACTTACGAAGCAATTGAACTCACAGGGCATTCTTCTCGACATGTTCCAGTGCTGAACAGAATGTTTATGTGGTGGCATTACTTCACCGATACATGAAAACTGTATAAATAAGTCAGGCGAGGTCTATAGTTAAAATAGTTAGGTTACACATCTCATTTTAGTGATGATCCAAATAGGTAAAATAGAGGATCCCAACCATAAATACACAAGAATGCAATGAAGACCATTTCTTCCCCTCAAAAGCGACACATCAAGTTGATTAAAAGTGACATGATCGATCCTGAGACTTGATTTGCACATAATATGTTGGCTACCATAGTGATACCGATCTATTAAATTTAACCTGAAATCAGTTATAACTATGCTATGTTTTAGCCCTTCAGAAAAGAAAAAAGAACAAAGAAAATTGAAAAATCCTATGCTATGTTATAGAGTTTGTAGCCATCCTTTGTGGTGTGCATGCGCATTGTATATATGTTAAATTCACGGCTGCACAAGTTGATTAAATTAACATAGCATAAATTCTAGACACTAAACATTCATTGATGAATTGCTAATCGTGTAGCCTCTAGTGCAGCGTGTTTGTGTCCAAAATTTCTACAATTCATTTATAGCTTTCTTTAAGGCTTGTTTATGGTGTATTGGTGTTAACACCTTTCTTTAGGCTTTTCTGATCAGATTTCAACTTTGTTGTTAGGATAATGTTTCCTGAAAGATGAATTGTATTGCGACCCACCTACATTACATATCGTCTTATGAACAGCGTCTAATTTAACTATATATAAATGAAGTGTGAGCAACATTTCCCAAGAACACAAATACATACACCATGGTATCTCTACCCCAATTACTAATACTTTTAGGGATATTTCTTTTTGTGCTAATATATAGTTACAAAAGCATAAAAAACAACACAAGAAAAGGTGATAGATTGTTAGCTCCGGAACCATCAGGTGCCTTCCCTTTTGTTGGTCACATTCATCTTCTACAAAGTAAAGCTCCTGTTGCAAGGATTCTTGGGAAAATAGCTGATGACTACGGGCCGGTTTACTCTCTACGGCTAGGTAGTCGTCGAGCATTGGTTGTAAGCAATTGGCAGATGGTCAAGGAGTGCTTTGGAACCAAAGACAAATTTTTTGCATCTAGACCGGATTTAGCAGTGAGCCGGTACATGGTCTATGACCATGCTAGTTTTGGGCTTGCGCTATATGGACCATTCTGGCGAGAGATCCGAAAGCTGGTCACTTCCGAGCTCTTTACAAGCCAGCGTCTTGAAAAGTTCAAGAATGTACGTAACTCAGAATTGGAGGACTCCATTCAGGAGCTCTCTATTATGTCCACAGAAAATAAGGAGGGAATATCCGTAGTGGAAATGAACCAAGTGGTTCGAGAATATGACTTTTAAAATAAATATAAGAATGTTAGTTGGTAACTGAAATTTTTCTAACGTGGGTAGCTCCGAAGGTAATGTTAATAGTTGGTGGAATAAAAGGTGGCCAACAATGCTGTTAATAGTTGGTGGAATAGAAGGTGGCCAACAATGCTTGAATTGCTTGGTCCACTTGATTTAAGAGTTGTAATCGACAGCTTGCATCATCAGTTTTCTTTTGTAAATAGGGGCTTATATTCTTCATCTAATCCCATCCCATTTCAAAAGCAACACACATAGTTGTGTATTCTTGGTCTCTTTCTTTCTCCTAGTATTTGAGTCTATTAGAGAGTTTGTGTGGTATCTCCTAATACAAGAGATATAAGTGTTTATCCTTGTAGTTAGAGAGAAGGTGTAACTCCTAATTTTCATCATAGTGAAACGTATCTTTCCTTGCCCGTGGTTTTTACCCTATTGGGGTTTTCCACGTAAAATTCGTGTGTCATCTTTTATTAGTATTTTCTTATTTTAGCTGTGGGTTTGCTTCAATCTGGTGTCACTTTTCTCAACAAGTAGTATCAAGAGCTAAGGTTGGGTGTGTGTATAATTATTTATCGAATGCTTTGTGGTTGCCACTAATAAGTGGACCCTCCACATCAAAAGATAAGTAAGATTATACTCACTCAAAAAGTGTTCATTACTATTATTAACAAATAATAGTTTTTTCAAAAAGTAGATTGTGATTGTAGCAATGGCGGCAAAAATTGAAATCGAAAAATTCAATGGGAATAATTTCTCGTTGTGGAAATTAAAAATGAAGGCTATCCTTAGAAATGATAAATGTTTAGCGGCCATTGACGAAAGGCCAGCTGAGGTCACGGATGACAGTAAATGGGACGAGATGGATGGAAATGCTATTGCAAATCTTCATCTGGCATTAGCAGATGGAGTTTTGTCAAGCATAGAGGAGAAGAAAAGTGCAAAGGAGATTTAGGATCATCTTGCTCGATTGTACGAGGCAAGATCACTCCACAATAAAATATTTCTCAAGAGGAAACTTTATGCTCTTCGCATGACGGAATCTACTTCAGTGACTGAGCACGTTAATAACTTGAATACTCTATTTTCTCAGCTCACGTCTTTGAGTTGTAAAATAGAGCCACAAGAACGTGCTGAAATTCTACTTCAAAGTTTACCTGACTCATATGACCAACTCATCATCAACTTAACCAGTAATGTTCTTTCGGACTATCTAGTCTTCGATGATGTTGCAGCCGCCATTCTGGAAGAAGAAAATAGGCGCAACAATAGGGAGGACAGACAGACCAATTCAAGACAGGTGGAGGCTTTGGTGGTGACGAGAGGGAGGTCAATGGAACCTGGCTCCAGTGGGAGTCACAATCGTGGTAAATCTAGAACAGGAAGGAAGAAGAATTTTAAATGCTACAAATGTGGCAAGCCGGGTCACATGAAGAAGGATTGTAGGAGTTTGAATAACTCTAATCCTCAAGGAAATGTCGCTAGCACTTCAGAAGATGGTAACGCTCTGTGTTGTGAAGCAGCAGTTGCAAATGAAGGTAGAAAAAGATTTGCAGATGTATGGCTGTTCGATACTGGAGCTACTTTTCATATGACCGCAAGAAGAGAATGGTTTCATCAATATAAACCTATCTCTGGAGGCGGATCTGTGTACAGTTGCAATGATCATGAACTAAGGATCATTGGAATTGGAAATATCATGGTGAAGGTGCATGATGGTACAGTTCGTACTATTCGGGATGTGCGACACGTGAAGGGCCTGAAAAAAATCTATTGTCTCTAGGACAATTGGATGATCTTGGTTGTAAGGTTGAAATACAAAACAAGATCATGAAAGTTATACAAGGCGCGCTTGTACTTATGAAAGGTGAAAAGGTGGCTGCGAACTTATACCAACTGAAGGGAGAGATAATGGAGGAGGCGGAAGCATCTGTTGCTTCACATAGTCCAAGTCATAGAGTTGCAATAACATGGCACCAGAAGCTTGGACATATGTCGGAACAAGGAATGAAAATTCTTGTTGAAAGGAAGTTAATTCCTGGCCTCACAAAGGTTTCTTTACCTTTCTATGAGCATTGTGTTATCAACAAGCAACATCGCCTAAAATTCAAGACATCAAATTCTAGAAGTGTCTCTGTTCTAGAATTGGTTCACTCTGATGTATGGCAGGCACCGGTTCTATCCCTGGGAGGAGCAAAGTATTTTGTATCCTTCATTGATGACTATTCCAGGAGATGTTGGGTGTACCCAATCAAGAAGAAGTCTGATGTGTTTGAAGTTTTCAAGGTTTACAAAGCGCGGGTTGAACTTGATTCTGGAAAGAAGATCAAGTGTTTGAGGACAGATAATGGAGGCGAATATACAGGTGATGAATTTGATACCTTTTGCAGGCAAGAAGGAATCAAAAGGCAGTTCACGACGGCATGCACTCCTCAACAAAACGGAGTGGCAGAGCGGATGAACAGAACCTTGTTAGAAAGTGCAAGAGCAATGTTGGCAACTGCAAGCTTGGAAAAATCGTTCTGGGCAGAAGCAGTCAATACCACCTGTTATGTGATAAATCGGTCACCTTCAACTGCAGTTGAGTTGAAGACATCGATGGAGATGTGGACAGGAAAGCCGGTCAACTATTCAGACCTTCATATATTTGGAAGTCCTGTGTACGTGATGTACAATTCTCTAGAAACTACAAAGCTGGATCCGAAATCCAGAAAATGTTTGTTCTTGGGGTACGCTGACGGAGTAAAGGGGTATCGCTTGTGGGACCCCACTGCCCACAAAGTAGTCGTCAGTAAAGATGTTGTCTTTATGGAAGACAAAATTCAAGAAAATGAAGAAGGTGATAGCACTACAAGAGAAACTACATCAATACAGGTGGAAAAGCAATCTCAGTCGAGTGATTCTTCTGAAGTCGTACCACGGCATGAGGTGAATGAGACAACTGAGTCTCAAGCTCCAACGACTCGTACTCTTAATCGTGAAAGAAAACGCCCGGTGTGGCACACAGATTATGTTATGGAGGGCAATATTGCATACTGTCTTCTTACAGAGGAAGGAGAGCCATCAACTCTTCAAGAAGCACTGAATAATTCAGATGCTTCATTCTGGATGGAAGCAATGCAAGAAGAAATTGAAGCTCTTCATAAGAATAAAACGTGGGAACTGATGCCACTACCAGTAGGTAGAAAACCAAACCTATTGGAAACAAATGGGTGTATAAGATCAAGAGGAACGGTGATGACCAGGTGGAGAGGTATAGTACAAGATTGGTAGTCAAAGGATATGCTCAGAAAGAGGGAGTCGACTTCAATGAAATATTTTCTCCTGTGGTTTGAATGATAACTGTTCGAGTGGTTCTGGCAATGTGTGCTACGTATGATTTACATTTAGAGCAGCTAGATGTGAAAACTGCATTTCTTCATGGAAATCTTGAGGAAGAAATTTACATGCTCCAACCAGAAGGTTTTAAACAAAAAGGAAAAGAGAACTTGGTTTGCAGGTTAAACAAATCTCTGTACGGTTTAAAGCAGGCGCCGCAGTGTTGGTACAAGAGATTTGATTCTTTCATCATTGGCCTTGGATATAACAGACTACACGCAGACCCTTGTGCATATTACAAGAGGTTTGGAGACAATGATTTTGTCATCTTGCTGTTATATGTTGACGACATGTTGGTTGCAGCCCCAACAAAGATCTTATCAGTAAACTGAAGGCACAACTCGCTAGGGAATTCGAGATGAAAGACTTGGGACCCGCAAACAAGATTCTAGGGATGCAAATTCACCGAGATAGAGTTAGTAAGAAAATTTGGCTTTCACAGAAAAGTTATGTGAAGAAAATCTTGCAAAGGTTTAATATGCAAGATTGTAAGCCAATATTAACCCCGTTTCCTACTAATATCAAGTTATCCTCCAAGATGAGTCCTAGCAGTGAAGAAGAGAGGATGAAAATGTCTCGAGTACCGTATGCATCAGCAGTGGGAAGTTTAATGTTCGCGATGATTTGTACAAGACCAGACATTGCACATGCAGTGGGAGTAGTGAGTCGGTACATGGCGGAACCTGGTAGAAAGCATTGGGAAGCTGTGAAGAGGATCTTTAGATATATCAAAGGAACCTCGGATGTTGCATTATGTTATGGGGAATCGGATATAACTGTCAAGGGATATGTTGATTCTGATTACGCAGGTGATCTTGACGGAAGTAAATCAACCACCGGGTATGTGTTTACACTTTCTGGCGGAATAGTAAGCTGGGTTTCAAAACTGCAGTCAGTTGTCGCTATGTCAACGACGGAAGCAGAATATGTTGCAGCTGCTCAAGCCAGCAAAGAAGCAGTATGGTTGAAAATGTTGTTGGAAGAACTGGGGCACGAACAAGAGAAAATTACTCTATTTTGTGACAACCAGAGTGCCTTGTATCTTGCAAGGAATCCAGCATTTCATTTAAAGACAAAGCATATACGAGTTCAGTATCACTTCGTTCGTGAGAAAGTGGAAGAAGGAACCGTGGATATGCAGAAAATTCATACTGATGATAACGTGGCAGATTATTTGACGAAAGCAATCAACTGTGACAAGTTTATATGGTGCCGATCCTCATGCGGCCTAGCGGAAACGTAAGCAACATGAAAGTGCAAGGAAGGATAACGGTGTGAAGATCGATTTAGCTTCAATCGGATCTTCAAGTGGGAGATTGTTAATAGTTGGTGGAATAGAAGGTGGCCAACAATGCTGTTAATAGTTGGTGGAATAGAAGGTGGCCAACAATGCTTGAATTGCTTGGTCCACTTGATTTAAGAGTTGTAATCGATAGCTTGCATCATCAGTTTTCTCCTATAAATAGGGGCTTATATTCTTCATCTAATCCCATCCCATTCCAAAAGCAACACACATAGTTGTGTGTTCTTGGTCTCTTTCTTTCTCCTAGTATTTGAGTCTATTAGAGAGTTTGTGTGGTATCTCCTAATACAAGAGATATAAGTGTTTATCCTTGTAGTTAGAGAGAAGGTGTAACTCCTAATTTTCATCATAGTGAAACGTATCTTTCCTTGCCCGTGGTTTTTACCCTATTGGGGTTTTCCACGTAAAATCCGTGTGTCATCTTTTATTAGTATTTTTTTATTTTAGCTGTGGGTTTGCTTCAATCCGGTGTCACTTTTCTCAACAGGTAACAATGAAGACCTACAATTAGAAGAAGCCATAAAGAAAGGATTGTATCTTACTGGTGTTTTTCTTTTGTCTGATGTCATTCCATATCTGGAATGGATGGATATTGGAGGGCATTTGAAAGCTATGAAGCAATTGGCACAAGATCTTGATAGTGTCATCAGTAAGTGGCTTGATGAACATGTTGAAAAGAGAAAAGAATATAATGGAGATAAAGAAGCCGATTTGATGGATGTGATGCTGTCAACCCTGTCAAAAGATGCTGAAATGTTTGGACATGGGCGTGAAACCATCATCAAGGCAACAACACTGGTTGTGACTTAGTTTTGCTATCTCTATATGAAAACTTTTCATCTCTTGAAGAGAACTTCTGTTTTTTAATCATGTTGAACACATTATTTTTGTAGATTCTCATGTTGACGGGTTCAGAAAGCACCGCTGAGACAATGACATGGGGACTTTCTTTACTTCTGAACCATCCCCACATCCTAAAAGCTGCCCAGAAGGAGCTTGACATCCAAGTGGGAAGAGAGAAATGGGTCAAAGAATCGGATATAAAAAACCTAACGTATCTACAAGCTATAGTGAAGGAAACACTCCGAATGTACCCACCAGGTCCCTTAGGAGCACCCCGTGAGGCCATTGACGACTGTGATATCGGGGGATATCATGTCTCCAAAGGGACTCGTCTGATTGTCAACATATGGAAGCTACATCGTGATGCCCGAATTTGGTCAAATCCTAATGAATTTAGGCCAGATAGGTTTCTTGAGGAACACTCGCATATGAATTATCAGGGTCATAATTATGAATACATTCCATTCAGCTCAGGAAGAAGAATGTGTCCTGCGACTACATTTGCTTTGCGTGTAGTTCACTTGACACTTGCTCGGTTACTTCAAGGGTTTGACTTGTTAACGCCAATGGGGAAGCCTGTGGACATGACCGAGGGGTTTGGCCAATCGTTGCCAAAGGTCAAACCCCTTGAAGTGATCATCACTCCACGACTTCCTCCAGAGCTCTATCAAAACCCGCAAAGCCACGATTCATAAACATATTGACATGATCAGACCACAAACACTATCTGCTATGACGTATCTTCACTAAATAATTGTGGACTGTTTGAATTCGATACTCTTTTATATTTTGTTGTAGCCTACATATACAATATAAATATAAGCTTAATTAACTGCCATCCTTTTTCAATATCCAATACTAATAGGCTTAATATAATTCACCCTTTGCGAAGTTATTCCAACGTATATTTTGTAACTAGCTAACTCCTCTTTAAAGCCTTTAAAATAAGGTCTTTATATCATTAAATTTGAAAAATTGGCAAATTATTTGATCTGAAAAAAATCATGGTTCATTTATAACATGTTAGTCATTTTTCATCGAAATTTAAAACAGAGAATAAAGTATGTTTCATTGAAGTTTTTAACAGAAAAGGACTACTAACGAGTCGTCATGCTTGAATCCATAGCAGATGAAGTATCTAAGCTATGAATTTAATTAGATGAATTGTGGGTAATGTTTGCCAAAGTACTATACAAACGATTTCATCAACATGGATTTTTTCGCTCAGTACATACCAATGTTTGGGATCTTTATTTTTGTTGTAGCTTATTATACTTATAAAAGAAGCTCAAGAAACAGCACAATAATTAAAGGTGATAAATTGGTTGCTCCAGAACCATATGGAGAAGTGCCTACTGTAGGTCACTTCTACAAGGTCAAGCTCCTTTGGCAAAGATACTTGGAAAAATAGCTGATGACTACGGGCCGGTTTACTCTCTACGGTTAGGTAGTCAAAGAGCATTGGTTATAAGCAATTGGCAGATGATCAAAGAGTGCTACACCACCGATGACAAAATTTTTGAAACTAGGCCTAATATGACTGTGAGCCGTTACGTGGCCTATGACCATGCTGGTTTTGGACTTGCGCCGTATGGACTACAGCAGATACGGAAGCTGGTCACTTCTTAGCATTTTATGAGCCAGCGTCTTGAAAAGCTCAAGAATGGATGCAACTCAGAAGTAAAGAATTTTATTAACGAACTCTTGTTCCTGTCTTTAAAAGATGGGGATAAAATGTCCACAATATTAATGGACATGAACAAGTTGTTTGAGCATGTTACGTTTAATATAAATATCTGAATGTTATTTGGGAAAAGACGTAACAGCTTTGAAGGTATGAAAGAAGTTGCAGAAGTAAAAGAAGCTATAAAGAAAGGGTTATATACATCTTAGTGGCGTTTTTGTTGCTGCATCTGATTTCATTTCAAATCTTGAATGGATGGACATTGGAGGGCATCTGATAGCTATGAAGCAAGTCGCAAAAGATCTTGATAGTTTCCTTGGAAAGTGGCTTGATGAAATGTTGAGAATAAAAAAGTCTCACGGTGATAAAGAAGCTGATTTCATGCTTTCAACTTTGTCCTCAAAAGATGCTGAAATGTTTGGATTTACTTGCGAAACCATCATAGGCAACAACTCTGGTTCGTAACTAGTATTCCTATCTGTAAAACAGCGATAAGGTCTAGGCCTTAACCGGTCCTACACCGATAAGGCCAAAAGGTTGCATAATATCACCTATGCATAAAACTATTTAACTGTAAATTTATGTCACTTTTTTCATTGTTGTATAACCAACTTTTTTACGTGCTATTATGTACCAAAACTTTTAAATTAGATTTTTGTGTGTATTAGCATTTTAAATTTCAACTTTTATGACTATCTTGCCCCTTTTTGTTAATAGAATGATTGAAAAACGTAAAGGTATAACAGTCACAAATACACACAAAAGTCGTAATTCAAAATGTTTTGTGTATGATAGCAACAACAAAAAATGGCAAACGGAACATTTAAAAAGAAAATTAAGTTAGTTACATTTTAAGGTAATAATCCTTTTATAATAAACAATCACTTCTGCACCTTGGTAAAGCACGGTCCAAAGATTTTCGTATACCATATGGTTAGCTTTTACTACGAGTTAGTTACATTATTTTTACATGTAACGAGGCCTTACGAACCCGTGCGATGCACCGGCTGGGTCATTGGTTGAATTTCTACGTGTTTTGTACGTAATGTTTGTGCAGATGTTTATATACTTTTTATCAAGTTTGCGTCAATGTTTGTAATATAAGTTTTATATATCGGAACATTTATCATTTAGTACTAAATAACTCACGTAAACAATAGATACTTTCGTAGATCTTGATGTTAACACATTTTTTGTGGAAAGTAATTAAATATATCAATATAATTCAGACCCGTGCGATACACACGGGCTCGATCTAAATGTTCATAGCGTATTGTTCAGCAAATGAGCTTTGTTCACCATGATAAAATCATACTTGTTTTCGGGTAAAAAGTGTTCGGGTTATGTTGACACGTTGAGTTCTTTTGTATATAAATATCCACTCATCATGTGTGCTATCAAATCGTCGATGAACGATTTCCAATCTTCGAACTCCAATTAAAGAGCTTGTACGAAATAATGGATAATTTATATGTTACAATAATAGTTAGAAATTAATCACATCTAAATCACATGTAATTAGTCTATTTGATTTCCCTAACCAATAAATCACATGGTTAAGCACTATATAATCCACTAAAATATGAGATGTCAAGTTCATTTTATCCTAGGTGCAAACAATCTCACATAGCCACGCCACCCTTTGCTCAAAAGAAGAACATTGTACTTGATTTGTGTTTGTGTAACATGGGTCAAAAGTCAAAACTCTTGAATTAGTTGGCCAAAAATCAAAAAAATAGCTAGTCACAGTGATGTATAAAAGCTAAACACCATAACCACTAAACCACAATCACAGTTTTAGGACCATTATGCTATTTTTCACTGTAATAACACTTGAGAGTGAGCATGCAACACATCAAACAAAAGAATGAGACAAACATACATATTTATACTGTTTGTTTCCACAATCAATAATGTGACCTAATAACACATACTGGAAATTTGAACCGATAAATGTAGAATTCCAAACACAAAAAGAAATATAGGCCAAAATTCTCAAATACTCTTCCAAACCATCAACCAAAAACTGCAGACCACGCCTTTTGCAGACTCCAAGGCTACTGTTGATTGCATTCGGGAGGTCGCTCTTCTCTGCCAACGCCAGCGCTTGGGACGCCACCCTTTTGCAGTTCAGATATAGTGACTAACTTTTACAACAATCTTATACTCAATTCAAAGATTGCAGAAAAAAAACATAGGTGGCATAATGGACGGGTCAATAAGCCAGTCAAATGGGTTTTGAATAGATATTGTTTGCCAAATATGGTTACAGAAACTTAAATATACACTACACATTAATCTAAGATGTGATTTATATTATGGTTTTTAAAGCATTTGAATAGTCTTCAAGATACTTTGTTAATCTAAAATACCCTTCGAGTGACTTTTAGATGTTTGAAACATTTGGCTTAATTGACACTAAATATAACCCAAATCGGCCTATTTTAGTAAACTGAGTCAAAATTAGCGCCTACAGAAATGTTCATATTCTTACCTTTCGTGCAGAAGGCTGGAAGAATACATGAAACAAATTATAAAACAATGTATTAGTATATATCCTAGAATGTAAACCTTGCACCAAAGCATTGACAAATAAAACGCTTAAAAAAAATGAAATTCTACCTTTGTTTTCCTCTTGCTCTTGCCTTCCTCTTCATCTTCAGATGTCAACACAATCAAAAATCATATTACATCACTCACCAATGTCATAATCTTGCTCCATTTTATTCTGATGTTCTTCAGCCTGCCATCAATTAAAAAAATGAAAACTAAAGTGGACTCGACATATGAGAGTTAATGCTAACCTACTACATCTAATATCTCTCTTTTACCATACACTTCTTTCCATTTTGTCAACAACCCACTCCCTTGCTTATGACAAATTGCAAGTTCTAGCTGCAATTGTTGACCCTTTTCAACACAACAACCCAAGCTAAAAAATCAAACTCAATAATCAAATTTATTTTGAAACTCTTTTACCTCAATACATCATCAACATCTTTGTATTTTCTAGTGTTCAACCACTTTTTATAAATTATTATAAGCATATCAAAAGATTTCCATATCTTTCAGTTTCAATCCCTTTTTGTAAGTTAATATAAACATATCAAAGTGAATGTTAACATGTTTCTGAAAATTAACCGCGCATTTTTAATTTGCTCTTTCATAACATACATATTTCTAAGAACTTCAATATCAATTTTATTGAAGTTATATTTTCATGTTATTAGTGTACCAAGACAAACCTGTGTACATCCTTTTTGGTGGCAAAGCTCCACCAATACTAACCTGCTTCGGCCTTGTTCAAAACACCAAACAAACACTGCACTACAAATAATCTCAATACCAATATCACCTTGTTCAAAACAACTATACATAACTAATACAACAACTAACATGGAACTTTTATTCATACAAACATAGTTTGTCATACATAGCAAATTCTTGGAATAAAAACTCAAAAGGAATTTTTACAAACTTATATCTATAACATATATATGGGGCTAAGCATGCTGCATGGAAATGCCACATCATCGAATCTAATTCCACCTCAATGCCATGTCATTGCCACCT
Organism: Artemisia tridentata subsp. tridentata; assembly: GCA_021014915.2. Taxonomy (NCBI): domain Eukaryota; kingdom Viridiplantae; phylum Streptophyta; class Magnoliopsida; order Asterales; family Asteraceae; genus Artemisia; species Artemisia tridentata. The sequence goes on along the minus strand of CP139506.1, from coordinate 105,332,818 downwards.
CAGTGCCACTTGGCACTTCTCCTTGCACGAAATTTATTAAAAAAAATTTGTCATTGCTTAGATTCAAACCCTGGTCACTATCCCCACAACCAACACTCCAACCACTGGAGCAACTATATTTTTGTGATAGAGATTGGAAAACAAATATGTCATGTTTCAATTGTATCAATCCTTCCATAATTCACTCACCAACTAATCACAATTAACTCTTCTTATCTGTTTCAATCTAAAATCACGGATGCATTTCAAAATCAAAATATGAAACCGAATATTATCTCCCTAAAACACAATGCATAACACATCACACCCCTTAATTATCTCCCTAAAATATCTGCTATTCCTATTGAAACCAATTATTACATTCCATAATTCACATACTGATTTTAAATTATTGATTATGATCCATTTTGAATTTCAAATTCATATAACAAAAATCACGGATTTTTTTAAACTAAATTTTTTTTCCAAAACCCTAATGTTTATCTGTAAAGGCAATATTTTCACTTATTTGTTAACATCACATTTATCAATCGACCTATATCTTTCATATCACAAAATCAGTCATGAATAGGTTTCCAGGAAAAAAAATTGGTAACAATGGATACCAGAAATCACCATCAGCACCAGGTAGCAATTTCAGAAAGAGTGGAGGTTTTGGATTGTCTGGAGGTTTTGGAGGTTCAAAGGGTTTTGGTGGTGCTGGTGGTTCCGGTGGATCAGGAGGTAAATCATTTTGTTGATACATTCTTAATAATTGATGCGTGCGTGTGCGTATGCTCTAATTTATACCCACGGTATGTCGTTGTGGTTTTAGCAGTATTCAAGTTTTAAATTTATATTTAGCCGACTTATCAATAACACACACACTTTAACGAGCAGTGTACCCGGTCAGTATGAATATAATGGTAAGTAGAGTGTCGATCACTAAGAGTGGAACGTATTATCTAGTTATTCTAATCAGTATTTTAATATCTTAAGTTAGCTATACAACCTAATTCTAACGCAAGGGGGTTCAGCCTGAGAGACTGGCACGGTTTGGTTGCAATTAAATAATAAACTAAACTAATAGGCACGAATCAGCGAATAGCACACACGTACACAGATAAATACTCGAGACAATAAGAAGACCTGTCCTGATAGTTAAGTAGCTTGTCACTTGTTTTATTGCTAGTTTTATATGAAGTGTCTAGTTCGATGCAACGCACCGAGATTAAGTCCTTTCTCATTGGTTCTAATCTTATCGGCGAGTAAACCCTTAATGATTACTTATGACTATCCTATTTATCTTTCTTCCTACTTTTCTACAGATGATAGAATGCATAGGCGATCTAATAAATAGGCGAGGGCAGAGGCATGGCGACCCGATCAACGCTCAGCTAGACACAGAGGTTATCAATGCACTAATAAAAGTCACCAAAGACATCAACATATAAACTTTAATTAATGGGAAAGTAGTTTTAAGGGAGTGCAACCTTTCCGTTGTCACATTACACAAGCCACCAATCCTGATGAATTAAAGTTTACTAACACAATAAAACAAAACTACTTAATGAATTAAATACATGCAGGACCTTCTTACAGCTCTTGTATCTTCGTTCAAGGTGTGTCTTGTGCTGCTACTTCGACTGAATTCGTCCTAGGGTTTCTGTCTTCTCGTACTTAGCTAAATGTCGAACCTTCGAATACGTCTGGTCTTGGGGTATTTATAGTTTCTGTCTGAGGGTAAGATGCGGCGCATCTAATAAGTAGATGCGGCGCATTGACTTAACTTCTCGTGGGGTCCAAGATTAATATATTCAGGAATATTCGTACACCGCCAAAAGATGCGGCGTATCTTCATTCTTAGATGCGGCGCATGTCCTTGCTGTCTTGGATAATATCTTGTGAAATCTTGATAGTGATGCGCCGTATGTAATAAGCAAGATGCGGCGTATCTGGAGCAGAATGTCTTGATCTTGTACATTTCAGTAGACTCTTAACTTCTTGCTAGTTTTGCTCCATAATTAGTCCAAAATCGCCAAGTTTCACATAATACTTGTTTTTACCTGAGAATTACAAAAGTAAACATTAACGTATCAATTCTCACAGATAATATAATAAAACAAGTCAAATAAATAGGATAAATGACGGTAATAAAATGTACATATTTGAGTTCATCAAATATCCCCCCACTTGAACTTTACTTGTCCCCAAGTAAACCTTAGAATTAATCTTATGAAAATGTATCCTAAAAGATATTATGATTTATTTTTATATTTAAGCATGTATTCATTTTTTTCATAATCACACAACCAAACACTTAACGAATTAGAAGTAAAATAAAATAATTTGATAAAAGCAAATCTAATCGTTTAACTGTCCAGTCGTGACGAATATTCTATCATAGGCTTAGCAAGTATACGCATCTCCCCCACTAAAGCCAAGGAATAACAAGTCTAAAGCGGTAAAAAGGGTTTTGAGGTTTAAGGGTTAATCATTCTCCTTAATCTCTATCGATCTCAAATTCCAGAAAAGGCGACAAAATCACAAATACATGATCGAATCCACGAACACGATACTTGCAATTGCTCAAATCCTTAACTCGAATAGGCTAAAGATAGGACCAAGTAATCTTCACCAATAATATTATATCAAAAAGGGCGACAAAATCATAAATACATAGCCGAATCCACGACTACGATACTTAAGATTGCTCAAATCCCTAATCTCAATAAATCAAAGGTTTGGATAAAGAATAATATAGGGTATGGATAATATTTGGGATATAAATTGGTGTAAAATGAAAAATAAACGAAACAAATAAATTAAAATCCTAAGTGTGGTTAATCACTATCCCAACCATCCCATGAATAAGACTCATATCATAGAATAACTCACGCTTTAACACTTGAAACACACGCTTTAGGTAGACACGAATTATACTCAACAAGATCTTAATCAAAGAATATCCTTTAGTTGGCGTTCCCATAACGTTCAACTCCCATTCAATCCATAGATATAATATACAACAACTAGTGGTGATATCAACCACTTAATACAAAACTTTACATAAGTTGGTAAAAACAATCTTCCAACTCCTCCTTTTTTTTTTTTTTTTTTTTTTTTTTTTTTTTTTTTTTTTTTTTAACTTTAAACATAAACATAGATGTGTAAAATTTCATCACATCACTAAAATGATAACTCTGGATAATTTTTCCATACTTTTCATGACTTCAGAAATAACGGTAATAGTGAAAGTAGTAAACACACGAAAGATAAACTCAAAGATATACAATATTTACTTTCACTCCAATTGCATTGTGCAATTTCCCGACCTAACCATAGATAATGAATTACGCACGCGAACACAAGTAATGTAAGGAAACACACTTTGCCTAAAGCAATTAACCAACCACGGATTTTAATCTACAGGGTAAGCTAAGGTGTAAGGGTGTAACGAAACATTATAACAAAGGTGTAAGAAACGAAAGGAATGGCTCTGAGTGTTTTTCTAGGGGTATCTTACTCTAAAAGTGAGAGTAACAAAAGGGTTTATACGGGGGTTAACTAACCAGTGTAGTTAGCTAATAACACATAACATATAATGGCTATTTGGGTGTAATTCTAGAAATTTACCAATTTAGACAAGTCATTCCAATTATATAAAATAATACTTATTATGGTGGTCTCGAATAGTATACAAGCCAAGTTCTAAAGTTTACAAGTCACCGGCACACTCATAGATTTGTGAATTTTTGAAAAATCACAATTTTTGAAAATAACGTTACGTGTGCAGCTATGCAACTTAGACTTTAAACAAAAACATGCTAAAAATTTTAAATTTTGATATATTAAGCACATTTTAAGCATATTTTGAAAAATTAAAAATTTAGGACAAGTAAGTGTTCTAATTCTCCAATCCCCCCACTTAAGTTAAACAACGTCCTCGTTGTTTGTATAAAAGGTTAAAAACTGGAAAATAAAAGAATTAGAACAGAAAAACTCCCCTGAGATTTGCTCGATATGATCCTCCATTATTTGTATAAGAGCAAAAATCATCTTTCTTATGGATGAGAACGTTTAAGCTTCATATTTGATGTATCCACAGGAAATGCAGGAATCTATAATACCACCAAGGCTTTAACACACCTGAGTTAAGAAGGTTCAAACTTGCATAATACATTAGTAGTTAGTAAAAATAAAATGTAAAAATTAAAATGAAAATCATCAGGCCAGTCGATGCGCCGTATCTTATGAAAGAAGATACGCCGTATCGAGCCTGGAATAAATACGAAATAAAATAAAGTAAAGGATAGGATGCGGCGCATCTGTTGTACCAGATGCGGCGCATGTGTTCACCAGACAGACTGTTAACAGTCGGTTGTAAAATGGCTCGTTCCACGGTTTTCTCTCATGTCCTCTCGTATTCTCATGCTGAACTTAATGCCAGTCTTTGTCAAGCATACTAAGAAATATAGACTGAAACATCAAATGTATACATGATAATAACGATTAGTACAATCCAAAAATAATAGTAATATGCATGGAACAATGTCAATAAACACGTAAAATCAAGAGATCATGGGTCAGTGGGGTCGTGTGGGCGGGTCCCGGAAGTACTGGCATCATCTGTCCTAGCCCGGACTCTGCGAGTGTATGCAAGTGTCAAACCCATCAGACTCAAGCTCCTCAGCAGTGTGTAACCCCATAGCCAGAATAAACTCTCTCATCGACATCTGCCTGTGCTCTCCCCCCAACCTAAAAACCAAAGTGTCGGCGGTATCCAACTCTGTATCAGTCTCCCTGTAATGGACAGTACTGAAGAACTCCAACATAAGCTCTCTGATAAGAGGCTCATCGACCCCAAACAACCTCTCCCAAGCAAAAGATCTGAACACCACCTCATCATCATCATCACTAACCACCATCTCCAACCTACGATGCAAACTATCAGCAGCATGCCCCGCTCCAATCAATCCAACATCAGCAATATCCAAAACCTGGACCCTAAATATTCTCTTAAAGTAAATCGAGTCTAGTCTCCGCAAGTAATCATCCAAAGTACCAGGAGTCAGTCCCATATCCTCGAAACGGAGCCACTGATGTCTGTGTGCAGCCTCAGGTAATGCCATCTGAAATAAATTTTCAAAGTTAGTAAACAGTCTGCAAATTAGGTAGATACGGCGCATCTGATTTAATCAGTGCGGCGTATCTGCACAAAATATAAGAGATGCGGAGCAAGAAATGAGATACGGCGTATGGAGATGCGTCGTATCTAGATTAAGTAATACGGCGTATATAGAGTTTTATTAAATTGGAAATAGGTCGTTACGCCGCATCAATTAACCTAGATGCGCCGCATCTAAAAGCATATCAGTATAAAATAAAGGGGGTCAGGCATGCTTTCCAAGAATCCGTATCCGTGACGTAAATTCCCACTTAACATCACAGTTCCATTTACCCATTATAAAAGTTCTAAAAGCTCATTACACCACCACTAATCCATTTTCCCACTAAAATTCAAAATCGAATTCAAAACCCTAATTTACATTCAAATCAAACTAGGCCAGAAATTCAATGATTTATGCAAATTAAATACGGGAGAAATCATCTAATGCAAGTCCTAATCATATCCCTAAATCATTTAAGCCCTAATCGAATTAATCACATAAACCCAAATTTTTATATTAAACGAAATTAAATCAAAATAGAATAATTACCTTAATTATATGATTAGGAGTAGGTTAAGAGATCGGATTAGAGGTTTGGTTTGAGAAAAATGCTCGGATTTAGGGTTTAATTTTACTGCGTGTATGTTATTAACTGTGTGAGGATTTGGGGTAAAAAATTGAGATCCGGCGCATTCCCGTCGTATTTATAGGGCAAAACGATGCGCCGTATTGAAAAATTGGAATGCGCCGTATCTATTTAATCTCGTTGACTAGTCAATGAGTCCTAGTTGGTCAGAGATACGGCGCTTGGGATATTTAGATCCGCCGTATCGCTATGTTAGTGAACGAAATTTAAATAAGGAACGTACCTTGGCCTCCGCAACACAATTCCTTATACATCAAATTGGGGTTAAACGGCATATATAAATCCAAGATAAGATCAACAAGTATATTCGTTTTATTAGTAATTATAATCTTATTGTTTAGTAGATAATGATTTATCCCGGGGTTAGGAACAAATATCGTGTTTTAGCTTACAAAATCAAGATTATAAATGTATAGTGAAATTGAGAGAACTCTTTTTAAGGCTAAGTGAATTATTGTAGAGGTTACCTGGAATTATTTCAAGAATTTAAGATGTTCTATGGTACCAGTACTGAGTTTTCCTCCACTCTTGTTGTCTTATTACAGCATTTAAGTCGTCAATGGTTTGATCACTCCAGCTATAATCTCTTAGTTTGGTTCAGAATGTAATCTTTCATGGTGATGCTTGAGTCATCATTTATCCTGAAAATAAACAACTTGTGCACGAGAGTAGCAGACCGATCAAGGTAAATATCAAAAATCAACTATATTTATCAAATTATATTCGTCGTATTAACAAAAGTTAATGCGCCGTATTTTCGTTACGTTTCAAAATACAAGATTTTTGATTCAGGAGATACGCCGTATCGACATAGATCGATGCGTCGTATCTGTTTAATAATTCGAAAACTGTTTTTAATTAAAATAATAGATACGCCGTATCTGCAAAAGCAGATGCGTCGTATGGCGTTATCGCTTAGAATAAAAAATTTCTTATTAAAAACAGATACGCCGTATCTTGGGGAAAGATGCGTCGTATCGAATTAATTAAACGCGTTGTATTTTATAAAAATTAAACGCAATACGCCGTATCTAAGAAAATAGATGCGACGTATCATTTGAATAAGCTCAGTACAACGATAGCAGAACACAGAAAATACGAAGAATAAAAACAAATAAAAACAAACCAAAATAAACTAAAATAAAAGAAAATAAAAACACACGAAAACAGAAAATATGCAAAATAATACAATGAAAGCAACTTAACTAATATATAACAGAGTTAGCGGTTAGATTAAAAATTAAAAAGAAAAACCTAATTAAAATACTAATCAAATTAACAGATAATAACAATTCACTCCCCGGCAGCGGCGCCAAAAACTTGATGCGTGCGTGTGCGTATGCTCTAATTTATACCCACGGTATGTCGTTGTGGTTTTAGCAGTATTCAAGTTTTAAATTTATATTTAGCCGACTTATCAATAACACACACACTTTAAAGAGCAGTGTACCCGGTCAGTATGAATATAATGGTAAGTAGAGTGTCGATCACTAAGAGTGGAACGTATTATCTAGTTATTCTAATCAGTATTTTAATATCTTAAGTTAGCTATACAACCTAATTCTAATGCAAGGGGGTTCAGCCTGAGAGACTGGCACGGTTTGGTTGCAATTAAATAATAAACTAAACTAATAGGCACGAATCAGCGAATAGCACACATGTACACAGATAAATACTCGAGACAATAAGAAGACCTGTCCTGATAGTTAAGTAGCTTGTCACTTGTTTTATTGCAAGTTTTATATGAAGTGCATAGTTCGATGCAACGCACCGAGATTAAGTCCTTTCTCGTTGGTTCTAATCTTATCGGCGAGTAAACCCTTAATGATTACTTATGACTATCCTATTTATCTTTCTTCCTACATTTCTACAGACGATAGAATGCATAGGCGATCTAATAAATAGGCGAGGGCAGAGGCATGGCGACCCGATCAACGCTCAGCTAGACACAGAGGTTATCAATGCACTAATAAAAGTCACCAAAGACATCAACATATAAACTTTAATTAATGGGAAAGCAGTTTTAAGGGAGTGCAACCTTTCCGTTGTCACATTACACAAGCCACCAATCCTGATGAATTAAAGTTTACTAACACAATAAAACAAAACTACTTAATGAATTAAATACATGCAGGACCTTCTTACAGCTCTTGTATCTTCGTTCAAGGTGTGTCTTGTGCTGCTACTTCGACTGAATTCGTCCTAAGGTTTCTGTCTTCTCATACTTAGCTAAATGTCGAACCTTCGAATACGTCTGGTCTTGGGGTATTTATAGTTTCTGTCTGAGGGTAAGATGCGGCGCATATAATAAGTAGATGCGGCGCATTGACTTAACTTCGCGTGGGGTCCAAGATTAATATATTCAGGAATATTCGTACACCGCCAGAAGATGCGGCGTATCTTCATTCTTAGATGCGGCGCATGTCCTTGCTGTCTTGGATAATATCTTGTGAAATCTTGATAGTGATGCGCCGTATGTAATAAGCAAGATGCGGCATATCTGGAGCAGAATGTCTTGATCTTGTACATTTCAGTAGACTCTTAACTTCTTGCTAGTTTTGCTCCATAATTAGTCCAAAAACGCCAAGTTTCACATAATACTTGTTTTTACCTGAGAATTACAAAAGTAAACATTAACGTATCAATTCTCACAGATAATATAATAAAACAAGTCAAATAAATAGGATAAATGATGGTAATAAAATGTACTTATTTGAGTTCATCAATAATGTTGTTGATACTAATATGATGTTTGTATATGCAATTGTGTTTTTTAATATTTCTTTTTAGGCTGATTGATGTTTTGTTCTTACCAAAGGTACTTGCTTCCGACTCCTATTATGCTGTGTTGTTGTATGAATGCTATTTGTTCTTACCAATTTTATTTGCTGATTGATGTTTTGTGTTGGTTGCAAATTCGTATAATACAATCTATTTATGAATGTTCTTTCTTTGTTTCTAAATCATTATACAAATACTTTCAGATCCTTATATGTTGTGTTGTATTCTTTAAGTGTCATTCTGAATGTACAAAAGAATCAAGGATCTTTATATATGTTCCTTTGGCACATTTGATCAAAAACCAAAAGGGTTAATATATGCTGTAAAATTTTTGTACTGCTGCAATTATGTACGTGTGTGAAGGTTTGGACATTAGAGTAGTATAAGTGTTTTTTTTAACTGAATGTTATCATTGATCTTTACATATGTTGCTGTGGCACATTGGATAAAAAAAATAAAGGTTTAATGTATACAATCAAATTTTTGTACGTCTGCAATTGTTTATGTTTGTGATGTTTTGGACATTAGATTAGTAGAAGTTTTAGTTTTGTAACTAACTGTTATCAAGGATCATCACATATGTTTCTTTCGCACACTGAATGTTATACTGGTATTTACGATTTCATAATTTTAAATACAATTACTTGCAAATCCTTTTATGATGTGGTTTTTCATTATTATACGATTATAATTGTAGTTTCATTTGTGTATATCAGGTAATGGTTTTGGTGGTGCTGGTGCTTCCGGTGGATCAGGAGGTTAGTCATTTCTTCCATACATTGTTAATAATTTATTTCTATTCATATGATGTTCTTATATTCATTCATAACCTGATCTATGTTTTCTTTCAACTCCTTATTTACATTCATTTCTATCATGTTTATTATAAAACAATGTATTTAGGAATTATTTTTTTTGCCTGCAAATTCTTATCTTTACATGCTGTGTTTTTTTCATTATTATACGAGTATAATTGTAGTTTAATTTTTATATATCAGGTAATGTTGAGGATAAAAAAATCACACCTTTTAAAGAAGTCAATCCTATGTTGGATGACATAGCAGTTCTAGGCAGATGTATCTCAATTTGGCATTCGCATAAATTGAATGCTGAAAATGATCCATACAGCCTTGATCTTGTGCTGCAAGATGTCGAGGTATCTTCACTAACCTTTTTCTATGTATACAATACCTTATTAATACAGTCTTATGGAACACATAATATGTCCAATGCAGAACACTAGGATCCAGGTCTACATAAAGAAAGAATTCATGTTTCGGTTTGAGCCACTGTTTGAGGAGGGCCAATGTTACATAATATCAAACTTTGGGATTGCTGAGAATGGGGGAAGGCTTCCTTTGTTGCCGCATAGGTTCAAAATAAGTTTTTACAAGACAACCATTGTGACACGTATTGAACCTTTTGACAACAACACACATGATTTTATTCTAGAACCATTTAATCATTTGGGTGATCCTGAACATTACCAATACTATGATAACGACGCAGTTGGTACGTACTCGAACCATTTTGATGAATAACATTTCAATAACATTTATATGTTGTCTCACTTATATGAAACCAATATTTTTGTACACAGATGTGATTGGCTCAGTGGTTGGTATCGAGGAAATTGTTCCTGTTCTTTCTGCAGGTGGGAAAAAGGTCCGTAGGACAGTTGTCGTTGAAGACGCGGAGTAAGTATAAATAAACGAATTATCTATAATATATATTTTTACCCAAGTCATGCTAACGATTTTAATATTTATTTATAACCTATTGTATGTATGTTATACAGGGCAAATCGTTTGAACCTCACTTTCTGGGACAAATGGGCGACCATGTGGGATCAGTATGCTAACAAGCGTGACGCCATTGATCATCTGGTGGTTATACTTCAATTGGGGAAAGTGAAGTACTGGGACGGTACGTGCATCATTTTCCTATCTTATTTCTAATACATTCACTTATTTTATTCTTTATTAACTGTATGTATTCAACGTTTCACTAAGCAGGGTTAGCCTTAGTTCACAATGCCCTCTTCGGTTCTAAGATATTTGTCAACCGTGACATACCAGAGATCACTGAATTCAAAACAAGGTTGTTATATTTTTTACTGTATAACTTAATACAACAATTCAATATTTCATTCTTATTAATATTATTAATTTATATTCTTTTGAAATTTTATTTTAGGGTTCAACAGCGTGAAGCGTTTCAGCATGATCAGCTCAAGATTGAGGTTTTCTCACCGGAAGTCAAGGTTCAAACCATGACTGAGTTTTTTCGTGGTTGTGTGAAAAGGATGGTTGGTGGAATCCGTGACTGTGAACCGGTGTGTTACTCATTCTGATTATAAACTCTTCACGAATTCTATTTCACCTATTTTCATTAATTGAATTCAAACATTTTCAATTATAAAATGCAGGATTCACATTGTATTGTTTTAGCAACAATACACAGGATCCACAAAGAGAGTGGCTGGGCGTACACAACATGTAAAGAGTGTAACAAAAGAGTGGATGTTGTTGAAGGAAGGAATCGCAAATCCGTTTTTGTTTGTGAGGATCATGGCTCTGTACAGGCTGTATCCAGGTAACAAACATTACAGTCCACAAACTTTATTTGTTATATTTTATTAGCAATTTTTAGATTTGCAAGTTTTTACATGCATGTTTATTTTGTTGTTACAGGTTTAAGGTAATTTTAAGGCTGATTGATGAGTCGGGTTCCGCCCCTGTGGTATTTTTTAACACCCACTTTTCCAAGCTTTCCGGGCATACTGCCTGGGAATTGATGGAAATCCATGGTATGGACCCAGACGAATACTGGCCACATGAGGTGGACAACATAATCGGGAAGAAATGTCTCTTTAAGATCTACTATTCGGAGTACAATGTCAACAGGAACAACCACACCTATCGGTGTGATGGTTTTTCTGAAAACGTTGATTTCATCAATCATTTTAAGAAAGACTTTTTAGAAGATGACATAGTAGACGATGTTCCTGATGAGGTAAACTATCATGTAACATTTTACGATATTACAAATATTCAAAGTTTATAGTATCTTACAGTTGAGTAATTTTTCATGTTAATCAGGTTCCAAATGAGGAGTTCAGCACACATTCTACGCAGGAGTTTAGCACACCTGCTACTTTGATCAAACAAGTAAGCATCTCTGATCCCAGTTTGAGCCGTGTGTTGGATTTGCAGTCACCTCCTGCATCATGTGAAGCTCCTGGAAGTTCCTCAAGTTCCGGTTCAAAGAAGAGCCGCTGTTTGTCGCCACCTCCTACAGCAGGTGAAATTAAGGGAAGTGCAAGAAAGAAGCAACGTGTTGTTGTTGATCTTGATCAGGTTGAGAGCGAACCCGAGGATGAATCAGTCAACGGCACTCAGCAAGATATGGTCCAAGTCAAGATTGAACCAACGGATTAGATCACTTCCAACAACTACTTGGTTTATCATTTTTATTTTTAATTTTGCAAATGTGTTTGCAAAGAACATTGTTTGTTTTTTATTATTTTTGGTTTGACAATTTTGTTTGCTTCCTTTAGGAAGTATTTGCTATATTTTACATACCATGGAGATGGTATGTGCTGAACAATTATACCATATTTTCGATTTTTATTGATTTGCTCTTTATTTATCCTTTCTTTTGTGATTATAACTCTGATTTTAGAACAACTTTATATGTATATATTTGCAGTTACGAAAGTGGTTCCAGTATGAAAACACCAAATAAAAGTACACAATGTTTGGTTAAAGTCTTTATTTAACTTGAACATTAGTTATGATGTAGTATTCCTAAATGTTTGCATTCAACACTATCCCACATTACCAATGCATTCAACACTATCCCACATTATCAAAGCTATAATTACCTTCCAAACATCTTTTTACCAACAGCAGTACTAACTTTATATTTAGAAGCACTAAAAACTTTGTAGCAGCATTAAGTTTTCATGATAGCAGCATAAAGTTCCAACTGTAGCAGTAATAAAGCTTATTGACCCAGCATGATTATAGTCAGAATTTAACCAAATCATTTCCAAAATTGCAGGTAACAAGTGTTGAGGTATTGATCATATAGGTCAAGGCAACATAAAAAAATGAAGGCATACAAAATATAAGACAACTAACAACATGCATTCATTCGACATGGAGAACCACGATCAAATGGCATGACCTGCCCATGAATGAAACTTTTATCTGCTATCAACAAAGACAGTTTCAATACAGAATTGTGCAACGATATAACAAACATTGTACTAAAATCATACATTTCATCAGAGGATTGTTTTGGCCAAAACACTTGCATGAAATATGAAATATGATTGATGTTACTTACATGAAATACGGAATTGTCCAACGATATAACAAACATTGTTTTCATAGCAGTAACCATACTGCATTGATGTTACTTGATGTAAACATGAAATACGATTGTTACCTTACCTAAATATGTTCACAACTAATCTTGACAACCAATGTTCACCACTAATAGTACCACCAACATTGTACTTCAAGCAGACAAAACGCATAAGAAAGCATGAATAGTTAATTGTTTAAAACATTCCCAGCAACTACCAAAAGGACCTACCATTTACCAGGTTAACATATGTGGAATATCGGGAAATGATGACCTTCTTGCGCATCCAAGTCTACCCCGTTCGACACATATTTGAACCTTATCACCTTAGTGTACGGGAAATGGCATGCCTTCACTAACACCTTCCACTTCCCAAAAATGTTTACATGGTTGGTTCTGTTTGGTTTATCCCTGTGAGGCTCCATTTGCACCCTCATTTCCTCTCGATAATTCTGGTGAATCACCAGCGCCTTATTGTAGGTGTGCATAGGATGTTTAGCCAGGAAATTCGCAGGGATTGCCTGTAATATTTTAATTTCCAATTAGTATTAACCAAATGTTAAACACTCAATATATATGTATACAAAAAACATTAAATTCAAGTACCAATCTGTTTCGGCACTGGATGTGGGCGTAGCTTTTGTAGAAGCTTCTGTTATACTCTCCATAATGGTCAGTGTGGAATGGCCAGTAACAAATGTGTTTCATTCTATCGTCATCTACAAATCACAAGTATTTATTTAATATGTTACCAATCTATTTAAGCATACAAAACTAATAAGTTATGGTATTAGGTAAACGCAAACAAATAAATAATAATAAAACCAAATAAAACATGTCTTACTCTGTTCATGCCACTCCAACGGTAGTTGAACCTTCCTTAGAGTACAAGCCCCTTTGAACACTCCTTGAGTTATGATGCTACCGTCATCCTCAAACGCATCTAGCCACAGACTGTGTCCCCTGTTCTTAGTGAACACACATATCGTTCCCGGCTCAAGACCAACAGCTTCCACCAACGAATTCCATACCTCACCCAACAATCTATACTTAACAATACCAGGTTGCCCAAAAACTTCCACACGGCGCACATAACACTCGAAATTCTGTCCGTTAACTTGGATAGTCAGCTCATCAAGCTCATCAAATCCCGGTAGTAGTTCAGCGGGAATTGACTGCAATAAAGTATAACATCAAAATATTATAAAGTTCTTATGCAAAACCTATTGTAACTGAGATTTATCCACTTTATGAATTGCAATTAATAATTATTTGAATTTTCAGTACCTGAGGCAAACGAGGGTCGGCGAAAACAACAGTCTTGAACCTTAAGTAAGTGGCTCTGTTTCCTTCATAACCACCCACTTCATATCCGTTTGTTAAGTAGCCCGTCATATAGAAACAGTCTTCTCCTTCTTCTACAAAATGAATCAGATGTACATCTTCACTCAAGTAGCGATTGCAAAAAACCGTCCATTTTGGTCCCGTCAAATACCAAAGACCGTAGCGAGGCTTTACTAATTCCACCTTGAAGCGATATCCATCTGCTGATATTATGTATATTTCGGAATTACCGTTGTATGATTCAAGGTTGTAAATTTCCGGTAACACCTAAAATATAAAGTTGAAATATGTTTCACTTTTAGAGTACAACAACACTCCACTTTACGTTACAGTATTGTGGTATTAGTATTTCAACTACCTGAAATTCCGCAAAGTGATCCTTATCTTGCAGGATTACGAAATCGATACACATTTTTGCCTACACGTGAATACAATTTTATTAAAAGATTGTATACAACTTCACACTAACCAAAACAGAGCATTGGCTTTAAACCACTTATGAACAAGGAGCGTAACCATATACAATTCACTCAACCTACACTATTTAGTGATATTCATCATATTTCAAACAACAATCAGTTGATCCTGATCATACAATTGTTTAACAATTACAATAAATACATATGAACAAATTGTCTCCACCCATTCTGTGACCTTTACATTACTAATACAAAAACAGCAAGCCATCTTTGATCAAATTATCTTACTAAAGAGATAAGCTTTTGTATATGTACAAAAAAAAAAAAAAAAAAAAAAAAAAAAAAAAAATTCTTCAGCACTAACAATTTCCTCACATATTATCTACAAATAAGCAAATATCGTTAAAAGTACCCTATACAACTACAGAGCATCATAAGTAACCGATTCGATACACACACCATAACTTTCAGCTTACCCACCATTAAATTTGCTAAGCATGTGTATTTTTTATGGAATAATATTTATCCACAAAGTCATAACAACAACTTATAATGGTCAATTTAAGTTCATAATCTGATCTTTCATAGTTACTTAGCACTCTAAAAAAATACATATTGTCTTAGTTACATCATACTTGATGTGATATCTACCAGCTTACTAACAACAACACATGCAACCTTTGATCAAAGTATATCGGAAAACACATTTGGTTTCATCATTCATAACATGAAATTGAACATCAATTGTAAATAATAGTAACAAATCAAAGTTTTACAAACAGCACATTTCTTTGATCAACTATCTAACAATCAAAGGTAACAGTATTTACAAAGAAAAGCAAAAATCTTACAATATTATTTGTGATTAGCAACGACAAGATGAAGAACATACGAATGGTTAGTGGTGACAATGATTACCGCAGTCGTTTTCTTCTTCCCACGTCTCGAGGTGTTCTATACAAAAGGGTATGATAGATTTTGTAGGTCCAAGCCCAAGTATATCAATGCACCAATGTGTTTTAAACTTACATTATATTTTGTATAAAATTACTTTGCAACGATTTTTTTTTTTCTAAATGTCCACCATTATGGCATGTGGATTTTTATTATCATTATACTTGATCTTTAAAATATCATCCAACATTATAGGAGTTGAAATTGCATTTGATTTACATGAAATTAGGAAACTTAATTATTCAAATTAATTATACCATATATATGTAAAGATTGATTTAAAACATAAACGTTTTGTTTGGAGACATTCAAAGGTCGATCAAAGCAATATTCACAAAACAACCAGTATTCATTTTCATCTCCATGAAAGAAAATCAACAAGATAAAGAGAATCATGCAAAACCAAAAGATGTCATGTGGCTACCCGAATGTATGTTATTTCTTACCCATAATCATATGTATTTGTTTTATTGTTGATCATTAAAAGAAAGTACAACTCATGTATAACATTTTGACTATTTATTCTAATACTTTGATTTGTGTTTTTAAAATTTTGTTAATGTGCCAAGCAAACGCACATATGAATAAGAACAAGAGGAAAGCTAAAGCAATTCCAAGTTTGTTATCAAGTCCTCAAACACATTCACATGTTCCGGTACATGATGCACCTTTAGTTGATTTATCGATTAGAAAGGTTGGAAGGAAGGCTTCAACACCTCTACTCCCGGAAAGTTTGTTACTCGATAACAACTATAAAGCTATGTATATTTATTTTATTTTGATTATAACAACTATAAACCTATCTATATTTATTTTATTTGCAGGTGCGCATAACGAGTTACTTAATTCTAAAGAAGATATTGCAAGACGATCTACGAGGCAGGCGTGTAGTAAGATGACTGAAAGTATGTTTCATTTTGTTTTTCTTAATTATATTATAAGTTTATGAGTCGATAACAACTATAAAGCTATGTATACGTATTTTATTTTGATTATAAGAACTATAAACCTATTTATATTTATTTTATTTTCAGTTGCGCGTAAAGAGTTACTTAATTATAAAAAAGTTGTTGGAAGACCATCTACGAGGTAGGCGTGTAGTCAGATGAATAAAAGTATGTTTCATTTTGTTGTGGTTAATTATATTATGTGTGTATGAAGTTTATATTGATTATATTTGTATTAGGTAAGGCACATTCACATTTTACTCTTCATGTATCATTAATTCAAAATTATACGAATATATATTCATTTATTTATTTGCATTTCATGTTTTGATAGCGGATGCCCCTTTAGTTGATTTCTCCATAAGAAAGCACGACAAAAAGGCTTCAAGATCTCCACTTACAGAAATTTCTGAAAGTTTGCTTCTAACTTAATATCGACAATAAGAACCGACTCATTATATTTTTATTTTTTTATTTCGCTTTATCAACTAACATTATATTTATTTTTATTTTATTTTCAGGTACACGTAATCAGCTTCTTGATAGCAAAAATTCGACTGGAATACCCTGTACAAGAGAAACGCATAATCAAACTAATCAAACAAGCTCAAAAGGTGTTCATCTTAACTTTAACATTTAATCATAAAGGTTTTTATAACAATTTTTTATTTATGCGCGTCCATAAAATTTGATGTTATTGTTACTCATAAATAAAATGGTATGTGTTAGGAAAAAGAACTCCTCCACCTTTATCTCCTGAGTCTATTCAAGCGGTTAAAGTTGTTCGACCTAGGGGACGTCCGCGTAAAAGCGAAATTTCAACACGTATTAACTTCAACCACACTGATCCTGTAGTCAATAAAACTGCAAATAGACCTTCATTTGTTGGAATCTCGGAAGGTAAAGAATTATAAACCAACACTTAGAAAAACATTATTCATTCGTATCTGTTAAAGGATGTGATTTATGTATCAAATATCTGAAATCACTTATATCTCATTCACGTATTACCACATATCAGATTATGTTGATCATGGTGATCCAACATTTGAATGCCAATCTTGTGGTGCAATGTTATGGCATGCCGAGTCAATAAGAGGAGCAGCCATTGGTAGTTCCAATTCATACTCATTGTGTTGCGGTAGAGGTAAGGTTAAGTTGGGCACAGAACTAAAAGAGCCACCTGAACTGCTCAAACAACTTATTAAGAATGAACATCCTAAGAGCGCGTCATTCATAGATAATATAAGGCGGCATAATTCAATGTTTGCATTCACTTCAATGGGTGCTCAACAAGACCATTCTGTTAATGCCGGACGTGGTCCGTATTGCTATCACATTCATGGTGAGAATTACCATTTAGCAGGCACTCTGTTGCCAAAACCTGGCGAGCCACTTAAATTTTCGCAGCTTTATATCGTTGATACTGAAAATGAAATCAGAAACAGAATGAACGCTGTCAGGTATAATTCTTTATCCAACTACATTTTGTTTTGTTTAAATTATCACACAAACTTATATATTATTATTATCCTTACATACTTCCTAAATACGGAGCATTTATGTTACAGCAATGAGTCGCACACGTCTTAAAAAAAAACTGATTTAGACTCCCAGCTTACGAAGGACATACGTGACATGCTCGATTCTATTAATCCATTGGTTCAGGATTTTCGCATGGCTGGTGAGCGCATGAGGTCTTCTCATGATAGTAAGTTTTGCCTTAAGCTTATTGGTACAAGGGAGCGAGATGGTAGACAGTATAATCTACCCACGGCATCCGAGGTCGCTGCCTTAATTGTGGGAGATTTTGACGAAACCAAAAACAAGAGGGACATTATTCTTCATCAACAAGATGGTGATCTTAAGAGAATCAGTGAATTGCATCCCTCCTATCTCGCATTGCAATACCCTTTGTTTTTCCCCCGCGCTGAGGATGGATATCGTACTAATATATTCCGTGAAGGCGTAATTGATTACGATGAAACAAACAAAGGAACGCGCGTTACAATGAGAGAGTGGTTCGCATATCGTGTTCAAGAAAGGAAGAGCGAATTTTCCATGATGCTAAATGGAAGAAGGCTATTTCAGCAATTCTTGGTAGATGGATACACAATGGTTGAATCAGAAAGAATGTCTTTTAACAAAAAGCAGCAGAAGGAGCTTAGAAGTGAAACTTATTCTAAGTTGGCAAAATTGGCTGACGATGCAGAGTCTGGAGTACGTCTACGTGGCAAAAAGGTCATATTGCCATCGTCATTTACCGGTAGTCCAAGGTATATGATGCAGAACTATCTTGATGCCATGACAATTTGCAAGTTTTACGGTTATCCAGACTTATTCATAACCTTTACATGTAACCCAAATTGGCCGGAGATTTCATGTTTTATGGCGGAGAGAGGTTTGAAATCTGAGGACCGACCGGATGTAATTACACGAGTGTTTAAAATTAAGCTTGATAGCCTTATGACTGATTTAAAAGATCGACGTACATTTGGACGCGTCAAAGGAGGTAATCCCATTAAAATATTCTGTCAATTTTTTTTACGAATCATTTCATTCAGTTTGTTACCTTATTGGTTAATTGCATCATTTTTTTTTATTTTCCAGCTGTTTACACGGTTGAGTTTCAAAAAAGAGGTCTTCCTCATGCTCACATATTGCTATGGCTTGAAACTGAAGATAAGATAACCACAACAGCAAATATTGATAAGTATATATCAGCTGAAATACCGAATAAGGACGAGGATCCTGAATTGTACCAGATTGTTACAGATCACATGATGCACGGCCCATGCGGTCATGATAATCCAAGCTGTCCGTGCACGGTTGACTTCAAATGTACCAAGAACTTTCCAAAACAATTTAACAAAACCACATTAATTGATGACAATGGTTATGGAATTTATAGGAGGAGGAATGATGGAAGTACTATAAAGAAAAATGGAACTGATTTGCATAACGGTTTCGTAGTCCCTTACAATCCCGGTTTGCTTAGGCGATATCAGTCACATATAAATGTTGAATGGTGCAACCAGGTTGGGTCCCATTAAGTATTTATTCAAATACATAAACAAGGGGCCGGATAGGGTTACTATTGGTCTAGATGGCGAAAAGGTCGACGAGATTAAGGATTTCTTTGATTGTAGATATCTTTCTGCTTGTGAAGCAGCTTGGCGTATATTTAAATTTGATATACACTATAGGACTCCAACTGTTGAACGTTTGCCATTTCATTTGCAGGATGAACAGTCCGTCGTATTTGATGCAACCGAAAGCATTGATTACACTCTTGAAAAGGAATCTGTAAACCAGACTAAATTTGTACAGTTGATGGAACTGAATAGGACCGATACATTTGCGCGGACATTGCTTTATGTAGAGATCCCTAAATTTTATGTTTGGAATTAACAGAAAAGAATTTGGACAAGGAGAAAGAGAGGTTTTAGTTTAGGACGTATTCATCACGTCCCGCCTTATTGGGGGGAGTATTTTAACTTGCGTGTATTGTTAAACAAGGTGAGAGGTCCGCAGAAATGGGAGGACCTCCGAGAATATGACGGTGTTGTGCATCCAACTTACAGAGATGCTTGCTATGCGCGTGGACTATTGCAGGATGATAAGGAGTATATTGACGGATTACTGGAAGCGAGTCATTGGGGAATGGGTGATTATTTGAGATCATTCTTTGTGATGCTACTCATGACAGATAGTATGTCTCGGCCGAAAATTGTTTGGGAAAAAACTTGGCATGTTTTGGCTGCTGATGTTGAGCATGTTGAGCGCATAAAGCGGAATAATCCTGGTATGTTGTATTTCCTTTTTTTTCATCATTTTCATTCCGTATCATATGTTTAATTCATTTGTAAATTATATTGAACAAATGCTACTGTGCCAAACACTCACACACCTAATACTATTTGTACACATCATAAATAAAGGTATTACGTATCTGTAGGCCTGCAGCTTTCAGACGATCAGAAGTATAACATATGCCTAACTTATATTGAACACATGCTACTGTGTAACAACAAGAGTTTAAAGTCATGGACGCACATGCCATTTCCGAAAAATGAATACACGATGGAAGGGTATAACAGGTTGATATATGATGAGACATTGTACAATAAAGATGAATTAAAAGAGCAGCACAAAACATTGTATTGTAGCTTGACAGATGAACAAAAAGGTATTTATGCAACTGTTATGGAGGCTGTAGAGCAGAAGAAAGGTGGGATGTTCTTTGTGTATGGATACGGTGGAACCGGAAAAAACATACCTTTACAAAATGATATCTGCTGCCTTACGTTCAAAAGGTGATATAGTCTTGAATGTTGCGTCTAGCGGTATTGCAGCGCTATTGTTGGAAGGCGGAAGGACGGCACATTCTCGGTTTGCAATTCCAATTAATATTGTAGAAGATTCAATTTTCCACATTCCTGCTGACAGTGACCTCGCTGATTTGATAAGACAAGCTAAGCTCATTATATAGGATGAGGCTCCTATGATACAGTCATTTTGTTACGAAGCATTTGATAGGACATTGCGAGATATTTGCCGGTCAGATCCTTCTCAACCATCTAACCGTATTTTTGGTGGAAAAGTAGTTCTTTTTGGTGGTGATTTTAGACAAATACTTCCTGTCATTCCTAATGGCAGCCGTAATGATGTCGTCCATGCCACAATTAACTCTTCTTATCTGTGGCAACACTGCAAAGTTATGAAGTTAACAGTAAACATGAGATTAGGTTCTGGATCAACTGAATCTGAAAGAAAAGAAATACAAGATTTTGCCGATTGGATTTTAGACATCGGGAATGGAAAGGATGGTGGTAAGAATGATGGCAACTCCACTGTGGTATTTCCAGATGAGATGTTGATTCCAGAGTCTGATGATTATGTAGGCTCCATAATTCATGCAACATACCCGCGTTTGCGTGACAACCTATGGAATCCTGAATTTTTTCAGGAAAGGGCCATTCTTTCACCAACTCATGACATGGTTGACATGATTAATGAACGTATGCTTGATTTAATTGAAGGAGACGAGACAATATACGAATCATCTGATTCTGTTTCTTTGGACGATGCAGACACAAATTTTGATGATTCGATATACAATATAGATTTCCTTAACGGTATAAAGATGTCCGGTCTTCCGCAACATGCAATAAAGTTAAAGATTGGTACTCCTGTCATGTTAATGCGAAACATTGATAAAAAAGCAGGGCTATGCAATGGAACTAGGCTTCAAGTACTAAGGTTGGGAATCAATGTTATTGAAGCAAAGATCATATCTGGTGGAAATGTTGGTAGGATTTGCGCTATTCCCCGAATGGTAATAACTCCTTCATAAACAAAAATGCCATTCAAATTGAACAGAAGGCAGTTTCCTATTCAAGTGTGTTTTGGTATGACGATTAATAAAAGCCAGGGATAGACATTGTCACAGGTTGGTTTGTATTTACCACAGCCTGTCTTCTCGCACGGCCAGCTATACGTCGCTTTGTCAAGAGTGAAGAGCAAGCGAGGGTTGAAGGTTCTATGTTTAGATAGGGAAGGAAATTATTGCAACTCAACTGCAAATGTAGTTTACAAAGAAGTATTATGTCGTATTTGAATAGTCAACATTGTTTTGTATGCAGACCATTTTTTTATTTTGCTAAAACAGTCTATTTACTTTTTTTAACATATAATCTGATACAATGCTCCAGTTTTTTATACAAGTTCATGAACAAAATGGTATCCAATATATGATACAATGCTGCACATATCTCTGATAAAGCATACTCTTCTGTCATTGACTTAATGATATGGAAGTTCATATTTTTGAATTTCATGATAACATTGGGCTTATAATTTGATATGATTTTAAAATGAATGTTAATGATAATATGGATTAAAGAAACAAATCGGCCACTAATTTTTAAAAATATACAAAGTATAAATGCAGGAAGGATATTGTTTAACAACTTTTAAACATTTTTAGGCAATGATTAACATACTCTAATTAACATAACAACTTCCTATAACTTGAATGGATAAATGTGTACACCATTAATTTTTAAATTTCACACAATAACCTTATCACTTCCCTAATTAATATGCAGACTATTCAACTCCATTTTTGCACTTTAAATCTTCCTGTTATTTACCATTTCACAAATCACCATACTAAAGCATTCTTCTAATCATTCTTCTAATCATACTTCAAACCAACATGGATCCGATAGTGAAGAAAATAAGTTGTGATGCTGCAAATGATGAACATGAAGCAAAGCATCCAAAGTAAGTTTTACATGTTTTACTTCATACGTTTTATATTCATCCATAAGTCTACAAAATTTAAACGATTATGTTCATGTAACAGTTTTGGCCAAAATGACTCACCAAATGAAGGGTCTAACAAAGAATCAGTTGCATCGACAGGTTAGTTTGTAGTTTTTTAATGACACTATTATATGTCGACGAATAACAAAGGCATGGATTATGTAACACCCCAACCCGATAAGGGTAGAAGTATTATGTTATGGTGACATATCAAAGCAAACATAAGCATAAGACTTAAATAATACAAATAAATTTTAAGGTTACAAGGGAAAATATGAAATTACAAGGTTACAAATGAGGATAATAACAAAATACTAAGTCTGAAATACAAATCTCTTCTAGTCATGTCTAAGTCCAGAATAGCTAGTAAGGTCCTCTAAGTCCAAAGTACTCTCTACTCATAACCCAACTTCCAACTAAAACCTGCCGCAGGAAAAGAAATGCAGTTGAGCTTAAAAAGCCCAGTGAACAGATATATATAACATAGCATAATGGTAAATAAGCATAAGCAACGAAGGAATAAGAATACAAAACAAAAAGTATAATCATGAAAGTCATACGAATTTTTAAAGAGAACTAATGATCAAGAGTGCATGAGAACTGAATAAGAAATGAAACAAGAGAAAATGAAAAGAAAACAAAGGAGGGTTCATATAAGGATGTGCCATAAGAACTCCATACATAATCTATCAAATCATACTAAAGCATAACAAGTATACGAAGAGGGGAGACCTCTAAGTAAATAATAAAAGTGTGAGAAGGAGTGCAAGGCACACACCACCTGGTCACCATAATCACATAAAACATAAAACCTAGGATGCATCCATACGCTCCCTAACATAAGTATGTATGTTAGCTCAAGACTAAGAACATAAGGTTGGCCAATAGTAAACGCGTTATAATACATATACATAAGGGGGAACGCCGTAGATCTATCACACCTCTACGGGAGTGTCATGCCTAAGGTGCCATCAAAGACATGGTCCTGGTACCTCCAGAACTAGTTAAGCTCAGGCACGGATCTATCATAGCATACATAATCATAATCTAGCATGGCAAGAGAAATAAGATAGTAACTCAGATAAGCATGGCAAACAAATAAGCATAGCATGGCAGAGACATTTAAATAAATGTCAGAATGGATCATAGGAATGACAATCATACAATGAATGTCATGAATCAACTAAGGGAAACATAGCAGGCATAGGATCGATAGAAAATATCCCTACTGAGAAGGGAAAGAATATCTGTACCTTAACACGGCACACAAATCAAAGCAAATGCAAATAAAGAAAGCGGAGATCACTCCCTCTTCACCCGATCTACAAAATCATAAGTTTTCTTATAAGTTTCCTGATTTCATAATCATAAAGGTTTCATTTTAGTTTTCTTTCCATTTTAGATAACTTTCCAAATATATAGCAACTTTCCATATTTAGTAACTTTCTATTTTTAGCAGGTTTCCCGAATTAGTAAGTTTCCAGAATTTGTAGGTTTCCATATTTAGAATATCATAAGTTTAAGTATTCAAATGTGACAATGATAATGGTTTAAGGTTCATAATGCCATTTATATAAGTTTAGGGTTCATAGTGTAGTTTTCATAAGTTTAGGGTTCATTATGTAAATATAACAAGTTTAAGGATTATAGTGCCATTATGGTAAGATTAGGGTCTGAAATGTAAATATCATAGAGTTATATGGTTTAACAAGTTAAGTCCTTTAGTTTTAAAAAGGTGACAATTTAACCCTTTAGTTTAGAAAATAAACACATAACATCTTTTTAAATCTCTTTTTCACTTTTAACAGATTTTATATGTGACTGGACCTGTTTAGTCGAATTTATTAATCATATAAGAACTCAGAAATAAAATTCCCAAAAATTCACACACGTACCTAAATGTCTTAAGAACTTACCCTAATTTTTCCATAATTTTTTATTTAGTATTTCTATAGTTTAAAATTCCATTTTGCCAATTCATTCAGATTTCTGCTCAGCTTTAACATACGAAAAGTTTGTATTATGTTACCCTTTCAGAAAAATTTATAGAAATCTATAAAAATTCCAGTAATTACCTAACATATGAAATATTACTCAGTCCAAAGGGAATCTTCTAATTCGACACGGTTTGAAAATTAAAATTCAAAAACACGGACGGATTTTCCAGACATACGAATTCCGATTGACACTTAATTTTCCAAAAATCAAAAAGTTGCCTTCCCGACCTCTAAAAATTACAAGGTTAATTTTCCCAGAAATCTATTTTCTTGAATTTAGTTCTAGACTCCAAAAACACCCAAATACCCTTCGTTATCATCAAGATACAATCGATTGAAGTCGGACTAATTTTCTGCTCAGAATCTGGGTTTATTATTTCATGTAGTCTTTTAGGGTTTTCATATTCCAATTAATGACTAATTTTTTATTACAAAACAATTAAGATTGCCATTAACATAGTCTTAGATCGATTCATATGTAATCTTAACATAATCATAACAATTCAAATCACAACAATATCCATGTGTCGATTCATATTAGGGTTTTATAGAATCATTATTTTATGTAGTTTTCTTATTATGATTTCATGTATATAAATTGAGATTAACAAAACCAACAAGAGTCAATCAAACAAAGATGAATTGAACAAGGGTAGATACAAATACCCTTGAAGACCAAACGAAGAACACGAACACCACAAGATCAAATCACACGCCTCTTCCTTCTTCTTCTTTGGTACGATCGAACACAACAAGAGAAAATACATATGGTTGATTAGTTGTGGTTCAAGAACTCGAATAGATAGCAAAACATGTGAACATGATTACCTTGGACAAGAACACGATCAAAGATCACCAAAACCTCTCCTTTTGGTCCCTAGCCGATCGGATTTTGATGAAGAACACAAGAGTGGATCGAAAATTTTAGAATGAGAGAGATAGTTTAGGGTTTTGATGTTTCAGTATAATGGGACTAGAAGAAAAACCGTATCATTGATTTGTGTAATTAGGGCAATAATCAATCACATTAATGGGCTCAATAAATCTTTTAACTAGCATGAACTTGGACCACATTGTGGTCAAGGGGGGCGGCACCTATAGCATTGTTTTCTTTCTTTTTTTTTCTTTTTTTTTTTTGTACAAACTTTATATTATAAGGTTTTATTTGGTGCTTAATTATTTGGTAACTTAGGATATAACTTATATTAGATTAAGTACAAACAATGTTACTTATATGATTTTCATAAGTTCTCAAAATTTTAAATTTGAGGGCATTTTTGTCATTTCGGATTGTTTTTAATTTTTTAGGGTTTTACAAATCTTCCCCTCTAAAAGAAAATTTTCGTCCTCGAAAATTGAAGTACGAAGTCAAATAGAAATACGAAATCGAAAGCAGAATCAAAATGAATACGTACCAAGTCAAAAAGAGAAATGTGGATAATCGGATCGTATTGATTCCTCGGTCTCCCAAGTAGCCTTGCTCTCAGGATGGTTCTTCCAAAGAATCTTTACGAATGGAATGGTCTTAGTTCAATTGACTCTTTCCTGACGCTCCAAAACAGCCTCAGGTTCTTCACTATAAGAAAGATCTTCTCGAAATAAATCAAACGGGCAAGACACAACATGAAGCGGATGATAATTATACTCACGAAAAGAAATATATATGGAATACATCGTATACGTAAGATATCTAGGAAGGTAACACCAAGCGATGAGGTATCTCGCCAACCTGATCAAAATCATTGAAAAGCCCTAGGCTTTCATAATTCATAACGAATTCGTTCCAAGGAATACGAAACAACAATGTAGCAGATAACGATTTAATCTCACACAGAGATACATGAAACATTCATGCTTTTAAGCAATACGAAGGTAGTACTAAAGAGTAAAACCTCATCAATTCAGTCCAGATTCTTAACGAAGAGGGAACCAGTGCATCATTATAGAAGAACTCATCAATTTCAAATAGATACTGATCGAACTAAGGAACGTACCACCGGTCAATGAAGCACGTGACGAATCATCAAATGTATCAAGAGTTTTGTAAGAGATAGATAGTATAATTGTACTGATGATCAATCGTGTACAACTCGAAATATCAACTTGTATCGAAACGCATAATGAGATGGGTAGCATATTTGTACCGACGATCATTAGAGTATAAATCAGAGCATCGAAACGCATCAGAAACAAAACAAAATAGGTCGAATAATCATACAGATGAAACACATCAAAGAGCTAACGTAGTCGTACAGACGATAAACTAAGCACATAACGGAGGATCGAAACGTATCGGAGAGCATAACGGAATAGGTTGGATAATCGTATGGAAAACAATAACTCAAAGGATTAACGCATCGTGAACCAGATCTTCTTCATACGCCTAACATCTAACTCTCTACAACGGGGACATCGTACGAAACATACAAATTTCATAGTCCACTATTCAAGGTGTTCTTCCACAAAGATAACTAATCCACCAATCACAGTAATCAACTCCGGACCTTAAACCAGGAAATCTCCAACTTAATCCAAACCAAAAGGTGTCTACATCTCCGTAGGAAAACTCAATCATGCCAATACACTTGTCAAACTCTCCGTCCCATACATCTTCAATTCCTACATAGTTGTTCTGTCCGTCCATCCATCTGAAGGTGAGTAGTCGCCATAAAGTCTCGAGCCGGTCTTGAAGGTCTTCTGCATTTCTTCTGGAAGTGTAAAACAAAACTCGATTTTTCTGACACGATCACTGCAGGTTCGCCAAGGAGCTTGAATAATCTTCTGTTGAAATAAATCTCTGCCGATCTTCCAAGTAAGCCACCAAGTTGAAATAATTCCACCACCTTGCTCCTGAGCTTCTTCACATCCGTCATAACCAGTCTCCAGTCTTAGAAGTAGGTCCTTCAATACTCTTCATTCAACATATGTCGTTCGTACGGGATTTCAGAAATAGGCAAAACGTCGCTTATACATGAATGGAGTTCTGATTCAAATAACACACTGACCTCAGGCACTTCTCAAGACATTCTATGACTCCAATAAGTTCAAGGTATATGATGTAACTATTATCACGCTGGCTAGACGTCATAATACTTGCATCATATACACATGCCTTTATTGCAAACACAGTCTACCTCAAGTCGTGACAAAACACATTCTAATAAACGGATCAAAACAATTACATTCGAGAGGAAATCTTGGTAGTCGATCAAGGAATACATCGCGAAATTCAACATCTAAAACTCTCGAGCGAGTAACATCAAACGGAATATCTTCACAGACGCAAGGGATTAATATACGGAATTTCAAAGCAAAGGTGATCATAATAGTATGCCAGGTCAGAAACCTGGGCACGGAGTTTGAGTTTCGTAAGTCGTCAAAGATGACAAAATCATAACTGTTGTTAGCATCATAATGCTCAGTCAACAATTACATGACCATAATGAAGTTGAATCGAACATTCCCAAAGAAATCAGATTAGCAGAATGAAATTGATCTTCAAACATCCTCAACCGTTCAGGATAATCTACACTCGTGATGGATAGTCACAAGATTCTCATAGAGATAGAATTAGGAATAGCAATCCAATAATGCAGAGGGAACTTAATGTGCTTAGTAAAAGCAAAAGACACCACAGGGTATGTCGTTCTCGCATCAAATAAAAATACGCCGCACGATCGCATAAGTGAGGAATAACCGAAACAATACTTGATGTGTTAGCAGCCGGGTCCCTGGTCAGAGCGAACACTCGACCCTCGACAGATTGCTGTCAATCATTCTCATTCTTACGGTTGTTACCATTCACCTTCAGACACTCTTTCGTCCGACGTCCAATCACACTACAACTGAAACCGGCATCCAATGTCTTATAACACGGTCATCCAGATGAAATTTCTCACAGTCAACACATGGAGGAAATGGATCCTGGTCCCACAACTTCTTCTGCTCAGACGAACCCGAACGTAGGGATCAAAACGGACATTGAAAACAAATCAAACGTCAGGATCAAAATACGAAGGAAGAGATCGCGTCAAACGAGAAGCCTAATGTCTACTCAATATCCTCACAGGTCATTCTAAGGGAGGGAAACAAATCTTCCTATATCCGTGGTTAATAATTACCAGAGTTCTCATAGGATTAGCAATGGATTATGCAGATTCAAGTAGTATCAGATGATACATTCTATATCTAGCATAAGTAATGAATTCACAGAATGTGTCAAACACATGACGGTTGAATGACCTTCGGGATGGTCGGAAAGGTATCAAACTGTTTATCAAACAAATCGGAGATGGAGGTCAGAATCAGGAAGTGAAACCTAAATGGTGTAAGGTATCCATGCGGTTCTTAAGGCATTCCAATCTTACTTGGTTACTAAGCTTAGGTTGCAAAACTTTCTAGCTTCTGAAACAAATGTTCTTATAAGGCATAGCTAAAGGCAGAGGCACAAATCAGAGTGATGCGGAAGCAATGCTACTTACATAGATGTCCTAGTCTACCCATTCCTCACCGGTTATAACTTATGTTCCTATGGGGAGATCCTAAAGCAATTTCTCAAAGGTTGTCTTATGAGCGCCTACAGTGGAAAATAAGTGGTCCAAACTTCACAGGTCAAGGGTAAATGTATTACAAGTCGCAGCCTGTTTCTCTGATACCATAATTGTAACACACCAACCCGATAAGGGTAGAAGTATTATGTTATGGTGACATATCAAAGCAAACATAAGCATAAGACTTAAATAATACAAATAAATTTTAAGGTTACAAGGGAAAATATGAAATTACAAGGTTACAAATGAGGATAATAACAAAATACTAAGTCTGAAATACAAATCTCTTCTAGTCATGTCTAAGTCCAGAATAGCTAGTAAGGTCCTCTAAGTCCAAAGTACTCTCCACTCATAACCCAATTTCCAACTAAAACCAGCCGCAGGAAAAGAAATGCGGCTGAGCTTAAAAAGCCCAGTGAACAGATATATATAACATAGCATAATGGTAAATAAGCATAAGCAACGAAGGAATAAGAATACAAAACAAAAAGTATAATCATGAAAGTCATACGAATTTTTAAAGAGAACTAAGGATCAAGAGTGCATGAGAACTGAATAAGAAATGAAACAAGAGAAAATGAAAAGAAAACAAAGGAGGGTTCATATAAGGATGTGCCATAAGAACTCCATACATAATCTATCAAATCATACTAAAGCATAACAAGTATACGAAGAGGGGAGACCTCTAAGTAAATAATAAAAGTGTGAGAAGGAGTGCAAGGCACACACCACCTGGTCACCATAATCACATAAAACATAAAACCTAGGATGCATCCTGGTATGTGCTTAAACACATACCTTTTCTTGACCAAAACCGGACCCAAATAGACCAAAAACTAACCAAAATGCCAAAAGATATTCGTGTTTTTGTGTTTATGTTTATGCAGGCAACTTATTAAAGAAAAAGGGCAAAAACAAAGTAAAATCCGGAAAACACGGGCACGAGACGTAGAAAAGATATTTATAGAGCCGAAGCCGGGAAAGATTCGTCAAAGATAATATTTTTTGAAGAATGGCCCTTGGATTATTACTTGTTGGCAAAATTAGTCCTTGATTAACTTTGGAGAAATAGCAGATTTGGTCCCTGAACTTTGCATGATTTACACTTTTGGTCCATGGTTTAAATTCCATATTATCCTAACCTATCTCAATATAACCGGATCCACCCTTTATCCTCCACAGCCCAACACCTAAAACCCACAATCCACTAAATCTAAACCTTACCCATCCCATTAAACCAACCCAATCCTTAAATTAAACCCACAAGCCCAACACCTTAAACTAAAACTTCTATCCACAGCCCACCTAAACAAATAAGCCCACTCACCTAAAACCAGCCCACATCCACCTTGACCCGACCCACCCAACACCTCTAATAATAAAAACGGGGTCAAATCCCCCATTCCCGGTCAAATCCCCAATTCACACTAACCCTAACCCTCATTATCACTATTCACGCTTCTTCATCCTCCCACCTTTTCTCTAATCCCCTGCTAATCCCAACCCGTCCCCATCACCTCCACAACCAGCCAAAGAACCCACATGGGGTTGTCTTGGTCCCCCCACACTCCACCTCATCAATCCGCATTTTAAAAGAAACATCAACGGCAGAGATTTCAAGATGTGGTGAGCACGTATGATCCAAGGGTCACAAAAGAAACATAACCGCAAGAGGGAACACACACACGAATGAAACACACTCGAACTAGGGTTTTAGATAGTTTTTTTAGTATAAATATTAGCAGCCGAGTCGTTTCTTTTTTTTCTTTCCTAGGTTTATTTTAGCTATTTATTTTAAGGTATTTGTAATTTTCTTATTTTATTTCAATTGTAATTTACTTTTATTTAATAGAAGTCAGTTTTGAATTAAATTGTTTTTTTCAGCTTATTATTATGTTTACTGCTTCTTTGTGTTTATTTTGATTTTTTTATGCTCATTTGAATTCTATTATGTAGTTGCTGGTAGTTAGGTTAGTCAGGGTGTTATCAGTTTAATTTTTTTTTGTTCTTGGTCAACTTTGGTCAACTGCTGATGTTACTGCTTAGTTTCTGCTTATCTTTGCTTACTTTTTCTGCTTATTTGGTTTGCAAAATGTTGGTTGATGTCAGTTAGAATAGGTAGATTAAGTTTTAAGTGCTTGATGTAGTTTATGTTGAAGTTTTAAGTGCTTGATGTAGTTCTGCTTTTAAGTTTGGTTTTTGTTCTATTATTGAAATATGGAAAATCTGGTTTTAAGAATTGAGCAAATTGTCAACAGAGTTTAAAGAAATATTTCTAGTTTAAAAAGTTTTTATTAGTTGTTGTTGTTTGTATTCTGAGTTTATGATTTTAAGTTTGTTGAAGTTTGTTGGTGTACTGAGATAGATAAATTAGATTCTAGAATCTGAATTTCGTTTTACAAAGAGATTAGAAGTTCATATTTATCTGTTTGAGCTTATTTCTGTTTTGAGCTTATTTCTGGTTTATTTGTGTGTTTTAAATAGTTTGCTGTTATAAATGTTCTTGTTGCTTTAAGCTTCTAAAAGAAAGTCAAAGAAAAAAAATTAAATTGCCAAAAACTGACCTCTGGGGTTCGAACCCAGGTCAGTCCAATCACAACACAAGCAACCAACCACTGCACTCACTTCTCTTCTTTGTTAAACCTTACAAAATTTTATTTAAAACCCTTTTATTTTTATTTTTTTCTTTTTAGCTTATTGTGAGCTGTTGCTTATTTTCGGCTTATTTAAAAAAGCATTTTCACTTTTTATATTTTTCATAGCTCAAGCTTAGTATTAAGTATTTTAGAAAAAAATTTCAGAATTTTCTTTTTCCATTTAGTATTTTTAATCAATTATTTTCTTTTAAATAGTTTTTAATTTATAAAAAATTATTAAAAAGTCAAAAAAATATTTTTCTTTTTTTTCAAAATTTTCTTTTTATATTTAAGTCGTAGGAAAATTATTTTGGTACTCGTAGGGATAATTTTTAAATATTTTGACGTTTTTACTCGTTCGTTGTTTACCGTTCGCGTTTATTAATTTTCGTTTTATTTAAAAACCAAAACAAACTCTCGTCTTTTCAAGCACATTAATTACAAACCGAAAACGATATTCTCAATTTCACGCCTCGTTGGGACCTCGACCCGGGTACACGCTTATCCGGTTATTAAATCGATTGTTGCGTTGAACCGTCGCGAGTTGACTTTTCTTCGTGAAGAGGTTTGACTTGTGACGCGTTTTGAAACGACTATCATTTTGGCGCCGCTGCCGGGGAGGTGTGTTGCGACAATATCGTCACGGTTTGACGATTAGTGACTTGAAGAACCTTCCTCGTGAAGTCTCGTAAATATCTTGTAAATATTTTCTATCCAAAATCCAAAAAAATTAAAAAATCCAAAAAACCCAAAAATATTCTTCTTTCCTTTTTAACCTAATGTTCTTGGTGCATGCGCACACGTTCTTCTTCGTCATCGAGTCCCTTTCTTGAACTCGTCGCAATTCCGCAAAGACGTAATCGTAGACGTGCTGCCTCATTAGTCGAACCCGAGATTCGTACTAATCCCGATCCTCCCATTGTAATAATGGCGGAGAATCGCACCATGCTTGAGCTTCTCCAAGCACCCACCGAGGGTTATGGAGATGCTATTGTTGTTCCCCCGATCGTTGCCGATAATTTCGAACTTAAACCGGCATTACTATCCTTAGTAACGTCGAATCAATTTTACGGTTTCGAGAGGGATGATCCTCATTCCCACATTCGATGGTTTAACAAAATTTCATCTACCGTCAAATGTCGGAATGTTCCCCAAGAAGCAATTAAATTGCTTCTCTTTCCTTTCTCTCTCGAGGGGGCAGCCCGGATTTGGCTTGAAAAACAACCCCCTCGTTCTATCTTAACATGGGAAGATCTGGTGTCGAAATTTGTGAACGAATTCTTTCCCCCTTCTAGAACCACAAGTCTTAAGAATGAAATTACCAAATTTACTCAAAAATTTGATGAATCATTTAGTGAAGCGTGGGATCGTTTTAAAGAATTGCTTCGCAAATGTCCTCACCACGGATTTTCTGAATTGCACCAAATTGATACGTTTTACAATGGATTGAACCAAACTGACCAAGATTCTCTAAACGCCGCCTCCGGTGGTTATATATTGAATCGAACTACGCGTGATGCTTTGTCCATCATCGAGAACAAGTCAAAGGTTCGCACTTCACGAAGCAAGCCGGTTGTTTCTCAAGTGAGTGTTTCACCTTCTACTTCACATTCGATGAATACTTCTAGCACGGATGCTAAAATTGACAAGCTCACGGATGCAATTCAAGCTTTGGTTTTCTCTAATCAGAAAAATCCTTCTTCTTCTTCTACCATTTCTTCTACTCCACAAGTTTCTCCACCCGCTCAAGTCAAAGCGGTGGAAGAAAGTTGTGTTACTTGTGGTGGTCCTCATGCTTATTACAATTGTACCGCCACCGATGGCCGTCCTTTTGAAATCAATGCCGTAGCCGGGTCTTACAACCAAGGAGGTAATCAATACCGTCCTCAAGGTGACTCGAGCTATCGTGCTAGCTATCAAGCAGGACCACCCGGTTTTTCTCAACCAAACAATCAAAACCGATTCAATCAAAACCAAAGTAGGGGGCAAAATGTTCCATATCAAGCCCCTACTAACCAATACCCGACCCAAGGGGTCAATTACAATCAAGGGTATCAAGCTCAAAATTACCCAGCCCCGATTGCTCCCTCTAATGATCTTTCAAATTACATTAAAACAAATGATGTAAAAATGAGGGCTATGCAAAACCAAATCACAAATTTGAAAAATGAATTTGAAAAGTCAATGATTAGGCAGGGTAATGAGCTCAAAAGCAAAATTGATCAATCTCAAACAAAGATTGAAAGTATGTTTGATACCCTTATCAACCAATTTCACCAAGCTTCATCCTCGGGAACTCTCCCGGGTAATACAATTGCTAACCCGAGGGGTGATATAAAAGCAATCACCACCAGAAGTGGTGTTTCATATGATGGACCCACGGCTCCGACTACCGCTTCTTCTCTTCCTCCCAAGGTAGTTGTCCGTGAGACCGAGGTGACAAAGGACACGGAACTTCCTATTAATAATGGAAGGACCGAAAACGTCCAACCTCCGGTTGTCCAACCTTCTAAACCTAAGGATGTGCTTGAGCCCGAAAAAGCTCCCATAAAAACAACACTTCCTTATCCATCGAGATTGAATGATCAAAAGCTCCGCGAAAAAGCTAGTATTCAAATGGAAAAATTCTTCCAAATCTTTCAAGAATTGCATTTCGATATAAGCTTCGCGGATGCTTTACTTCTGATGCCTAAGTTTGTTTCCACCATCAAGGGTTTATTGAGCAACAAGGAAAAATTAATTGAATTAGCAAAAACTCCGTTAAATGAACACTGCTCAGCGGTTCTCCTAAAAAAGCTTCCGGAAAAGCTTGGAGATCCCGGAAAATTCCTCATTCCATGCGAATTTCCGGGGATGGTTGAATGCTACGCCTTGGCCGATCTTGGTGCAAGCATCAACCTAATGCCGCTCTCCGTTTGGAAAAAACTTTCTCTGCCCGATTATACCCCCACTTGCATGACCCTCGAGCTTGCGGACCGGACCATAACCCGTCCACTTGGAATAGCCGAGGATGTCTTTGTCAAGGTTGGGAAATTCCATTTTCCCGCCGATTTTGTGGTGGTTGATTTTGATGCTGACCCCCGGGTTCCTCTAATTCTCGGAAGATCATTTTTGAGGACCGGGCGGGCTTTGATTGACGTGTACGGAGAAGAAATAACTCTAAGAGTTGATAATGAAAAAGTCACGTTTCAAATCAATCAGAACTCTAAACCGCTAACCACCAAAAGCAACGTTGCTGTGGTTAATCAAAAATCTGATCCCGTAATCACTTCCAAAAGAAGTGATTCAATTCTTTCAAGATTTGCGGTTAAGAGTATGTCAGAAAAACGTGCTGAGCTCAAAGCTCTGAAAATTACTCCCGGTTCAAGCAAATGGTTTGCAAGTTGTTCCGCGGATGTAAAGAGTATTCTTGATGATGATGAACCAGATTCGGAGATCACAACGGAAGTGGTGGAAATTTCTAGCTCTAAGAGCACACCACTTGTCCCACCTCCGGAATCGGTTTATCGAATTGAGATTATTGATTCTATTTCCGACTCTTCCCCTTCTCTCACACCGGTTGAGGGAAATGTTTCCACTATGGAAGAGCTCGATGAGCCAATTTCTCCAGAAATTGATGACACTGACTCTGATCCGGAGGGAGATACTCGTTTAATTGAAGAATTGCTATACAATGAGCCGTCATCTTCACTCCCTCCGACGGAAATTAAAGAAGAAAAGCCGCCTAAATCCGTTCAAGTTGTTGTTTCAAAATCAGAAGAACAAAGTAGTGGCAGTACCA
Organism: Artemisia tridentata subsp. tridentata; assembly: GCA_021014915.2. Classification (NCBI taxonomy): domain Eukaryota; kingdom Viridiplantae; phylum Streptophyta; class Magnoliopsida; order Asterales; family Asteraceae; genus Artemisia; species Artemisia tridentata. The sequence goes on along the minus strand of CP139506.1, from coordinate 105,296,909 downwards.
CTTCTAGTATTGATTCTCTTCTTGAGGAGTTCGCCGATGAACTCGCTCACATCGATCCAATCCCACCGGGGGATGAGGACGATGACTTTGATTTTGAATCTGACTTAAGAGAATTGGAATTTTTGATGAACCGTGATCCGTCTAAATGTGATTCTTATCCCGAGGAGTTCGCCGATGAACTCGCTCACGATGATCCAATTCCATCAGAAAATGATGATGATCTTTTCGACTTTCATGCTGATTTTAAAGAAGTTGAAAAACTTTTATACCATTCTCCATCATCTGATTCTTACACCGAGCTTAATGATTTACAAGATGATGATGACCTCTTCGATTTTAGGGCCGATCAAACCGAATGGAAAAATCTTTTATATGGCAAACCTAGTGATGAAAAAGGCCCTAAAATGGAAACCATAATTGAGGATGCTACAATTGTTTCTAATGACTTATCTCCTCATTCTCCCGAGGATGATTTCCTTTTCTCCATTGAGTCTCCCATCGAGTACCCTGTTGAGTTTTCTTGTGAAGACAAAGTGTTTAATCCAGGCATACTCGATGATGGTAAAATTCATCCTTTGATGAAATTGACTCTTGATAAGAATTTAAAGTTTCCCGCCTCATCTAAGGAACTTTTAATTCTGGAGAAAAATGATTCCCCTCTACTTCTTTTCACTCTACTTCTTTCTGGTCAAAAACTCCCGTTCTGCATGGAGTTGTCTCTGATTGAAACTTTACTATCATTTCCAGCCGGAAATGAAGACAAAGTTTTCGACCCCGGCATCACCACTTTTATCTTCTAGAGTCGTGGGTATCTCATCGGAGTGGAACTTTCATATGCTTCAATGTTTATCCAAACATCTTGAATGAAAGTCCGATTGAGATTATCTCTTCCACTTGCTCCCCCAAGGATAATTAAATACGGGGTCGAGTCAAGCTCATGTGACTCGGTTACCAAAAACAAGCGCTTCGTGGGAGGCACCCCATGCTTATCCATCTATCTTCTTATCTATTTTCTAATTAGTGTAGTGAGGAGGGCTCCCTCTTCCATTTCTTGTGTGTCGTGTTTTTCTGTGCTATGTCCAGGTTAGCCCGATTGATGAAGACTCTCGTGCTCGTGGTTTACTTCTCTCCACTCGAGTTTCATCATTCGTTGCTTATCCAATATCCTAAAATCTTATCGTTTTACATCTATCTTTTGGCATAATTAATAAACGGCCGTAGATTTTTGTAGGAGAACCCTTACCTTTAATACATTGAGGGCAATGTCTCGTTTTAGTCTGGGGGGGTAATCTTTCGATTTGATTTTTGCCTTGCATTTTTGCCGTTTACTCATGCAACCCCGTTTTTCCTCCAAATTTGAAAAAAAAAAAATCCAAAAAAATGATAAAAATTTAAATTTTTTTGCAAAAATATAATAAATTTTGACATTTTGTTGACTTTCCGCTGGTGAGAGTAGGAATAAAATTCTGACTTGACCGGGCGTGTTGAGCCCTAGCTTGTCCCCTTAACCATTTATAATCTATAAGCTCGTGCTAGTCTTTTACACAAGGAACTATAAAATGCGAATTCTTTTTAAGAGTTTGCAAGTTCCCGTATCGACTTTATATATGCATGGCTTGATTATAAGGCTAAGCATTCGCGGATCTTATTATTTAAGATTTTAAATTTGCGAAGAACGAGAAATGATAGAGTTTATTTAGAAGTTAGATGCTAAGCGTGGAGTAGTTGGTTCTCTTTAGAGCTCATCGAAGTTACTTGTGGCCTTTTGCTCCCACAAAATTGTTTCACTATATATATCTGTAAGAATAATTAAAGATGTTAGGTTTTGCCGATGATTAGTTCTTGGTCTTCTTAAAAGAATCCTTGTTTTGAAAATTGGGTACACATCAAGGTTCCTTAATAAATAAGTTTAATAATAATAAGTTAAGTGCTCTAAGCCACGGATTCGAGATCGGGCCTTGGATCCTTATTTTCGGAAGGCGTTTAGGTCTTGGCTACCCTCTTACAACGGCCCTTGGACCTCTTGTTCAGGAATGTGTGAGGTCTTGGTCTAACCCCCTTGGATCCTCATTTCAGGAATGTCTAGAGTCTTGGAACACTCCGTTGTAACGGCCCTTGGATCCTTTATCCTGGAAGGTGTAAGGTCTTGGAACTAAACCGTGAAGCTCCGTCGTTTAGGGTACGCAAGTGAAAAGTTAGTGATATGAAAAATGAAAAAAAAAAAAAAAAAAAAAAAAGTGATGAAAGAAAAATAGAAAAAGTCAAAAATATAAATAAAAACCTTGATGTGGACCTCATTTTCAAAGCAATGGTTCTCGAGAGAAGATTGAAAACTACTTAGCGTCTTAATTTAGTATCTTTATCGGACTAAAATTTATCAAAACGAGAATATGAAGCAATTCATTTCTCGCCAAAAATAAAATAAATAGAGGAAATTAGGAAAAATGGGAGCAAGAGGTATTTACACAAGTAACTCTCATGGGTAGTGTTGGCATCTAACTTGTAAATAGACAATGATTTCGTTTTTAAGCTTAGTTTGGGGACTCGTGAAAAATCAGGAACGACGAATTTTATCCATATGGTCACTTCTTTATGAGTCGTGTTTCCTACTCGATGACCCTAAAAGTTATCGTGAGATAATGATTGTCAACAAAGCCGTCACATGATTATGAGGAAAATACAAAAATAGAATAAAAGGAAAATCGGGGAGTTTTTAGAACTTAAGATTTCTTAATCTCTTTTGAAAATTTTGCTACTTCTCAAAGTTAGTAAAAAGATATTAGAAATTTTTGGATTTAAAAACGTGTTTTTATAACATTGCGTGAGGACACGTCAATATCTTAGTCTGGGGGAATTTTTGTATGTGCTTAAACACATACCTTTTCTTGACCAAAACCGGACCCAAATAGACCAAAAACTAACCAAAATGCCAAAAGATATTCGTTTTTTTGTGTTTATGTTTATGCAGGCAACTTATTAAAGAAAAAGGGAAAAAACAAAGTAAAATCCGGAAAACACGGGCACGAGACGTAGAAAAGATATTTATAGAGCCGAAGCCGGGAAAGATTCGTCAAAGATAATATTTTTTGAAGAATGGCCCTTGGATTATTACTTGTTGGCAAAATTAGTCCTTGATTAACTTTGGAGAAATAGCAGATTTGGTCCCTGAACTTTGCATGATTTACACTTTTGGTCCATGGTTTAAATTCCATATTATCCTAACCTATCTCAATACAACCGGATCCACCCTTTATCCTCCACAGCCCAACACCTAAAACCCACAATCCACTAAATCTAAACCTTACCCATCCCATTAAACCAACCCAATCCTTAAATTAAACCCACAAGCCCAACACCTTAAACTAAAACTTCTATCCACAGCCCACCTAAACAAATAAGCCCACTCACCTAAAACCGGCCCACATCCACCTTGACCCGACCCACCCAACACCTCTAATAATAAAAACGGGGTCAAATCCCCCATTCCCGGTCAAATCCCCAATTCACACTAACCCTAACCCTCATTATCACTATTCACGCTTCTTCATCCTCCCACCTTTTCTCTAATCCCCTGCTAATCCCAACCCATCCCCATCACCTCCACAACCAGCCAAAGAACCCACATGGGGTTGTCTTGGTCCCCCCACACTCCACCTCATCAATCCGCGTTTTAAAAGAAACATCAACGGCAGAGATTTCAAGATGTGGTGAGCACGTATGATCCAAGGGTCACAAAAGAAACACAACCGCAAGAGGGAACACACACACGAAAGAAACACACTCGAACTAGGGTTTTAGATAGTTTTTTAGTATAAATATTAGCAGCCGAGTCGTTTCTTTTTTTTCTTTCCTAGGTTTATTTTAGCTATTTATTTTAAGGTATTTGTAATTTTCTTATTTTATTTCAGTTGTAATTTACTTTTATTTATTAGAAGTCAGTTTTGAATTAAATTGTTTTTTTCAGCTTATTATTATGTTTACTGCTTCTTTGTGTTTATTTTGATTTTTTTATGCTCATTTGAATTCTATTATGTAGTTGCTGGTAGTTAGGTTAGTCAGGGTGTTATCAGTTTAATTTTTTTTGTTCTTGGTCAACTTTGGTCAACTGCTGATGTTACTGCTTAGTTTCTGCTTATCTTTGCTTACTTTTTCTGCTTATTTGGTTTGCAAAATGTTGGTTGATGTCAGTTAGAATAGGTAGATTAAGTTTTAAGTGCTTGATGTAGTTTATGTTGAAGTTTTAAGTGCTTGATGTAGTTCTGCTTTTAAGTTTGGTTTTTGTTCTATTATTGAAATATGGAAAATCTGGTTTTAAGAATTGAGCAAATTGTCAACAGAGTTTAAAGAAATATTTCTAGTTTAAAAAGTTTTTATTAGTTGTTGTTGTTTGTATTCTGAGTTTATGATTTTAAGTTTGTTGAAGTTTGTTGGTGTACTGAGATAGATAAATTAGATTCTAGAATCTGAATTTCGTTTTACAAAGAGATTAGAAGTTCATATTTATCTGTTTGAGCTTATTTCTATTTTGAGCTTATTTCTGGTTTATTTGTGTGTTTTAAATAGTTTGCTGTTATAAATGTTCTTGTTGCTTTAAGCTTCTAAAAGAAAGTCAAAGAAAAAAAATTAAATTGCAAAAAACTGACCTCTGGGGTTCGAACCCAGGTCAGTCCAATCACAACACAAGCAACCAACCACTGCACTCACTTCTCTTCTTTGTTAAACCTTACAAAATTTTAGTTAAAACCCTTTTATTTTTATTTTTTTTTCTTTTTAGCTTATTGTGAGCTGTTGCTTATTTTCGGCTTATTTAAAAAAGCATTTTCACTTTTTATATTTTTCATAGCTCAAGCTTAGTATTAAGTATTTTAGAAAAAAATTTCAGAATTTTCTTTTTCCATTTAGTATTTTTAATCAATTATTTTCTTTTAAATAGTTTTTAATTTAAAAAAAATTATTAAAAAGTCAAAAAAATATTTTTCTTTTTTTTCAAAATTTTCTTTTTATATTTAAGTCGTAGCAAAATTATTTTGGTACTCATAGGGATAATTTTTAAATATTTTGACGTTTTTACTCGTTCGTTGTTTACCGTTCGCGTTTATTAATTTTCGTTTTATTTAAAAACCAAAACAAACTCTCGTCTTTTCAAGTACATTAATTACAAACCGAAAACGATATTCTCAATTTCACGCCTCGTTGGGACCTCGACCCGGGTACACGCTTATCCGGTTATTAAATCGATTGTTGCGTTGAACCGTCGCGAGTTGACTTTTCTTCGTGAAGAGGTTTGACTTGTGACGCGTTTTGAAACGACTATCACATCCATGCGCTCCCTAACATACGTATGTATGTTAGCTCAAGACTAAGCACACATAAGGTTGGCCAATAGTAAACGCGTTATAATACATATACATAAGGGGGGAACGCCGTAGATCTATCACACCTCTACGGGAGTGTCATGCCTAAGGTGCCATCAAAGACATGGTCCTGGTACCTCCAGAACTAGTTAAGCTCAGGCACGGATCTATCATAGCATACATAATCATAATCTAGCATGGCAAGAGAAATAAGATAGTAACTCAGATAAGCATGGCAAACAAATAAGCATAGCATGGCAGAGACATTTAAATAATGTCAGAATGGATCATAGGAATGACATTCATACAATGAATGTCATGAATCAACTAAGGGAAACATAGCAGGCATAGGATCGATAGAAAATATCCCTACTGAGAAGGGAAAGAATATCTGTACCTTAACACGGCACACAAATCAAAGCAAATGCAAATAAAGAAAGCGGAGATCACTCCCTCTTCACCCGATCTACAAAATCATAAGTTTTCTTATAAGTTTCCTGATTTCATAATCATAAAGGTTTCATTTTAGTTTTCTTTCCATTTTAGGTAACTTTCCAAAAATAGCAACTTTCCATATTTAGTAACTTTCTATTTTTAGCAGGTTTCCCGAATTAGTAAGTTTCCAGAATTTGTAGGTTTCCATATTTAGAATATCATAATTTTAAGTATTCAAATGTGACAATGATAATGGTTTAAGGTTCATAATGCCATTTATATAAGTTTAGGGTTCATAGTGTAGTTTTCATAAGTTTAGGGTTCATTATGTAAATATAACAAGTTTAAGGATTATAGTGCCATTATGGTAAGATTAGGGTCTGAAATGTAAATATCATAGAGTTATATGGTTTAACAAGTTAAGTCCTTTAGTTTTAAAAAGGTGGCAATTTAACCCTTTAGTTTAGAAAATAAACACATAACATCTTTTAAAATCTCTTTTTCACTTTTAACAGATTTTATATGTGACTGGACCTGTTTAGTCGAATTTATTAATCATATAAGAACTCAGAAATAAAAATTTCCAAAAATTCATACACGTACCTAAATGTCTTAAGAACTTACCCTAATTTTTCCAGAATTTATTATTTAGTATTTCTATAGTTTAAAAATCCATTTTGCCATTTCGTTCAGATTTCTGCTCAGCTTTAACATATGAAAAGTTTGTATTATGTTACCTCTTCAGAAAAATTTATAGAAATCTATAAAAATTCCAGTAATTACCTAACATATTAAATATTACTCAGTCCAAAGGGAATCTTCTAATTCGACACGGTTTGAAAATTAAAATTCAAAAACACGGACGGATTTTCCAGACATACGAATTCCGATTGACACTTAATTTTCCAAAAATCAAAAAGTTTCCTTCCCGACCTCTAAAAATTACAAGGTTAATTTTCCCAGAAATTTATTTTCTTGAGTTTAGTTCTAGACTCCAAAAACACCCAAATACCCATCGTTATCATCAAGATACAATCGTTTGAAGTCGGACTAATTTTCTGCTCAGAATCTGGGTTTATTATTTCATGTAGTCTTTTAGGGTTTTCATATTCCAATTAATGACTAATTTTTTATTACAAAACAATTAAGATTGCCATTAACATAGTCTTAGATCGATTCATATGTAATCTTAACATAATCATAACAATTCAAATCACAACAATATCCATGTGTCGATTCATATTAGGGTTTTATAGAATCGTTATTTTATGTAGTTTTCTTATTATGATTTCATGTATATAAATTGAGATTAACAAAACCAACAAGAGTCAATCAAACAAAGATGAATTGAACAAGGGTAGATACAAATACCCTTGAAGACCAAACGAAGAACACGAACACCACAAGATCAAATCACACGCCTCTTCCTTCTTCTTCTTTGGTACGATCGAACACAACAAGAGAAAATACATATGGTCGATTAGTTGTGGTTCAAGAACTCGAATAGATAGCAAAACATGTGAACATGATTACCTTGGACAAGAACACGATCAAAGATCACCAAAACCTCTCCTTTTGGTCCCTAGCCGATCGGATTTTGATGAAGAACACAAGAGTGGATCGAAAATTTTAGAATGAGAGAGATAGTTTAGGGTTTTGATGTTTCGGTATAATGGGATTAGAAGAAAAACCGTATCATTGATTTGTGTAATTAGGGCAATAATCAATCACTATTAATGGGCTCAATAAATCTTTTAACTAGCATGAACTTGGACCACATTGTGGTCAAGGGGGGCGGCACCTATAGCATTGTTTTCTTTCTTTTTTTTTCTTTTTTTTTGTACAAACTTTATATTATAAGGTTTTATTTGGTGCTTAATTATTTGGTAACTTAGGATATAACTTATATTAGATTAAGTACAAACAATGTTACTTATATGATTTTCATAAGTTCTCAAAATTTTAAATTTGAGGGCATTTTTGTCATTTCGGATTGTTTTAATTTTTTAGGGTTTTACAATTCTTCCCCTCTAAAAGAAAATTTTCGTCCTCGAAAATTGAAGTACGAAGTCAAATAGAAATACGAAATCGAAAGCAGAATCAAAATGAAAACGTACCAAGTCAAAAAGAGAAATGTGGATAATCGGATCGTATTGATTCCTTGGTCTCCCAAGTAGCCTTGCTCTCAGGATGGTTCTTCCAAAGAATCTTTACGAATGGAATGGTCTTAGTTCAATTGACTCTTTCCTGACGCTCCAAAACAGCCTCAGGTTCTTCACTATAAGAAAGATCTTCTCGAAATAAATCGAATGGGCAAGACACAACATGAAGCGGATGATAATTATACTCACGAAGAAGATATATATGGAATACATCGTATACGTAAGATATCTAGGAAGGTAACACCAAGCGATGAGGTACCTCGCCAACCTGATCAAAATCATTGAAAAGCCCTAGGCTTTCATAATTCATAACGAATTCGTTCCAAGGAATACGAAACAACAATGTAGCAGATAACGATTTAATCTCACACAGAGATACATGAAACATTCATGCTTTTAAGCAATACGAAGGTAGTACTAAAGAGTAAAACCTCATTAATTCAGTCCAGATTCTTAACGAAGAGGGAACCAGTGCATCATTATAGAAGAACTCATCAATTTCAAATAGATACTGATCGAACTAAGGAACGTACCACCGGTCAATGAAGCACGTGACGAATCATCAAATGTATCAAGAGTTTTGTAAGAGATAGATAGTATAATTGTACTGATGATCAATCGAGTAGAACTCGAAATATCAACTTGTATCGAAACGCATAATGAGATGGGTAGCATATTTGTACCGACGATCAATAGAGTATAAATCGGAGTATCGAAACGCATCAGAAACAAAACAAAATAGGTCGAATAATCATACGGATAAAACACATCAAAGAGCTAACGTAGTCGTACAGACGATAAACTAAGCACATAACGGAGGATCGAAACGTATCGGAGAGCATAACGGAATAGGTCGGATAATCGTATGGAAAACAATAACTCAAAGGATTAACGCATCGTGAACCAGATCTTCTTCATACGCCCAACATCTAACTCTCTACAACGGGGACATCGTACGAAACACACAAATTTCATAGTCCACCATTCAAGGTTTTCTTCCACAAAGATAACTAATCCACCAATCACAGTAATCAACTCCGGACCTTAAACCAGGAAATCTCCAACTTAATCCAAACCAAAAGGTGTTCTACATCTCCGTAGGCAAACTCAATCATGCCAATACACTTGTCAAACTCTCCGTCCCATACATCTTCAATTCCTACATAGTTGCTCTGTCCGTCCATCCATCTGAAGGTGAGTAGTCGCCATAAAATCTCGAGCCGGTCTTGAAGGTCTTCTGCATTTCTTCTGGAAGTGTGAAACAAAACTCGATTTTTCTGACACGATCACTGCAGGTGCGCCAAGGAGCTTGAATAATCTTCTGTTGAAATAAATCTCTGCCGATCTTCCAAGTGAGCCACCAAGTTGAACTAATTCCACCACCTTGCTCCTGAGCTTCTTCACATCCGTCATAACCAATCTCCAGTCGTGCGTCTGATAGTTTGCCTCCCATGGTTTATCTGCATAGATGCATCACTAGCAATCTTTCCGTATAACCTAAGGACATAGCTGACCTTCTTCTCAAGTAGAAACAAATATCCCTCTTAGCTTTCCAAAAGTTATCCAACTTATTCTTCATCCCTACCAAAATTATACTCTTCGAGAAACTTACATCGAGCTCTTCTGACGTAGAAATTTTCAACACCAAAATACAAGGATGATTCACGTGTTTATCTTTCGTCCCTGAATATACTAAATCGTCATACTACGACAATTGTCCAAGCATTCATGAAATATACGATTTATCAAGCTCACAAGAAATAGTCGGAGCAGTAGCCAATACGATTGGCATCACAATGCTCATAGAAATTATAATGGGTACAATCAATGCTAGGAACATCTTGCTCCTTCACATGAAAATGGACATAATCAGATTACAAATTGATCATAGAGAAAACTTCACCCTGAAGTTGATTAGATAAGTCGTCGACAACGGTATCAAGCCTAATCACCATACTACTAAGATTCCAGAATTCCATGAACAACCTCATACCACCATCATTCTTCTTCATAACCAAACTGAAACACAACACCGAGATGCACACAGACGGATAAACCACTTCTTAGAAGTAGGTCCTTCAATACTCTTCATTCAACGTATGTCGTTCGTAAGGGATTTCGGAAATAGGCAAAACGTCGCTTACACATGAATGGAGTTCTAATTCAAATAACACACTGACCTCAGGCACTCCTTAAGACATTCTATGACTCCAATAAGTTCAAGGTATATGATGTAACTATTATCACGCTGGCCAGACGTCATAATACTTACATCATATACACATGCCTTTATTGCAAACACAGTATACCTCAAGTCGTGACAAAACACATTCTAATAAACGGATCAAAACAATTACATTCGAGAGGAAATCTTGGTAGTCCATCAAGGAATACATCGCGAAATTCAACATCAAAAACTCTCGAGCGAGTTACATCAAACGGAATATCTTCACAGACGCAAGGGATTAATATACGGAATTTCAAAGCAAAGGTGATCATAATAGTATGCCAGGTCAGAAACCTGGGCACGGAGTTTGAGTTTCGTAAGTCGTCAGAGATGACAAAATCATAACTGTTGTTAGCATCTCAATGCTCAGTCAACAATTACATGACCAGAATGAAATTGAATCGAACATTCCCAAAGAAATCAGATTAGCAGAATGAAATTGATCTTCAAACATCCTCAACCGTACAGGATAATCTACACTCGTGATGGATAGTCACAAGATTCTCATAGAGATAGAATTAGGAATAGCAATCCAATAATGCAGAGGGAACTTAATGTGCTTAGTAAAAGCAAAAGACACCACAGGGTATGTCGTTCTCGCATCAAATAAAAATACGCCGCACGATCGCATAAGTAAGGAATAACCGAAACAGTACTTGATGTGTCAGCAGCCGGGTCCCTGGTCAGAGCGAACACCCAACCCTCGGCAGATTGCTGTCAATCATTCTCATTCTTACGGTTGTTACCATTCACCTTCGGACACTCTTTCGTCCGACGTCCAATCACACTACAACTGAAACCGGCATCCAACGTCTTATAACACGGTCATCCAGATGAAATTTCTCACAGTCAACACATGGAGGAAATGGATCCTGGTCCCACAACTTCTTCTGCTCAGACGAACCCGAACGTAGGGATCAAAACGAACAATGAAGACAAATCAAACGTCAAGATCAAAATACGAAGGAAGAGATCGCGTCAAACGAGAAGCCTAATGTCTACTCAATATCCTCACAGGTCATTCTAAGGGAGGGAAACAAATCTTCCTATATCCGTGGTTAATAATTACCAGAGTTCTCATAGGATTAGCAATGGATTATGCAGATTCAAGTAGTATCAGATGATACATTCTATATCCAGCATAAGTAATGAATTCACAGAATGTGTCAAACACATGACGGTTGAATGATCTTCGGGATGGTCGGAAAGGTATCAAACTGTTTATCAAACAAATCGGAGATGGAGGTCAGAATCAGGAAGTGAAACCTAAATGGTGTAAGGTATCCATGCGGTTCTTAAGGCATTCCAATCTTACTTGGTTACTAAGCTTAGGTTGCAAAACTTTCTAGCTTCTAAAACAAATGTTCTTATAAGGCATAGCTAAAGGCAGAGGCACGAATCAGAGTGATGCGGAAGCAATGCTACTTACATAGATGTCCTAGTCTACCCATTCCTCACCGGTTATAACTTATGTTCCTATGGGGAGATCCTAAAGCAATTTCTCAAAGGTTGTCTTATGAGCGCCTACAGTGGAAACTTAGTGGTCCAAACTTCACAGGTCAAGGGTAAATGTATTACAAGTCGCAGCCTATTTCTCTGATACCATAATTGTAACACCCCAACCCGATAAGGGTAGAAGTATTACGTTATGGTGACATATCTAAGCAAACATAAGCATAAGACTTAAATAATACAAATAAATTTTAAGGTTACAAGGGAAAATATGAAATTACAAGGTTACAAATGAGGATAATAACAAAATACTAAGTCTGAAATACAAATCTCTTCTAGTCATGTCTAAGTCCAGAATAGCTAGTAAGGTCCTCTAAGTCCAAAGTACTCTCCACTCATAACCCAACTTCCAACTAAAACCTGCCGCAGGAAAAGAAATGCGGCTGAGCTTAAAAAGCCCAGTGAACAGATATATATAACATAGCATAATGGTAAATAAGCATAAGCAACGAAGGAATAAGAATACAAAACAAAAAGTATAATCATGAAAGTCATACGAATTTTTAAAGAGAACTAAGGATCAAGAGTGCATGAGAACTGAATAAGAAATGAAACAAGAGAAAATGAAAAGAAAACAAAGGAGGGTTCATATAAGGATGTGCCATAAGAACTCCATACATAATCTATCAAATCATACTAAAGCATAACAAGTATACGAAGAGGGGAGACCTCTAAGTAAATAATAAAAGTGTGAGAAGGAGTGCAAGGCACACACCACCTGGTCACCATAATCACATAAAACATAAAACCTAGGATGCATCCATACGCTCCCTAACATAAGTATGTATGTTAGCTCAAGACTAAGCACACATAAGGTTGGCCAATAGTAAACGCGTTATAATACATATACATAAGGGGGGAACGTCGTAGATCTATCACACCTCTACGGGAGTGTCATGCCTAAGGTGCCATCAAAGACATGGTCCTGGTACCTCCAGAACTAGTTAAGCTCAGGCACGGATCTATCATAGCATACATAATCATAATCTAGCATGGCAAGAGAAATAAGATAGTAACTCAGATAAGCATGGCAAACAAATAAGCATAGCATGGCAGAGACATTTAAATAAATGTCAGAATGGATCATAGGAATGACAATCATACAATGAATGTCATGAATCAACTAAGGGAAACATAGCAGGCATAGGATCGATATAAAATATCCCTACTGAGAAGGGAAAGAATATCTGTACCTTAACACGGCACACAAATCAAAGCAAATGCAAATAAAGAAAGCGGAGATCACTCCCTCTTCACCCGATCTACAAAATCATAAGTTTTCTTATAAGTTTCCTGATTTCATAATCATAAAGGTTTCATTTTAGTTTTCTTTCCATTTTCGGTAACTTTCCAAAAATAGCAACTTTCCATATTTAGTAAATTTCTATTTTTAGCAGGTTTCCCGAATTAGTAAGTTTCCAGAATTTTTAGGTTTCCATATTTAGAGTATCATAATTTTGAGTATTCAAATGTGACAATGATAATGGTTTAAGGTTCATAATGCCATTTATATAAGTTTAGGGTTCATAGTTTAGTTTTTATAAGTTTAGGGTTCATTATGTAAATATAACAAGTTTAAGGATTATAGTGCCATTATGGTAAGATTAGGGTCTGAAATGTAAATATCATAGAGTTATATGGTTTAACAAGTTAAGTCCTTTAGTTTTAAAAAGGTGACAATTTAACCCTTTAGTTTAGAAAATAAACACATAACATCTTTTTAAATCTCTTTTTCACTTTTAACAGATTTTATATGTGACTGGACCTGTTTAGTCGAATTTATTAATCATATAATAACTCAGAAATAAAATTCCCAAAAATTTACACACGTACCTAAATGTCTTAAGAACTTACCCTAATTTTTCCAGAATTTATTATTTAGTATTTCTATAGTTTAAAAATCCATTTTTCCAATTCATTCAGATTTCTGCTCAGCTTTAACATACGAAAAGTTTGTATTATGTTACCCCTACAGAAAAATTTATAGAAATCTATAAAAATTCCAGTAATTACCTAACATATGAAATATTACTCAGTCCAAAGGGAATCTTCTAATTCGACACGGTTTGAAAATTAAAATTCAAAAACACGGATGGATTTTCCAGACATACGAATTCCGATTGACACTTAATTTTCAAAAAATCGAAAAGTTGCCTTCCCGACCTCTAAAAATTACAAGGTTAATTTTCCCAGAAAGCTATTTTCTTGAATTTAGTTCTAGACTCCAAAAACCCCCAAATACCCATTGTTATCATCAAGATACAATCGTTTGAAATCGGACTAATTTTCTGCTCAGAATCTGGGTTTATTATTTCATGTAGTCTTTTAGGGTTTTCATATTCCAATTAATGACTAATTTTTTATTACAAAACAATTAAGATTGCCATTAACATAGTCTTAGATCGATTCATATGTAATCTTAACATAATCATAACAATTCAAATCACAACAATATCCATGTGTCGATTCATATTAGGGTTTTATAGAATCATTATTTTATGTAGTTTTCTTATTATGATTTCATGTATATAAATTGAGATTAACAAAACTAACAAGAGTCAATCAAACAAAGATGTATTGAACAAGGGTAGATACAAATACGCTGGAAGACCAAACGAAGAACACGAACACCACAAGATCAAATCACACGCCTCTTCCTTCTTCTTCTTTGGTACGATCGAACACAACAAGAGAAAATACATATGGTCGATTAGTTGTGGTTCAAGAACTCGAATAGATAGCAAAACATGTGAACATGATTACCTTGGACAAGAACACGATCAAAGATCACCAAAACCTCTCCTTTTGGTCCCTAGCCGATCGGATTTTGATGAAGAACACAAGAGTGGATCGAAAATTTTAGAATGAGAGAGATAGTTTAGGGTTTTGATGTTTCGGTATAATGGGATTAGAAGAAAAACCGTATCATTGATTTGTGTAATTAGGGCAATAATCAATCACATTAATGAGCTCAATAAATCTTTTAACTAGCATGAACTTGGACCACATTGTGGTCAAGGGGGGCGGCACCTATAGCATTGTTTTCTTTCTTTTTTTTTTTTTTTCTTTTTTTTTTTTGTACAAACTTTATATTATAAGGTTTTATTTGGTGCTTAATTATTTGGTAACTTAGGATATAACTTATATTAGATTAAGTACAAACAATGTTACTTATATGATTTTCATAAGTTCTCAAAATTTTAAATTTGAGGGCATTTTTGTCATTTCGGATTGTTTTAATTTTTTAGGGTTTTACAATTCTTCCCCTCTAAAAGAAAATTTTCGTCCTCGAAAATTGAAGTACGAAGTCAAATAGAAATACGAAATCGAAAGCAGAATCAAAATGAATACGTACCAAGTCAAAAAGAGAAATGTGGATAATCGGATCGAATTGATTCCTCGGTCTCCCAAGTAGCCTTGCTCTCAGGATGGTTCTTCCAAAGAATCTTTACGAATGGAATGGTCTTAGTTCAATTGACTCTTTCCTGACGCTCCAAAACAGCCTCAGGTTCTTCACTATAAGAAAGATCTTCTCGAAATAAATCGAACGGGCAAGACACAACATGAAGCGGATGATAATTATACTCACGAAGAAGATATATATGGAATACATCGTATACGTAAGATATCTAGGAAGGTAACACCAAGCGATGAGGTACCTCGCCAACCTGATCAAAATCATTGAAAAGCCCTAGGCTTTCATAATTCATAACGAATTCGTTCCAAGGAATACGAAACAACAATGTAGCAGATAACGATTTAATCTCACACATAGATACATCAAACATTCATGCTTTTAAGCAATACAAAGGTAGTACTAAAGAGTAAAACCTCATCAATTTAGTCCAGATTCTTAACGAAGAGGGAACCAGTGCATCATTATAGAAGAACTCATCAATTTCAAACAGATACTGATCGAACTAAGGAACGTACCACCGGTCAATGAAGCACATGACGAATCATCAAATGTATCAAGAGTTTTGTAAGAGATAGATAGTATAATTGTACTGATGATCAATCGAGTACAACTCGAAATATCAACTTGTATCGAAACGCATAATGAGATGGGTAGCATATTTGTACCGACGATCATTAGAGTATAAATCAGAGTATCGAAACGCATCAGAAACAAAACAAAATAGGTCGAATAATCATACGGATGAAACACATCAAAGAGCTAACGTAGTCGTACAGATGATAAACTAAGCACATAACGGAGGATCGAAACGTATCGGAGAGCATAACGGAATAGGTCGGATAATCGTATGGAAAACAATAACTCAAAGGATTAACGCATCGTGAACCAGATCTTCTTCATATGCCTAACATCTAACTCTCTACAACGGGGACATCGTACGAAACATACAAATTTCATAGTCCACCATTCAAGGTGTTCTTCCACAAAGATAACTAATCCACCAATCACAGTAATCAACTCTGGACCTTAAACCAGGAAATCTCCAACTTAATCCAAACCAAAAGGTGTTCTACATCTCCGTAGGCAAACTCAATCATGCCAATACACTTGTCAAACTCTCCGTCCCATACATCTTCAATTTCAACATAGTTGCTCTGTCCGTCCATCCATCTGAAGGTGAGTAGTCGCCATAAAATCTCGAGCCGGTCTTGAAGGTCTTCTGCATTTCTTCTGGAAGTGTGAAACAAAACTCGATTTTTCTGACACGATCACTGCAGGTGCGCCAAGGAGCTTGAATAATCTTCTGTTGAAATAAATCTCTGCCGATCTTCCAAGTGAGCCACCAAGTTGAACTAATTCCACCACCTTGCTCCTGAGCTTCTTCACATCCGTCATAACCAATCTCCAGTCGTGCGTCTGATAGTTCGCCTCCCACGGTTTATCTGCATAGATGCATTACTAGCAATCTTTCCGTATAACCTAAGGACATAGCTGACCTTCTTCTCAAGTAGAAACAAATATCCCTCTTAACTTTCCAAAAGTTCTCCAACTTATTCTTCATCCCTACCAAAATTATACTCTTCGAGAAACTTACATCGAGCTCTTCTGACGTAGAAATTTTCAACACCAAAATACAAGGATGATTCACGTGTTTATCTTTCGTCCCTGAATATACTAAATCGTCATACTACGACAATTGTCCAAGCATTCATGAAATACACGATTTATCAAGCTCACAAGAAATAGTCGGAGCAGTAGCCAATACGATTGGCATCACAATGCTCATAGAGATTATAATGGTTACAATCAATGCTAGGAACATCTTGCTCCTTCACATGAAAATGGACATAATCAGATTACAAATCGATCATAGAGAAAACTTCACCCTGAAGTTGATTAGATAAGTCGTCGACAACGGTATCAAGCCTAATCACCATACTACTAAGATTCCAGAATTCCATGAACAACCTCATACCACCATCATTCTTCTTCATAACCAAACTGAAACACAACACCGAGACGCACACAGACGGATAAACCACTTCTTAGAAGTAGGTCCTTCAATACTCTTCATTCAACGTATGTCGTTCATAAGGGATTTCGGAAATAGGCAAAACGTCGCTTACACATGAATGGAGTTCTAATTCAAATAACACACTGACCTCAGGCACTCCTCAAGACATTCTATGACTTCAATAAGTTCAAGGTATATGATGTAACTATTGTCACGCTGGCCAGACGTCATAATACTTGCATCATATACACATGCCTTTATTGCAAACATAGTATACCTCAAGTCGTGACAAAACACATTCTAATAAACGGATCAAAACAATTACATTCGAGAGGAAATCTTGGTAGTCCATCAAGGAATACATCGCGAAATTCAACATCGAAAACTCTCGAGCGAGTTACATCAAACGGAATATCTTCACAGACGCAAGGGATTAATATACGGAATTTCAAAGCAAAGGTGATCATAATAGTATGCCAGGTCAGAAACCTGGGCACGGAGATTGAGTTTCGTAAGTCGTCAGAGATGACAAAATCATAATTGTTGTTAGCATCACAATGCTCAGTCAACAATTACATGACCAGAATGAAATTGAATCGAACATTCCCAAAGAAATCAGATTAGCAGAATGAAATTGATCTTCAAACATCCTCAACCGTTCAGGATAATCTACACTCGTGATGGATAGTCACAAGATTCTCATAGAGATAGAATTAGAATAGCAATCCAATAATGCAGAGGGAACTTAATGTGCTTAGTAAAAGCAAAAGACACCACAGGGTATGTCGTTCTCGCATCAAATAAAAATACGCCGCACGATCGCATAAGTAAGGAATAACCGAAACAGTACTTGATGTGTCAGCAGTCGGGTCCCTGGTCAGAGCGAACACTCAACCCTCGGTAGATTGCTGTCAATCATTCTCATTCTTACGGTTGTTACCATTCCCCTTCGGACACTCTTTCGTCCGACGTCCAATCACACTACAACTGAAACCGGCATCCAACGTCTTATAACACGGTCATCCAGATGAAATTTCTCACAGTCAACACATGGAGGAAATGGATCCTGGTCCCACAACTTCTTCTGCTCAGACGAACCCGAACGTAGTGATCAAAACGAACAATGAAGACAAATCAAACGTCAGGATCAAAATACGAAGGAAGAGATCGCGTCAAACGAGAAGCCTAATGTTTACTCAATATCCTCACAGGTCATTCTAAGGGAGGGAAACAAATCTTCCTATATCCGTGGTTAATAATTACCAGAGTTCTCATAGGATTAGCAATGGATTATGCAGATTCAAGTAGTATCAGATGATACATTCTATATCCAGCATAAGTAATGAATTCACAGAATGTGTCAAACACATGACGGTTGAATGATCTTCGGGATGGTCGGAAAGGTATCAAACTGTTTATCAAACAAATCGGAGATGGAGGTCAGAATCAGGAAGTGAAACCTAAATGGTGTAAGGTATCCATGCGGTTCTTAAGGCATTCCAATCTTACTTGGTTACTAAGCTTAGGTTGCAAAACTTTCTAGCTTCTGAAACAAATGTTCTTATAAGGCATAGCTAAAGACAGAGGCACGAATCAGAGTGATGCGGAAGCAATGCTACTTACATAGATGTCCTAGTCTACCCATTCCTCACCGGTTATAACTTATGTTCCTATGGGGAGATCCTAAAGCAATTTCTCAAAGGATGTCTTATGAGCGCCTACAGTGGAAACTTAGTGGTCCAAACTTCACAGGTCAAGGGTAAATGTATTACAAGTCGCAGCCTGTTTCTCTGATACTGATTGCGTGGTTTTGTAACCTTACAACATGTTTTACCTCTCGAGGGATCTCAAGAGGCTTACAACCCCACCAGGCAGTGTACCTGACCGATGTAGTATAGTGTAGTGGTAAGTACGGGGGATTGATCGTTCTCCACAGGGAATAGTGTTCGTTAGGTGTGAAAGGCTACTCTAATTAGGTCTAAGGGTTGAGGAAGATTCTTTTTTATGTTTTTATAATTTTATGAAAGCAAGTAAAATCTCGGGTTTTGAAGGAGTGGGCGGAATTAGTTGCTAGTCAACTAACCCAAATGACTACGAATGCAAATAAAATAAAATAACAAAAATGAAAAGTGGTGAGAAACTTATGTGTAGAGAAATGTGTTTACTTAGATTTCCTTACTCCCTAACTATCTTTTACCGGTTAATTAGTGTGTATTAGTTGCGTGGATGACGGGTGTATTCCTTAATACCATTCGTGGGGTGGCGTACTTACTTCCCCAACTCTACAAGCTCCTACTTCACTCCTATGTCGAGCCGGCTAGGAAGCTCCTAACATGGGATCACTAGAATTCGCTTGTGCATTAAATACAACCATAAAAACCTTTAGTACGCGTTTGGTTCATGTTTCTTAAGACGTTCAAGCAAGTTACCGAATAGGAAGTTAGCCAGTTTTCTTAAGCCTAACATAGATAAACAATCATCCAAAACAACTAACAACACACTAACAACCAATAATCAATAGCTAAGTTTCATTAGATCTAAGCAAACACAAGATAAAATTAGCCTAACATGTTAAACAAAAGACAAGCATAAGGTAGAATCAAACAACACATAGACATATTGAATGATTAATTGATAACTTATCTTTCAATGAAACATGGAAGATCTCAAGGCAAAAAGCCCTGAAAAAGTAGCTAAAATCGTCTTAGGGTTTTATCCCAAAATTCCACACACTAAGCTCTCTCTTAATGACAAAAAATTAGAAAACTATATATAGATTTTTGGATCTGACGGCGTCACCTTATGCATTGTGACGCCGTCACCTCGCCGCTTTTAGGGTTCCCGGGTGACCTTCTTGACGCCGTCCCTCTTTAGCTCTTCAAAAATCCATTCTGGCCTATCAAGGCTTGACGCCGTCGGATCATGAACGTGACGCCGTCCCCTTATGATTTAAGCCGTGACGCCCTTGATTTAGTTAAAGCGTGACGCCGTCAGAATTCTCATGCTAACTCACTAGCCCGTCATGAGTAAATTTCACATCCCACTTTTCTTGCCAAGGCATGACGCCGTCAAGAGATGATTCTGACGCCGTCAAAGGTAAATTTCAGCCGATTTTGAGACTTTGTCGTATTCTTCACGTTAATGCTCCAAAAACGTCCAAAATGCCTCCTTTTCCAGATTTCTCCTCAAAAGTACCTAAAATGACAAAAGGAACGATTTAGGGCAATATTTGATCAAATAAATACGATTTCGGGCTTAAATGACCCCTTAAAAGCGGTACACTTTTCGCCTCATCAAATACCCTTACACTTGAGATTTGCTTGTCCTCAAGCAAATGCGCTTTTATTCTAATCAAAATACAAGTTAGGGGTCATTTAATGCAAACATAAAAGTAATTACAACAAATATTCGTTCCACTTCAATCATAATAAGCACGGAGATTATAAACTAGCACCTCACAAGTAGTGTTTAGATACTCACATCTCTCAAGTGTCATCAAAATAAATCTCATAAATGAAAACGAAAAATATCTCTCACTACCTGTCATAGCAAATAGATTACCATAGGCTTGGGAAAGGATCGAAAACCTCCTCCACTAGGCGTAAGCACCTAAGATAAACTATCAAAGAGGGCTTTTAAATGGGTTATAACGTTAGGTGTAGGGAAAAGGAAAACACGGTTTTGTTGGATACGGGATATTTTACTGGTGGCTAGTTAAAGATCTTGATCAATTACATGTACTATACAATGTTGCTAAGCCCAGACTAGACTCGATCTTAAGCTAGAAACGAAATAACAAAATAACAAAAATATAAAACAAACATAAAATAAAACGGGATGGTAGTCCGTATATTTTTTCTATTTTTCATTTTCTCATTTTTTTGTGTTTTTCTTGATTTTTTTTTTTTTTTTTTTTTTTTTTTTTTTTTTTTTTTTTTTTTTTTTTGCATACACTTTTGCCCTACCATCCAAAATAATACATCATAGGGGCGTTGCATTCCCCTTACACTTGAATTTTTACATAACTTTACAAATACTAATCTAATGACTCGAATTAAGATAATTGAAAAACTTGGAGTACTTTTAAAACATTTAGCACATATGGGGGTAATAAATGATGTTCTTCCCCATTACTCCATTATACTAGTACTTTACCCATGAGTCCCAATCGTCCCAAAACAATATGTACAAGGATATGACTCGACTTAGCAACCATGTAATCAATTAGATAATTAACTTGGGTTTAAACAAATGTTGTAACAATAATGCACTAAAGATGAGTGCATACAAGGTAGGCTAAGGCGATTTGGGTGTACATTTAAGTGGGGTGTAACAAATTCTTCCTTTAAGTAAAATGCTTAAAGGTCGAAACGAAAAGATAGGCTCTGAGGGGTGTACTAGGGGTATCGTGTACTAAAAATGAGTACAACGCAAAGGGTGTGGGAGAATTACTTGACCAATGTAGCCAACGTAATTATAACAAAAACACAGGTGTAAAACAATGGGTTAATCCTAATGCCTCTTATCATGTAGTAAATCTAACTACACGAATGTAGTCTCACTTGTGGCCTTGGAATGGTCCTAACGCAAGTTCTAGAATCTAAGTGCTACCGGTACACACATCATAGCATAAATGCTTTTCCTACCAATTCTAGGGGCGAACCTCACATATTTGGGGTGGAAAATTTTTTAGTGGTACGGTTTTTGTGCTAGTCATATAACTCCTATCCGTGAGACGCTCATTAAGATCAAAGTTTCACTCCTATATGTTGTAAAAATTTTTAAATTTGGCACTAAAATTACCCTAATCAAGTATTTCTCTCAGTTTTATTACACATCTATTATTAAACAAACAAAAATCAAGCGCAATTGTATTCTCTAAAATCGTACTTTTACCCTCCCCTTACACTTAAGATGAACATTGTCCCCAATGTTCAAGTAACAAGATGTAAAAGCATAAAAGTAAAAGAATGAAATCAAATACTCCCCTGATTCGCTCGTTGGATAGTGAAATCACACGGTTAAATCTTCTTCCAAGGAGAATGTTGAAGCTCCATGACTAATGCATCGCCATAAGCTTGATTCCATAAACATTTCCTTGTCCAAAATAACCTGTTAACCTGAGAAAACAAACACGAAAACCTGCATAACATTGGCGGGATAAAATCTATATATAAGGATATAATGCTTGTGGAATGATAATTTTGCAGATTCCTGGAGATTATAAGTTGGAGATTTAATAAAAACTTTTTATGAAAACAAAACTTTCAAAAATTTCTGGAAATTAAATCTGACGCCGTCAGGTTATAACCCCTGACGCCGTCAGAAATGACCTGACAAAAATTTTCATTTTAAGTTTCCGGAAAATTTCTGGAAAAATCTTTACCTTACTTCCTGGAAATCCTGCAAAACATCACTATGACTCGATACAAGCATTTGACTCAAACAATTACGGATATGTATGCTAATTTATTATTATTACGATTCATGTTCATATGTGTTCTAATAAACCGATTTAGATTTCCCTTACACTTATCTTTTGCAAAATACCTTTATATGTAGTTAAGACGAAGTTAAAAACAAAATAAAGCATTTTCACACATTACTTTTTAACATGAATCAATAATAATAAAAATTAAACACACATACGGGAAATAAATAAAAACAAACAAACAAATAAATAAACACACAAAGCAAATAAAACAAATAAAGCTTGGGTTGCCTCCCAAGAAGCGCTTTTCTTTATTAACGAGTCTTGCAGCTAGACTCAAAGTCACGCTACCCTATGTAAGTAAGCTCGTCATCGAGGACGTCTTTAGGGTTAAGCTTGGATTGAAGTTTCCTATTGGTCCGCTTAGTAAGATATGTCTTTTCAAACTTCTCTCCATCCGGGTCATACAATGTCATCTTGATATGCCATGACCCGTCTCCATCTTTGGGTGGTTTATCCCAATTCCACTTATGATCATCTTCCTCACAAATCCACTTATTCATTCCTAGGTTAATTGGCAAAACTCCTAGGAAATCAATCATCTTTCTAAAAACTAGAGGGTCTTCAAATGGATCCAATTCGGTGTCCCTAGCCAAGAGTTGCTCTACCGTATGTGTTTGGTTAACAAAGTCCTCTTCTAGGTAAAATGGGCGTTGGGGTCCTATGAAGTCTCTATCAATCCAAGGTCCATATCTAGATGGTCTCCTATTTGATTCTAGCCAATGTGGTGTTGGTTCCTCACTAGTATCATAGGCATGTTTCTTAACATCATAGATTGACCATGTATCTCCTTCTCCTACCGCTATCTTAGATTCCTTACAATCAATCATAGCACTAGCGGTCGCCAAAAATCCTCTACCTATCAACTAGGGGCATGTAGGGTCGCTAACCATATCAAGGACGTGGAAATCGGCTAAAATGGTTAGTTTTCCAATGTGTACTAACACGTCCTTAACTACTCCAACCGGGTAAGCAACACTTCCATCCGCTAAGCCTATTATCACCTCGGTTTCTTCAAGTTTTCCAAGTTTTAGAGAGGTGTAGAGAGGTAACGGAAGTAGGTTAAGGCTTGATCCAAGATCGGCTAATGTGTCATAAGCCTCCGAATTACCGACCTTGCAAGGTAGAACAAATAAGCCCGGATCATCTAACTTCTTAGGTAGTTTGTTTTGAACGAAGGCGGTCCCTTTTTCGCCTAATTTGAGCTTCTTCTCATCCAACACATCAACAACCGGACTTTCAAGGTGGAGCTCCTTGAATTCTTCGTCAAGGTTTTGAGTGGGAGGTGTTTCAACTATGTTGTTGACCAATTTGGATGTCATAACTTCTTGGTCATTTGGAACGACTTGGGTTTGTTTGAAACACGTGCTCATGGAATTGACCGAATAATATTGTGGACAAGAACTAGGGGACGAAACCGATGAAATAGCGTTGACATTTAGTTTCGGGTTCTTGACCGTGTTGCTAGGGAGTGCTCCCATTTCTCGGTCATTGAGGGCTTTCAACAAGGTGTCAATCTTATCGGTCATCTCGCTTTGTTTTTGTTTGAAATCGGCTTCAAACTTGGCTAAACGAGCTTCTTGAGATGCCATAAATTGAGACATCAATCCTTCAAAGTTATTGGTACTACCATTGCCGGAAGGATTGTTGTTGAAAGTACGGTTCGAGTTGGAACCGCTTGATTGGAAACGATTAGGTGGGTTGGAAGAATTGGTTTGTTGCGAGTTTTGGTTTTGTTTCCACCTAAGGTTCGGGTGATTTTTCCATGAGGGGTTGTATGAATCACCATAATGGTTTGGCTCGGGTTTGAAAGTGTACCACTTGTCTCCCGCTCCGTCGGTACGCGAGGATGCGTAGTCCACAAAAGCTTGTTCGGGGAGTTCCATGCAATCACGAGTGTCGTGGGGACCACTACATAATTCACATGAAGAAGTGATTTTGTTCACTTGGCTTGAAGGTTTAGGAGCCTCGTAGGATTTCATGAGAAACTTGACTTGGTCTTCAAGTTCTATGATCCTACGGTCAGAAGTGCTCGAATTGTTCAAAGGTAAAGATATTGCCTTGACCGTTTT
Source organism: Artemisia tridentata subsp. tridentata (assembly GCA_021014915.2). Taxonomy (NCBI): domain Eukaryota; kingdom Viridiplantae; phylum Streptophyta; class Magnoliopsida; order Asterales; family Asteraceae; genus Artemisia; species Artemisia tridentata. The sequence goes on along the minus strand of CP139506.1, from coordinate 105,272,224 downwards.
ATTCAAATCACGGGGATCACTCCAACTTTCGTTGTCATAAAGAGCAAGATCCTCTAGGAGAGCCCATGATTGTTCCGCACTTAGATCACGTAGCTTGCCACCGGCCGATTGGTCAATGGTTTGCCTCGTGGAGAGATTGATATGATCATAGAAGATTTGGACTTGGAGCCAAAGTTCTATGCCATGGTGAGGGACTTTTTGGAGTAAGTCCTTGAATCGAGTCCATGCCTCGTAGAGAGTTTCGCCTTGACGTTGTTGGAACATCAAGATATCATTCCTTAGCTTGGTAGTTCTTCCCGGTGGGAAAAACTGAGCAAGGAAACGAGTGGTGAGATCATCCCAAGAGGTGATGGATCCTGCGGGTTGACGTTCTAGCCACTGGCTAGCTTGGTCCCGCAGAGAGAATTGGAAGAGACGCAATCGGGTCGTCTCTCGAGTGGCAACATCAAGGTCTATAGAATCAACGATTTTAAGAAAGTCCTTGAGATGTTGATTAGGATCTTCAGAACGAAGTCCATGGAATGCGCATCCACTTTGCACCAACCGGATGGTGTCGGATCGCAAGGGTGTGATATTGGCTCCTTGAGTGAGCTCAATGGTGTTTCGATAGCCATGGTGGCTAGGACGGGAATACTCTCCTAAAGTACGGGCTCTAGGAGGTGGTTGTGGTTGTTGTGGTGGTGGGTTGTGTGGGTTAAGGATATTACCATCTTCCATGATGTCGGACGGTATGGTTACGAACAAAGACACGAAGAAAATAGATAGACTAAAGAAAACCTAGAAAAATAAAATAAAAATCTCACTAGAAAGGAATCTAGTGAGTAGACCTAATAGAAATAAAAATTTCAACCTAAACAATAACTATTCCCCGGCAGCGGCGCCAAAAACTTGATTGCGTGGTTTTGTAACCTTACAACAGGTTTTACCTCTCGAGGGATCTCAAGAGGCTTACAACCCCACCAGGCAGTGTACCTGACCGATGTAGTATAGTGTAGTGGTAAGTACGGGGGATTGATCGTTCTCCACAGGGAATAGTGTTCGTTAGGTGTGAAAGGCTACTCTAATTAGGTCTAAGGGTTGAGGAAGATTCTTTTTTATGTTTTTATAATTTTATGAAAGCAAGTAAAATCTCGGGTTTTGAAGGAGTGGGCGGAATTAGTTGCTAGTCAACTAACCCAAATGACTACGAATGCAAATAAAATAAAATAACAAAAATGAAAAGTGGTGAGAAACTTATGTGTAGAGAAATGTGTTTACTTAGATTTTCTTACTCCCTAACTATCTTTTACCGGTTAATTAGTGTGTATTAGTTGCGTGGATGACGGGTGTATTCCTTAATACCATTCGTGGGGTGGCGTACTTACTTCCCCAACTCTACAAGCTCCTACTTCACTCCTATGTCGAGCCGGCTAGGAAGCTCCTAACATGGGATCACTAGAATTCGCTTGTGCATTAAATACAACCATAAAAACCTTTAGTACGCGTTTGGTTCATGTTTCTTAAGACGTTCAAGCAAGTTACCGAATAGGAAGTTAGCCAGTTTTCTTAAGCCTAACATAGATAAACAATCATCCAAAACAACTAACAACACACTAACAACCAATAATCAATAGCTAAGTTTCATTAGATCTAAGCAAACACAAGATAAAATTAGCCTAACATGTTAAACAAAAGACAAGCATAAGGTAGAATCAAACAACACATAGACATATTGAATGATTAATTGATAACTTATCTTTCAATGAAACATGGAAGATCTCAAGGCAAAAAGCCCTGAAAAAGTAGCTAAAATCGTCTTAGGGTTTTATCCCAAAATTCCACACACTAAGCTCTCTCTTAATGACAAAAAATTAGAAAACTATATATAGATTTTTGGATCTGACGGCGTCACCTTATGCATTGTGACGCCGTCACCTCGCCGCGTTTAGGGTTCCCGGGTGACCTTCTTGACGCCGTCCCTCTTTAGCTCTTCAAAAATCCATTCTGGCCTATCAAGGCTTGACGCCGTCGGATCATGAACGTGACGCCGTCCCCTTATGATTTAAGCCGTGACGCCCTTGATTTAGTTAAAGCGTGACGCCGTCAGAATTCTCATGCTAACTCACTGGCCCGTCATGAGTAAATTTCACATCCCACTTTTCTTGCCAAGGCATGACGCCGTCAAGAGATGATTCTGACGCCGTCAAAGGTAAATTTCAGCCGATTTTGAGACTTTGTCGTATTCTTCACGTTAATGCTCCAAAAACGTCCAAAATGCCTCCTTTTCCAGATTTCTCCTCAAAAGTACCTAAAATGACAAAAGGAACGATTTAGGGCAATATTTGATCAAATAAATACGATTTCGGGCTTAAATGACCCCTTAAAAGCGGTACACTTTTCGCCTCATCAGATACCATTACACTTGAGAATTGTAACACCCCAACCCGATAAGGGTAGAAGTATTACGTTATGGTGACATATCAAAGCAAACATAAGGATAAGACTTAAATAATACAAATAAATTTTAAGGTTACAAGGGAAAATATGAAATTACAAGGTTACAAATGAGGATAATAACAAAATACTAAGTCTGAAATACAAATCTCTTCTAGTCATGTCTAAGTCCAGAATAGCTAGTAAGGTCCTCTAAGTCCAAAGTACTCTCCACTCATAACCCAACTTCCAACTAAAACCTGCCGCAGGAAAAGAAATGCGGCTGAGCTTAAAAAGCCCAGTGAACAGATATATATAACATAGCATAATGGTAAATAAGCATAAGCAACGAAGGAATAAGAATACAAAACAAAAAGTATAATCATGAAAGTCATACGAATTTTTAAAGAGAACTAAGGATCAAGAGTGCATGAGAACTGAATAAGAAATGAAACAAGAGAAAATGAAAAGAAAACAAAGGAGGGTTCATATAAGGATGTGCCATAAGAACTCCATACATAATCTATCAAATCATACTAAAGCATAACAAGTATACGAAGAGGGGAGACCTCTAAGTAAATAATAAAAGTGTGAGAAGGAGTGCAAGGCACACACCACCTGGTCACCATAATCACATAAAACATAAAACCTAGGATGCATCCATACGCTCCCTAACATAATTATGTATGTTAGCTCAAGACTAAGCACACATAAGGTTGGCCAATAGTAAACGCGTTATAATACATATACACAAGGGGGGAACGCCGTAGATCTATCACACCTCTACGGGAGTGTCATGCCTAAGGTGCCATGAAAGACATGGTCCTGGTACCTCCAGAACTAGTTAAGCTCAGGCACGGATCTATCATAGCATACATAATCATAATCTAGCATGGCAAGAGAAATAAGATAGTAACTCAGATAAGCATGGCAAACAAATAAGCATAGCATGGCAGAGACATTTCAATAATGTCAGAATGGATCATAGGAATGACAATCATACAATGAATGTCATGAATCAACTAAGGGAAACATAGCAGGCATAGGATCGATATAAAATATCCCTACTGAGAAGGGAAAGAATATCTGTACCTTAACACGGCACACAAATCAAAGCAAATGCAAATAAAGAAAGCGGAGATCACTCCCTCTTCACCCGATCTACAAAATCATAAGTTTTCTTATAAGTTTCCTGATTTCATAATCATAAAGGTTTCATTTTAGTTTTCTTTCCATTTTCGGTAACTTTCCAAAAATGGCAACTTTCCATATTTAGTAAATTTCTATTTTTAGCAGGTTTCCCGAATTAGTAAGTTTCCAGAATTTGTAGGTTGCCATATTTAGAATATCATAATTTTAAGTATTCAAATGTGACAATGATAATGGTTTAAGGTTCATAATGCCATTTATATAAGTTTAGGGTTCATAGTGTAGTTTTCATAAGTTTAGGGTTCATTATGTAAATATAACAAGTTTAAGGATTATAGTGCCATTATGGTAAGATTAGGGTCTGAAATGTAAATATCATAAAGTTATATGGTTTAAAAAGTTAAGTCCTTTAGTTTTAAAAAGGTGACAATTTAACCCTTTAGTTTAGAAAATAAACACATAACATCTTTTTAAATCTCTTTTTCACTTTTAACAGATTTTATATGTGACTGGACCTGTTTAGTCGAATTTATTAATCATATAAGAACTCAGAAATAAAATTCCCAAAAATTCACACACGTACCTAAATGTCTTAAGAACTTACCCTAATTTTTCCAGAATTTATTATTTAGTATTTCTATAGTTTAAAAATCCATTTTACCAATTCGTTCAGATTTCTGCTCAGCTTTAACATACGAAAAGTTTGTATTATGTTACCCCTTCAGAAAAATTTATAAAAATCTATAAAAATTCCAGAAATTACCTAACATATGAAATTTAGTTCTAGACTCCAAAAATACCCAAATACCCTTCGTTATCATCAAGATACAATCGATTGAAGTCGGACTAATTTTCTGCTCAGAATCTGGGTTTATTATTTCATGTAGTCTTTTAGGGTTTTCATATTCCAATGACTAATTTTTGATTACAAAACAATTAAGATTGCCATTAACATAGTCTTAGATCGATTCATATGTAATCTTAACATAATCATAACAATTCAAATCACAACAATATCCATGTGTCGATTCATATTAGGGTTTTATAGAATCATTATTTTATGTAGTTTTCTTATTATGATTTCATGTATATAAATTGAGATTAACAAAACCAACAAGAGTCAATCAAACAAAGATGAATTGAACAAGGGTAGATACAAATACCCTTGAAGACCAAACGAAGAACACGAACACCACAAGATCAAATCACACGCCTCTTCCTTCTTCTTCTTTGGTACGATCGAACACAACAAGAGAAAATACATATGGTCGATTAGTTGTGGTTCAAGAACTCGAATAGATAACAAAACATGTGAACATGATTACCTTGGACAAGAACACGATCAAAGATCACCAAAACCTCTCCTTTTGGTCCCTAACCGATCGGATTTTGATGAAGAACACAAGAGTGGATCGAAAATTTTAGAATGAGAGAGATAGTTTAGGGTTTTGATGTTTCGGTATAATGGGATTAGAAGAAAAACCGTATCATTGATTTGTGTAATTAGGGCAATAATCAATCACATTAATGGGCTCAATAAATCTTTTAACTAGCATGAACTTGGACCACTTTGTGGTCAAGGGGGGCGGCACCTATAGCATTGTTTTCTTTCTTTTTTTTTTCTTTTTTTTTGTACAAACTTTATATTATAAGGTTTTATTTGGTGCTTAATTATTTGGTAACTTAGGATATAACTTATATTAGATTAAGTACAAACAATGTTACTTATATGATTTTCATAAGTTCTCAAAATTTTAAATTTGAGGGCATTTTTGTCATTTTGGATTGTTTTAATTTTTTGGGGTTTTACAATTTTTCCCCTCTAAAAGAAAATTTTCGTCCTCGAAAATTGAAGTACGAAGTCAAATAGAAATACAAAATCGAAAGCAGAATCAAAATGAATACGTACCAAGTCAAAAAGAGAAATGTGGATAATCGGATCGTATTGATTCCTCGGTCTCCCAAGTAGCCTCGCTCTCAGGATGGTTCTTCCAAAGAATCTTTACGAATGGAATGGTCTTAGTTCTCATGACTCTTTCCTGACGCTCCAAAACAGCCTCAGGTTCTTCACTATAAGAAAGATCTTCTCGAAATAAATCGAACGGGCAAGACACAACATGAAGCGGATGATAATTATACTCACGAAGAAGAGATATATGGAATACATCGTATACGTAAGATATCTAGGAAGGTAACGCCAAGCGATGAGGTACCTCGCCAACCTGATCAAAATCATTGAAAAACCCTAGGCTTTCATAATTCATAACGAATTCGTTCCAAGGAATACGAAACAACAATGTAGCAGATAACGATTTGTGCCAAATTTGTGCCATTGGTTTTGAGCCAATGCAATGGCTCACGCCATTTTGTTGGACCTACAGGTGATGTTATTGGTGTGTTATGGAGGACACGTGTTTTAGTTATTGGTGTATTATTTGGAGGGGATGATATGACGATGAAGTGACATACCAATAACGTGTTACGATACCTTTCACTTTAAGCGCCTTCCTTTGTCCTTTTTTTTTTATTTTTTTTTAATTTATTTTTTTTTCTTTTACATTTACTTTAACTAAAAAGTTTAATTAAAGATTATTATTTTCCTGCATACTAAATGACAAATTTCAGCTACTCATCTTATAAAACTAAAAAAGAAGGGGATTAATTGATATTTTGAATTAAAATCCACTTCAATTCCTTTTTTCTAAAATTATATATCTCAAGAATCGAAAATTGTTAACCAACATAGATTACACTATCGGGACAAACATTTAATAATCTTTATTAAATGGGCACTTGCATATACTTCCAACAAACTCTTTTTTTTTTTTTTTTTTTTTTTTTTTTGGCTTTTACGGTATAGTATTTTGCTTGATATATCACATGCAAAATAATACTAATATGTAAGTTCGAACACTCAATATATTGTTGTAAAATAGTCATAAGTATTTATGTAGAACTCCAAATGATTCATCGTTTTGGCATTAAAAAATACACATCCTTAGTTTGCCAACCATATATTACACGTAATTTTTGAACCTCCAAATCAATATAGGTTTATTCATAAAAGTTGGAGAAAAAAGAAGATATTTTTTCCTTTTTATTTGAAAGTCAAACTCACTTGATGTATCACATGTAATATAACATTAATTTTTCAGTTCGAATACTCAACATATTGTTGTAAAATAGGCATAAATATTTATGTATAACTCCAAACGATTCATTGTTTTTGGCATTGAAAAAGACAGATCCTTAGTTTTTCAACGATATATCACACATAATTTTTGAATCTCCAAGTCAATACAATTTAATCATATAAGTTGTAGAAAATATAAGCATTTTTTTTAGTCAAACTCGCTGATGTATCACATTTGATATAACATTAATCTGTAAGTTTAAACACTCAACATGTTGTCGTAAATGAGCATAAGTATTTGTATAAAACTCTAAAATACTCATCATTTTTTGCATTGAAAAATACACATCCTTAGCTTTACAACCATATATCACACATAATAATTAAACGGTTTATTCAAAAAGTTAGAGAAAATATAAAAAATTGATACTAATACTCGCTTGATATATCACATGTGATATAACACTAATAATACTTATGTCTATTTTATGACATCATCTTCAACCATCGAATCTTCAAAATTAGTGTTATATCACATGTGATATATCAAACATGGATTAGGAAAAAAAAAGTTTGATACCTGATGTGTCTTTTTCATCCTGTTTTAAATTTATAAACTGAGATATACTAGGACTAACACATACTCACGGGTAGTGTACCCGGTCATGTGAAGTATAGCCTAGGTAAATCCGAGTGTCGTCCCAAGAGCTGTTGTTCTGGTGAAATAAGGTATTAAACTCAAGTAGATATGATTAAATGGAAGTTGTTAATTAAATAATAAATTCTCATATAACAGAATCAAAACGAAGGGATAGAAAAGAGAAAGATAAGACTAATCAAGGCATAGTGGTAAAGTAATTTATTCATTCCTTAGATCCATATAGTGGGTGAATGTCACTAGACTCAGTTGATCAATTCGCCTAGCCTATTTTCCATAACATCATATTCCGTAACCGAATGATTACAAGAGTTCGTGGATTACATTATGGAAGAGTCATTAAGTGCCATGTTTAATAGAGTTGTTTAAGCTTAACCCGGCCTTTCGGAACTTAGGTTCCCTCTAACTTTTTAAGCTTCTCCACTTGATAAGTGCTCGTTGGGTGAAATTCGCACGAAAGAAGTGAAAGTACTATGGCCAATTCCTATCAAACCTCGCAACCTGCTCGTCTAGGTTCCTATGGTCAATTCTCCTAGCTTCCTAGATATTATCAAGCTTTAAAGCTACCGAAACAAAAGTGTCCATAAACAAGCAAAGAAAACGTCTATATAGAGAAACAAAGATAAAATACTAAACCAAAGCTTAATTTAACACAAGTGAATTCATCGAATGATTAATGGAAAAACATAAGAGAATTCAAACTTTAAATAGACTAGAATGATTCCTAGCTACATGAAACGTCATTCCTTCGGTCTTCTAAACCTTCATTGATCTTCTGGGTCGCTCTCCCCAAACCCTAGTAAAGGTTTGGGAAAGGGGAGATATCTCAAAATGCAGAATTCTTCGAGTATATATAGGGCTCGTTTTTGTAACGGCGTAACATTATTACTGGTTACGCCGTAACCCTCTTTTAGTGCTAATCTTCAATTTGAGTATATCCACATTTACGGCGTAACTGCATCACAAGTTACGCCATAACATTACTCCTTGGTCAACACGCTTGGTCAACTACGGCGTAACCCAAGAGTGAGTTACGACCGTAGAACTCTCGTTAACACATTTACGCCGTAACATTATTACTAGATACGGCGTAACCTTCATCATGCGAAAATATGGCAATGTCATAACATATCTACGACGTAACTTTAATGACAAGTTACACCGTAGCCTTGTGTCTTCATTATTACTCCTCACTTTAGCTTGTATTAATCAATATTTGTATCAAATCCGTCAAAATGCTCTTCTTAGTCCTGAAATGAAATATGAAGAGATAAGAGCATAATTAAATGTAATATAGCATAATTTGTTGTCATAACGGGGGAAATTGATGCTTAGAACGTCAGGAATATTTTATGTTATCAAATATCCCCCCAGTTAAACTATACTTGCCCTCAAGTAGACCATATTAAAATAAGTTTAGAAAGATACCTCCCTCATTACTAAGAAGATATGAAATTTTAAGAACTTCCTATGCTAGAATAAATTTAAGCCGAACACCTCACGAAATGGGGAACAAAACACTCTTATACTCCCCCTATTCTAAGTGTTCAATTTCGGGGTGATCTCTCATACGCGCAGTCATAGCATGTATCCTATCATAGGTTTGGCGGTTAAGCAAAACTTCACCACTAGAGCTAAGGTCAAGATAATTTTTGAAGGCAACATTGGGTTGTAATGTTTGTAAAGGTTAGGGTGAATTGTCATTACTAACATACCACGGCGAAGGTGACAAAGACCATTGATACATGACCAAATCCATGGTCAAGACACCAATGACTGCTCACTCCCTCACCTAAGCATGATTCACGATCAAAGGGTAGGATAAGACATGGGATGCACAAAATTGGTGTAAAATAAAAATCAATCAAATAGTCTTAGCTCATAACCAAGTCGTTGTCGTCCACCGTCCATCCAAATTCCAAGCTTCAAAATGCAAAGACCGAATCAACAAGTTAGTATGCTAAAGATGCCAATGGATGAGGTGCACACTTTCTTGGTCTTCAAAAACTAGCTGATGTAGATGAGTCATCAACTTAAATCTTCACTTGAAAGTGATTGAGTTTAACTTCTCGATTCTAGTTACACAAGCTCCAAGTACTACCATAATGAAATAAATGAACTACTATTTTTTTTTCTTTTTCTCTAATTTTTTTTAATACTAAATTTATACAAGATAGCTAAGTCATCCCCCCACTTAAGATTAATCATATTTGGCGAATATTGGGGGGTCTTCAATGATCATAGGAATGTGTCTTTGACGTCGGTGTGATTTCTGAATCTCTCTACTTAAACCTTAAACTTAGGCAAATAGCAACTTCATGCTCATAACCTAAGACTACACGGTAGGCTAAGGCGAATAGTTGTAATGAAACAATATATATTATGGGTTAAGAAACGAAAAAAAAAAGGCTCGAAAGGGTTTATCTCGGGGTATCTTTCATTAAAGGTGAGTGCAACAAAAGGGTTTAACACGGGGGTCGAAAAATCGAGGTAACTAATCGATAAACACACACAAATTTACACATATGGGCTGTTTTGGTGTAATTCCTAAAATATCGCCTTCTATACTTATCTTTTCCAAATGTATCAAGAAAACTCAACACACTACTCGTCTATGGTCTCGAAATGATGTAAAGGCCAAGTTCTAAAGTCTACAATACTACCGGCATACTCCATATTTGGTGGATTTGAGTAATATGGGAAAACGGAAGGGCTAAATCTCACCAAGGAAATCAAGGGTTAAAGTGTGCTCGGCTAATGTCTATTCTAGTTCGGTTAAGAAAAACATGTCAAAATTTTTTTCAAAGTGGAAATTTTTTCAAAACTAGATAAAATGAGGACAAGTAAGCAAAGTTTAAATATATAGTCATCATTTCTATTCCTATCCCCCCACTTAAATCGTACAAAGTTCTTTTGTACAAAATGTAACACCCCAAAATATCGCAGCGGAATGTAATATCATTGGGGTGCTACTTATTAGTACAACAATCATAATCATAGAAAACGACTCTAAATGAGACGTTTTAAAAGTTTATCATTCGATCCAAATAAAACATCAGAGTTACAGTCCCAAGTAGTTTTAGAATACATAATATGTAAACATGAAAGTTTTTAAAAGCTTATCGAATGATAACAAAATGCAAGCCATCAAAACATTCTCCGTGCGACTTCGTGCTTGCAAAAAACCTTAAGGACCTGAGATAAAACATGCTAAAAAGTCAACACAAAGGTTGAGTGAAATTCACAAGTTTATAGTTAAATAATGGACCACAAGACTTCAGAGTTAACAAAATAATTGCAACGAATACAATTATGGGTAAATAATAATTATTGCTTTAAGCTCATGACACGCAAACTGACTAAAGGTTCATAAAATGAACCAATGCCCTGAAAGGTAAATTGCCATTTTACCTAAATTTCAAATGTAGTGCGTTTGTGGCATCTTATCTGATCACACAAATGGGATTCGTCAATCCCAATAGGCCTATTCACAATATTCGCGTTCACATGGAAATGATTAATGGTTCATGATACAGTTAGGGACTTATTTTGGCAATATCGGTACTTTAGCAATAATATTTTCTGATAAACATACAGTTTAAAACACTTGTGTCCAAATTGTAAAATAGCATGTATCTCCCCCAATGGGTTTATAAACAGTTTAAAGAGTTAAAGTGTGGCTATGAACTCACCGTAAGGCAAGTGAACAATCAAAGTGAATGTAGTGATGAATAAACCGCAAGTGTCCTACGAGCAACCTAGACATATACGTGTATCTCAGATTCTAAAATAATAAGGTAAGTATGTCTATATGCCTTATAGATTATTATTTCAATTATGTTTGGTACATAATATATAAATCAGTGTCAAGACAAGTCATAAGGGTTCGATTAAGTACAATGGTTCAAATTAAGTCAAAAGGGTTCAAATATATTAAATGGTTCAAAATCAAATTTAAGGGTTCCAAATATGTGTCATGAGTTCAAATTAGTCGTTCTTAAGTTTCTTTAGTCAATGAAAGGATTTACGGGTCTATTTCCGATAGTGGGTCCTACCACTTCGGTTTTTATGTAAAAATGGTCAAGTAGTGTTATTTAACAAGTTTCTAATAGTCAAAGGGCCATTTTTATAAGTTAATAACTTTTTACACATTTTGAGTCCAAAGTTGTTAGAAATTTTATAACAATGTCCATCTTTAAAAATTCATTACTCGCAAATCGTAAGTCGAAAAATTATGTTCTTTATATCCCCGGAAAGGTATTTGAGTGTAATAACTATATTTATGGGTCCCACTGAGTCAAAAATTACCTAACAATAGTGAAATTACCAGTTTACCCTTAACTACCTAGTTCTGATTTTATCAACATCACAACAGTCCCGGGAAAAATGTGATATCTAGAGTTCTACAAGCCCGATTAACCCCATTTTTGTGACCACATTTAAGTTAAGATGTTAGCTACAACTTTTATGTTTTGAGAAATAGTTGGTTATATTAAAAAATATGACTTTTAAAGTTTGCAAATCTGTTACTCAAAATATGACATGTTTCACGAAAACATTTTTAGTTTAATCATCGGGTGTCGTCACGGGATGCGCCACACGGTAAAATGACCAAAAGACATAGATATTTAAGCCAATATTTTTAGTTTAGGTCTAAAGTCCACTGATTAGTGCAGTTAATTCCGTTTTTACCCCTGGTCAGAAAGTAGTTTTGCATGTCTAGTCCTTATTAGGTTTTCTAGTGATCTAGCATATGTACCAAGTATAACCAAGTATAATAAACATATTGAACATATAAAATACATAGAAAACAAGTATTTACAGAAGTGAAATAAAAATGGAGGTGGTTTCTTACAAGAGTGTAAAGGAACACAAGATTTCATGAGATTTATGTGTTGTTTGAGTGTAATAAATCAAGAACAAGACTAGGGCTTCAAGATCTTTAATCTATGATCAATAATTTAGTGAAAATTTAGATGAAATTGGTGATTGAGACATGTTTTGGGTCGTTCAAGGGTGGAGAGAAGAGAGGATTTTGGTGGTTTTGCATGTTACAAAAAGTGGTAAATGGTTTATGTAAATGGTTTAGAGTTAGTGGAAATTTATGTGTCCAATTCTTATGCAAGGTGTCACTCTTGCCATGCCAAAATCAGCAACCTATGTTGGTGAGTGTGTTTTGGTAGTTTTTTTGTTAGTATTTTGTGTATAAACTTGAGCCTTGATGTGTTGTTTGATCCCGGTAATCGCAAACGTAAAGTTTTTAAGACACGAAATGGAAAACCGGGTATCATAAAAATACAAAACTTATAAAAATATTAATACTTGTTAACATAACCTATTTAAGTATTTTAGATGAGTGGTGAGTTCATCGGAGGGTTTAAACGTTGTAAAACGTAAAAGGTGCAAGGTTTACGTAAAAATGGAAAAAGTGAAATGTGACTTTTAAAATATGATTGTAAGAAACCAAAATGCATAAAAATATGTATTCTGAGTATTGTAAGGTGTCGATTTGAGTTAGATGTACGTTTAACGACGTACGCGAAATAACCTATCTAGTTACTCGCAAGAGTAAATTTACTTAAAATAAAATATTAAATAAAATTAAATAATTAAATAATGACCTCAAAATTGTGAATTGTTACAGTACCTAATCCTTAAAGGGAATCCCGTCCTGAGATTCAGTTCGAGTTAGATGTCGATGATGTGTTGGCGAAGAGATGTGGATATTTCTGACGCATCTGGTCTTTCTCTTTCCCAAGTGTATTCCGGTCCTCGTCGAGAGTTCCAAGGAACATTGACAATAGGGATACGGCTCTGCTTCAGTCGCTTGACCTCTCGGTCCATGATTTCTACAGGTTCTTCGACAAAATGAAGTTTGTCGTCAAGTTAAATCACCTCTAGGGGAATGACGAGGGATTCATCCGATAGGCACTTATTCGAGTTCGAATCGTGAAACGTGTTGTGTACTCTACTGAGTTATGGTATAAGTTCGATTCGGTAAGCTACCAGACCGTCTTCAGCCAAACTTTTGAAGGGTTCAATGTACCTCGGGTTCATTTTTCCTTGTTTCTCGAAACGTATCACGTACTTTCATGACGAGACTTTCGGCATGATTTGTAAGGATCGAACTCCTTTTCTTTATCACACAAACATAACACACGAGACACTCACGGACAATATAAAGATAAGAAATAATGTAAAGTGGATCGTATGGTTTGGTTTGAACCAAATGTATATTAGCTTTGGAAGAAGATAACATACAAACTAGAAATGTACACACTTACACACACTCTCACCTTTTGCTATGAGGACAAAGAACTAATGTGGTGAGAGTGTGTGATTATATATGTCGACACAGCCAACACCAAGGGCTTTGGTGGGCTTTGTTTTGGGCTTGGTGTGGGCTATACTTGTATTACACTTATGCATATACACTACAAATATAACTAATACATATAGCCCACATTTTAAACTAAATGTTACACATGACACTTAAGTTCTAGTTGCAAATGACCATCACTTCACATTTAATAAATTAAATACTAACAATCTCCCCCTAAGGGATGGTCATTTCAATGATGCTCCCGTGATTGGTCTTTTGCCTTCAGTGTCTTGAACTTTGTGTGTCAATGTATAATAGTCTTCATTCATTGTTCCTTCATGCACTGTGATCTTCAAAGAATCGTCTTTTGGTCGTTCTTGCCTTGATCTACTTCTTCTGTCCAGATGCGTCGTTGTTGTAGATGATGATGGTAAAATGGACTTTCGTCGGTACCTGCATAAGACAGTTAGCAATAAATAGTCCAGCGCTTATAGGTTCAGATTTCGAGATCGTTATTAGCATAGTGTGAAAACTTTCTCTAATCTTTACCAAGGCCGTTGATAGCCTCTGAAGTATACCGAAGTATCACTTTAAGACTGTAGACCGTTTGAAGCACGTAACCATCATGATATAAGGCAAGATCCTTAGATCTCATTAAGACTCATACAACTTGTATCCTTTAAGATGAACACAAGTGTATTACATAGGAAGTGTTTCTAAGAGATCTTTGATGAATCTCATGTCTCTAGACTCTATAATGTGCATTTTGGTTTTAGTCATCGGAGGCTTGGAGCAGAGTGCCACCTTTTCAATATCAACACATCTCGGAGTGAGAGGTCGATAGATTATGTAGTGTTCTCCGTGAGAAATGAAACAAATATCTTTTAAGAGATATCTGAGTGGATAGGAGGGCTGGTGCAATGCGTCACCGGGTCCATGACGTCTTGTCTTCAATATCAGTATCACCTTAGTGAGTACCGATAGCAGATGTATTGACCCGGTTTCTGTCCTAAGTTTTCATGGAGTGCTATTTCTTTTCACCCTTTCATTAAACTTTTCTTTTTAATTCTTCAACCCCTTCTTTCTCCTTTCTCATTTACTCATTTTTTCAGTCTTACCTAAGGACTTCTAATTCTAAGCTATTGGAATTGTCCTTGGGTAGATCCCTCCGGTTCTGGCGGATCATTGGACATAACATAACCATAATCACCTTATTACTCCATGATTATCCTAGATTATCGATCACAAACCATGAGACCTTTTGAAAATCTCTCAAAGTGTTCATGAAAAAACACATTTAGTTAACACATTGAGAGTTTTGCATTTTTGAAATACTCCCCCTTCACATGTGCTCATGCATTTTTGAAATAATCTGCACATGATGGGTAGAGTTCGCACATTAAAAATGATCGATTTTCAATGAACATGACCTTCGCGAGACACGCTTACATCACTAGTTAGACTAGCTTGAAATTATTACCCGTCCCGGTCATATTCAAAGATCATCTCTTGAATTGGTACATTCTACTCAGACAAGTCCTTTGCAAGACACTTTTACATCACTGGAATACCAGTTTGAAATTATTACCCGTCCAGGACATGTCTTTTCGATAACGGAAATTTAGTTTCCTCAATTCGAGGGTTATACTAAGTCTTTTTGAAGAACTCGTTTGAGATTCAAAACCACAAAACTTTTTTGATCACATTTTAATCACGTCCTCTCCCCCTTATACCTAATTACCACTTAATCTCCCCCTCAAAAATAGCATGTAGTGGTATTTTTGAAAACAGTTGATTAAAATGAAACGTTTTGGAGAGACGGACGGATTTTAGCATGAAATCGGAACATTTTTCTTTTTATACTCCCCCTTAAACAAAGCATATGATTAAACGTTTAGAGTTTAAAAGCATTTAAGGGTCTTAGAGGGAGTTATTGTGAGCACAAAATTTATAGAAAGACTTTGAAAAATCTTTTTGAAACAATCTTGATTAAGTGCTCATGGTTTTTGCTTTTTGCCATTAACATTACGAGTCCTGATCGAAAATAATCAGAAGTCATCAATGTAGCCTTTATATGAAATCTTTTCGAGTTGGAGTACCTGAGCTACAATAAAAGATTTCACGATAAAGAACGGGTTTCATACTGAAGTATATGAAAGCCTTAATGAAGAAAATTTTAGAAACGACATGTTTTGGAAAAAATTTAAATGAACTCTCGCTCAAGCATCTGTACATGCCCGTATCATTGTTGAATGACATTTCTAGATACGTACAGAATATCGATTATACGAGAGACATGTCGTGAGAAGAATATTTTTGGTTTTTGTGTTTTATATTTTTTATGTCTTTTTGAAATTTTCTATTTTTATATTTTGTTTTTGAACAATATTTACATGCGAAGCTTCATGAGATAATTCACAAAGATTCGAGAAGACTTTCTAACTCTTCGGGAGTTAGGCTTCGCATTCCAATTCGACGAACTAAGTTTTCAAACCGCTATTTTGGGTGGGCTTTAGTAAATAGATCGGCGAGTTGGTATTCAGTCTTCACGATGAATAATTCAACAGTACCCTCTTCTACGTGTTCCTTTATGAAGTGATAGTGGACTCTAATATGCTTGGTCTTCGAGTATTGCACTGGATTGCACGAGATGGCTATGGCACTTTTCGAGTCACAATACAAAGGTATGCGGTCGAAAGAGAAACCATAATCTGTGAGCTGTGTCCTCATCCATAGAACTTGGGCACAACATGTAGATAGAGACACATACTCGGCTTCTGCTGTTGATAAATCAGTGCAGTCTTGTTTCCTGGATGACCAGCCTACTAGCTTTTCTCCCAAAAATTATGCTCCGCCTGATGTACTCTTTGCTGTTACTTGGCAACCGGCATGATCTGCATCTGAAAATGCTATTAGTGTAAACTCCGAATCCTTCGGATACCAAATTCCCATGTTAATGGTTCTTTGTAGGTACCGAAAGATCCGTTTAACCTCTTGGAGGTGAAGTTCGGTAGGCCTTGCCTGAAACTGTGCAAGTAAACAAACAGTAAAATGAATATCTGGTCGGCTAGCAGTTAAGTACACGAGAGACCTAATCATGCTCCGATATTTCTTCGGATCCATGGGTTTCCCATATAGATCAGTGCCTATTTTGGGTGAAGTGACCATTGGAGTACCAACAGAGTCATAATTTTCCATTCCATGTTTTTTCAAAATCTCAATTGTGTATTTAGCTTGATTTAGAAAAATGCCACGTGGGGATTGATGAATTTGTAAACCCAAAAAGAATTTTAATTCACCCATCATGGACACTTCGAATTTGCTTTTCATGAGGTTTTCAAAATGTTTTGAATGTTGCGGATTAGTGGACCCAAATATTATGTCGTCCACATAAATCT
Source organism: Artemisia tridentata subsp. tridentata (assembly GCA_021014915.2). NCBI lineage: Eukaryota > Viridiplantae > Streptophyta > Magnoliopsida > Asterales > Asteraceae > Artemisia > Artemisia tridentata. Next base: position 105,255,152 of record CP139506.1, on the reverse strand, counting down.
GAACAATCAAAATGTCATTTTTGAATTTTCTTGTAAACAAGGTCGGGTCTATTGTTCCTTTGGTGAAATTATTATGAAGTAGGAAAGATGATAACTTGTCATACCACGCCCGTGGGGCTTGTTTCAAACCATAGATTGCTTTCTTTAGATTGTAGACGTATTCTGGATGATCTTTGTCAATGAATCCGTCTGGCTGACTCACATACACTTCTTCTTTCAGAGTTCCATTCAAGAAAGCAGTCTTGATGTCCATCTGATAAACTGTGATGTTCTTGTGAGCGGCATATGCTAAGAAAATCCTGACTGCTTCAAGCCTTGCAACTGGCGCAAATGACTCTTCAAAATCTATCCCTTCTTCCTGTTTGTATCCCTTGGCCACTAGACGAGCTTTGTTGCGAATTACAGTCATCTCTTCATCCTTTTTGTTTTTCCATAACCACTTAAGATCAATGACTAGTTTGTCAATTGGTCTTGGAACTAAATCCCAGGTGTCATGGATTTGAAATTGAAGAAGTTCTTCCTGCATCGCTTCAATCCAGGCATTATCTGCCATTGCTTCCCGAATGTTCTTTGGCTCTATTAAACTGACTGAGCAGACATAGATGCACATGTCACAATCGGTGTTTAATTGTTTTCTCGTCTGAATTGGCCTTGAGGGTTCACCAATAACTTGTTCTATTGGATGGTCTTTTGTCCACTGTAATGTTGAAGGGTACCTTGGTGTTGAAAAATGTGTGTTAGATGGTTCATGTAACCGCGAAGATGATTCAGCGGAATCCGTGGCAAAAGGATTTTCAAATGGTTCTTCATCTAACACAGCATTATTTTGTTCTTGCTCATCAATTCTTGGTAGAACAATTTCAATTCCTAGAGATGGTGGAGTAGATGTTGATGATGTGGAGGGAGTTGGTGCGCCAGCTTCGAATGTTGTGGATGCATCTTGATTTGGTGGTGGTGGTGGTGGTTGTTGATTTTGAGCGGGTGCAGCGGAACGTTGGTTAGATGCATTTGTCGAAGCGCCACCATAGTATTCATCATACATAAACTCGAAGAAATTATCCAGTTCCTGATTTGTGGGTTGTTCGTTATGAATTGATTGAGCTCCTTGAGGTGCGAGTCCCGAACTGATATGTCCGGAAGTCATCGGGTTAAGCGTGGGTTCTAGAGCGAGTCTCTCAGAAGCCATCTGTGAAATTTCATCAAACTTCACATTCATCGTCTCCATGATCTTTTTCGTTCTCTTGTTATACACCCTGAATGCCCTCGAGTTTTCCGAATAACCAATGAAGATTCCAATATCACCCTTAGCTTTCAACTTCCCCAGATCTTCCCTGTCATTCGTTGGATAGCATAGAGCGCCAAATACATGAAGATAAGAAATATCCGGTTTTCTGTTGTTTACTAGTTCATACGGGGTTTTTATGAATCTTGGATGAACTAGGGATCGGTTCTGAGTGAAACAGGCAGTGGCAACAGCATCAGCCCAAAAGAATAATGGTGCACTAGAATAAATCAGCATTGTGCGAGCAGCTTCTACAAGAGTTCGATTTCTTCTTTCCACTACCCCATTCTGCTGTGGAGTTCTAACAGCTGATGTCTGGTGAGTAAGACCAGATTCTTCAAAGTATGTTCTTAACTCCTGAGTTGTGAATTCCGTGCCATTATCAGTTCTTACTATCCTTACTGGAGCTTGAAGTAGAACTTGAATGCACTCCAGAAAGGTGATGATGATGCCTGGTGTTTCGTCTTTCGACCTCAGAAACTTTACCCATGTATATCTTGAATAGTCATCGACGATTACAAGAATATACTTCTTTTCATTTATGCTTTGAACTCTCATTGGGCCACATAAATCCATGTGCAACAAATGTACCTTATCCACCGAACTAGGTACGGGTTTAGGTTTATATGTTGCTCTTTTGCTCTTTCCTTGCTCACAGGATGGACATAAGTGTTCTTTGGTGTATTTGAATTTTGGGAGACCATTGACGATGTTGTCTTTGGTAAGTTTGTTTATGGTGTCAAATTTAAGATGGGACAAACGTCTATACCACAACCAGGATTTTGTTTCGCCTGCCCTGGTCATGAGACAAATTGGTGATGAAGAGGCCATTTGGTTTATGTCTATTGCATAGAGATTGGTGCCACGATTCCCAATTAAGAGATCATTTCCAACCAAATTCCTAACATAGCAAGTGTTTCTCCTAAATGCAACCTCTAAATCAGCATCACAAAACTGCCCGACTGAGAACAGATTGTGTCCCAACCCTTCGACATAGTAAACCTGAGTGATCAAGTAATTTCCAAACTGAAGATCTTCATAACCCAGAATAGCTGCAACATGATCATTCCCAAACCGTACAGTCCCCATGAACTGCCATACAAAGTTGATCAGCAGCTTCAGATTCCTGGTCATGTGCTTGGAGCAACCCGAGTCGACAATCCAAAGACAGATTTCAATGACCTGCGAAGAATAGATGATTTTGTATATGGAAACCGTTTAACATTTGGTTCCAAGGGGTTAGATGTAACAGGTGAATCACACTTAGAGATGGTTTCCGGTGTACCATTAGGAACTATTTCTAATGTGCCATTCTTAAGTGTGAACATTCTACCCGTTGGTTTCCATGCACAAAACTTAAGGTGATCCTTAGGCAATAGGCTACTAGTGGTTTTCCTAGCTTTTGTAATAAGTCTTCGAATATATCTAGACTTAGCCCTAGTGACTGAAGGAACCTTTTTCTGTTCAGGCATATCATTCACATTCACAGCATTAGAAACAATATCATCACAAGCATTTACAGACAAAGATTTCTTGTGCATTAAACAAACAGAGTCATTACATGCATTCAAAACACTAGTCTTAACATTACATCCAGATGACATATGTTTCTTATTTGAAAGCTTTAAATTCCTAGGGTGTCTTCTACTTCCTTGTTTGCATTCTCATAAACAGGCGAGACTCTAGTGTTCTTGTTATTGCTCCTAGACTTTCGTCTGCTCCTAGAGGTGCTTTCTAATCCTGTAGAAGGTAAGGCACACTCATTAGAATTTGTGTTGTTGTCCTGAGATGTTGTTGTAGCATTCCTAGACTCGTTTGGATTATCCTTTTTACTGTTGTCTATCGCCCTATATGTTTTAGATGTAGAGGCAGATGCAGTAGTGGGACTAATCCTTAACGAATTCTGTTGATTCTTTCAAAAGATTATGTTCCACATTTTGAACAACCGCATAGATTGCTGCAATATGAGGATTAATGTCGTTTTCAAAAATCTTTTTCAGTTCAGTATGAACACCTGAAAACCATTCCAGCTTTTGACTGTTTGTTTTGGATGCCACAATACGTTGAAGTGTTTCAATTCTCTGTTTAAGATCAACCAAATATAGTCTAGCTGCACTTGTGTCACAAGTGTTTTTAGATGCCATTTGTTCGATGTTAGACAGATGTTTTGAGACAACTATTCGTTTTGCGACAGCCACTGGTCTTTTGAAAAACATTGGTGACTCTTTTTGAACCAGATGAACGCCAGAATCTGTATTAAGCTTATTATAATCAATTGGTTGAATTTCTGGGTGCATTTGTTTCATTTTAATTCTACCCTGTTTAGTAAGCTCTATTGTTTCATCCGAATCATGAACCTCAATAGGATCATGTTTATCATTTAACACACTACCATTATATAACACATTCTGATGTTGCTGAGCTTTCTTGAGATAATAAGGGTTGTCACAACCGATAGCCATTTTCTTTATTGTATGTAAAATAGGGTTTGGATTGTTGATTAACAAATTAATTGTTTGTGTAGAATGACCCGTTTTTACAAGTAAATCTTCCAACTTTGCAATGGTTTCCTTTTTGGCAGTGATCTCTTTAAGAAGATCCTTTTCACGTTTTGAAAACCTTTCATTCAACTCTTTCTTTTCTTTTTCAAGATTAGAGTAAGTTGATTTTTGTTTTGAAAGCTGGTTTGTTAATTCAGAAATTTCCTTGTTTAAAGATTTGATTTGCACATTCAAATTAACATCTAAGGTGTCAAATTTGATTTGCAAATGTTTTTCACTCAACTCAGAATTTCTTAAACTAACCTCAAGTTCTGACTGTCGTTTGTTATTAAAATCAAAAGCTCTTGCATTATCCTTATAACTCTCAAGCTCAGTGGTCAATTTTTCATTCGCGGCCTTAACAACGCGATTGATCTTTTTGACCTTTTCTATTTCAATACTACAATTTTGCAATAATGATTCAAATAAAGCACGTGTTTCCTCATCATTCTCAGTATGCTGTGACTCGAAGCCTCCATTAGGATCCATATCTGGAGTTACCAAATTAGTATTGCTACAACTTGGTTCGTCCATGTATGTATCGTAAATGAGATTAGAAGTCGCAGGATGCTGTTCATTTTGAGGTGACATATCAAACATTTCATTATTGTGACATGTAGCATATGGTTGTACCTCAGAAACCGCATTGGTGTCAAAAGCAGGAGGTGCTTCAGAATCCGTGTCATACTTAGCCTCCTGGAGATTTGCCATGAAAATGCAGTTTGCATCGATGTCCTCGAGATCTTCCATATCGTCCATAAGAGCCATGAAGTCATTCTCTTCTGCACTTAACTGTAACCCAGCCGTTTCCTTCTGTGCCAACATTAATGCTTTCTGCAAGTAAGCTGGATCCCTCTTTTTCGGCTTGTCGGGACAGTTCCTAGCCATATGACCAATACCCTTACAGTTGAAGCACTTTATCACATTACCCTGATTCATATTCCCAGCTCCCTGAGCACCAACATTCCCAAACTGATTCCCAGCATTCTGACCCCTTTGATTACCAACAGCTGTACCCATCTGATTCCCTGCATACTGCCCTGCATTCTGATTACCCATCTGATATCGAGGAGCATATCCCTGCTGATTTCCATATCCCCCAACCATCTGTCCTTGCTGTCCCATGTTGAAACTCGGCTGTGCAATTTGCTTGTTGCGAGTGTTCGATGAGATTCGTTGATTGTTTTTGGTAGGTGTGGAGTAGCGTCCTTGGAATGCTTTTGTTAGGTAAGCAAACGCTTGAGTCAAAGCAGCAGTTGACACATCCTGATCATCATGATCTAGGTGTTGTGGGTATTTTTGTTGTGGGATTACATGTTGTTGTTGTGGGTAGAATGGTGTTTGTGGATTGTATTGTTGTTGCATGAAGTGTTGGGATGAAGATGAAGATGGTTGTGTATTTACTGTTGCAGGTGTAGGTGTTTGGACAATGAGTGCAAGAGGATCATGTTGTTTTGCTAATTTTTCTTTTCTGACTTCATTTGCCTCTTCTTGGTTTTGTTTTAGAAAGTCATAGAGTTGATCATAGTTCACCTCATGAAGGTTCTTTGTTTGGTTGACAATAGTGACATATCGTCCCCATTCCTCTGGAAGGTTGTTGATGAACTTGATGTTTTGAAAAATTTGAGCAGGTGCCAACTTGTTTCTGATCAACTCATTCATTAGAGTACAAAACCGTGTGTAGTAAGATTCAATCTGTTCAGCTGGAGTGGATGTGAACTTCTCCCATTCAGTTAGAAGCTTGTTTTCTATGTCTTGTTTACCAATTTCAGTGCCATGACAAAGCCGTCTAACTCGTTCCCACATATCATAGGTAGTTTCACAACTATCTACAGCACAAAATATTTGTTGTGGTAAACCGAGTTGGATTAAGTGCATTGCCAAGTCATCTGCTTCAATTTGCTTCCAATCTTCTGGCGTATAATCCGATTCCTCTTGGATTCGATATGTTGCTTCGACGGGAGGTGTTGCATCTGGATTTCCAGCTGTTACTTCAATCTTACGAGGCTTGAATGGACCTTTCTCAATGGATTTAATCAAGAGTCTACCTTGACCTTGAGGCTTGGTTCTCATATATCAAAGCATACGACTTGTCCATGGAAGATAACCACCTTTTTCTAACATTGGAGGTCGGTTTTCTGCACCGGCGGCATGAATGTCTTGTTGTGTAGTCATCTTTGAAATTTTGTATGATAAAGTGGATGGAGGATCGTTTCAACAAAATAGGAGATGTTGTTGTTGAAGGTTAAACTTGGTTGTTGTTGTGAAGCCTTGGTTTGTTGTTGATGATCGTTGAAGTTGTAAGTTAGGTAAACGAAACAAATTAAATAAAGTTACTAAATTTGATTAGAGTATAATTAAGACAAAGTCAAAAGTTTACAAATTCGACAAAGGTTATGTAAATTATAATTTAGATAAAAAGACAATTTCTATAGAAATTTCTATTTGACCAAAATTTATGCAAATTATGGCAAAATGTCAATTTAGATAGAAATATATCTAATTTATATAAATTGGTAATTTATATAAAAAATCTAACACTCTTATACAAGAGGGTAGATATCCGTTTGTCGAAGTATTTTACACACTTATACAAGCGCGAAAATACCGAGTTCACTTTTGAGTTGACGAAATTACATTCGAATCAAATCCTTAAAAGTTATTTAACTTTGAAATCGTTTTACACAAGTGCGAGGGCCAAAACTGTCAATTCTGAAACTTCCCAAAAGCTGCTGGAAAAGAGAAGGACTGAATCTGTCAAACTGAAAATCTAGTTCTGTCCGATATCTGAATTGGGTGTATTGTCCGAGATCGGTTTGCGATAAAAGTTTTCGGACAAAGCTGTGTTTCTGAATTGCGATAAACTCGTGAATTGCGATAAGATCCTGGATTTTGAATTGCGATAGAAATCAGTTTCTGAATTGCGATAACTACTAGTTTCTGAATTGCTATATCACTAGCCAAATGCAATTGCGATTAAACACACCTATCGCAATCTTTACAAGATTGTGATAATTTCAGATGAATTGCGATGGATGGTAGATTCTGAATTTCGACAGATGGCAGCTCACCAACTCCTTGTCCTTTTGTCACTTGCCCATGCTATGCCCATGCTTGTAAGACTTTTCCACTACCAACTTTCACCAACTTACCAACTCAAGTCAATAATACACAAACAAGTACTATACACAACAAAAAGATCAAAATATTTCCAAGAGCAACTCGTATGAACTTTTTGTGAATTATTGTTGATCTAAAAGAGCTTAGAACAAACAAAAATCCAACACATAAACGATAGATTCGAGTGAGTAGCACTTACACCTTCACAAACCAAGTCGATTAACACTAACAAACACAACCTTTGATCTTGATTTTGCGTTTGATTCGAAGATAAAAAACACAAAATGTAACTTTTCTACTTAAAGAAAAATAACAGTGGGTGTTTTAGTCTTGATGATCAAACACAAAATACCTCCTACCTTGAAGCCTTGCTCGTTGATACCACTTGTAAGGATCGAACTCCTTTTCTTTATCACACAAACATAACACACGAGACACTCAAGAACAATATAAAGATGAGAAATAATGTAAAGTGGATCGTATGGTTTGGTTTGAACCGAATGTATATTAGCTTTGGAAGAAGATAATTAACATACAAACTAAGAATGTACACACTTACACATATTCTCACCTTTTGCTATGAGGACTTAGAACTAATGTGGTGAGAGTGTGTGATTATATATGTCGACACAGCCAACAACAAGGGCTTTGGTGGGCTTTGTTTTGGGCTTGGTGTGGGCTATACTTGTATTACACTTATACATATACAATACAAATATAACTAATACATATAGCCCACATTTTAGACTAAATGTTACATATGACACTTAAGTTCTAGTTGCAAATGACCATCACTTCACATTTAATAAATTAAATGCTTACATGATTATATCTCCAACTTGAAATTTTTAATGGATTACGGGGTCACATTGGCGTAACTCTTCTGACGACTTCGTGCAGCTTGCAGCCTGTTGTCTGGGGGTGTTGCTCCTAAGCCCTGATACGTACTAACGATTAATGTAGATGGGACAACCACGAAGGCGCACTAACAGTCGAAAGAAGTAGATATCAATGTCATAGAAGAAGTGATATTCACAAAACTGAATAATGAAATTGAAAGAGCTAATGAATCATAAAAATAGTAATGTCATTCTGCCGTTTGTAATATTTAGGAGCAAAGATTGCTTAAAAGGGATAGATTAAGTATCTGTATGAACAAAGGAGCAAACCATTATCGATCAATGCAAATGAAGGAATTGATGAATAACAATAATGGATCAAAATTAGATATCAAGAACATTCGTACTTATCATGAGCTAAGAGTGCTCGAAAGAAAGATAGGTATTTGTACGAACAAAGAAACAAAATGTTACCAACCGATGTAAATGGAAGGATCAATGAATTAAAACAATACTCAATAGATTTAGATATCAATATTATTCTTACTTATTATGAGCAAGGAGTGCTCGAAAGAAAGATTTGATATTCGTACGAACAAAGAAGCAAACGAAAGGGTGTGTAAAAGAGAAGCCAATGACTTAAATTTATGAGAATAGAGGAATCATAATTTATCACAATAGTAAAGGGAAGAGATATAGAATGTCAACATGAAGTAATGCAATTAACCAAGAGAATCAATCGAATCAAACCAATAGCCAAAAGAGGTCAATACTGAAAGATAGAATTCTAAATGAGATTCAATAATAATGAGACAGACAATATTCATTACGAATTGTTGGGAATTATTGAAGAACAGACTTAAGTCTGCTGAAGATATGGTTAAGTCTGTTAGCTTAGTTAAGTCTGCCAGTACAAAGTTAAGTCTGGCAGACATAGTTAGTACTGCTAGGCAGTATTAGTTAAGTCTGTTTATGTTTAGAAGAATAGTTTGTTAGCTATATATTAGGAAAGGATATATACGTATTAGATATCTTATTAGAAGATAGGTTTATCCTTTCACACGTTTTGTAAAATTAGGGTTTCCTTAGAGTATAAAAGGAACCCTACGGCATTATGTTTAGAGTGACATTGTGACAATTGAAAGTTTAATAGTAATACGAAGTTAGTAATCTTAGTTGTGTTCTTCATACTTGTTGGTTGTTAAGATTCCGCATTAACAATCAATATACTGTTAAGAGTTTCTCATATAGATTAATTTGGATTTATTCAAGTTATCTATTGTCTAAAACAGGCTACTTAGATCCATAACCATGGACCTACAAATGGTATCAGAGCCTATAGAGGGACTTTGAGTAAGAAGAAACACAAACTACAAACACTCATTCACTCAAAAATCCTGCATAATGTCTCAACAGGCCAATGATGTTACACCCCGTGAACGCTTTGACCAAAAACTTTGACTTTTACGCGGAAACGACCCAACTTTGACCTTTATTCCAAAACTCTTTTGACCATTGACAAAAGTCCTTAGACATATAGACCTTGAAACCAATTTTAAATGAATCTAGACTCAAGTACTTTTGAAACGACGGGTGGCACCCTAAAGTGCACTGTGACTTGTCATGTGTACTAAGGACCCCTAAAGTGCATTATGGACCCCTAAAGTGCACTATAACACCTTTGGTGCACTAAGAACCCCTAAAGTGCACTATAACACCTTCGGTGCACTAAGGACCCCTAAAGTGCACTATAACACCTTCGGTGCACTAAGGACCCCTAAAGTGCACTATAACACCTTCGGTGCGCTAAGGACCCCTAAAGTGCACTATAACACCTTCGGTGCACTATGGACCCCTAAAGTGCACTATAACCCCTTTTATGCACAACTTTCTCAAAATGACCCGTACGCCTTTAAACACAAAAAGTCGACACTTTAGACATATATATAAACACATTTAATACACATTGAACTAAAATATACCATGTAAATAGTTTCCCAAAATTCTTAACCCATTTGACCCAAAACAGGTTAAAATATACCTTGTCCCAAACACCCCTTTTCCTGCATAACCCTTTTGTGCACTTTTGACCCATTTTCCGGAAAATGGCTTCTATAACATGACATAACACCAAAACTTCCAGAAATCAATAGGACATTATAAACATCAAATACATGTATAAACTTGGTCATAACGACCCGCATAAATGTGCTTTACAAAGTGACGGTTATTATGCCAAAATACCCGTTTTGACCCATTTACACTAAAAACCACCTTTACCACTTCATTTCCCACCAAACTAGACCAACATCATTACTTTAACATACAAGACATGTTCCATAAACACTTGACCCGTTCACAACCCAAAATGGGTATATTTACACTTAATCCAAATGCCCCTTTAACTTTGACTATAAACACATAAGGCATACTTTGACACAACGGTTGACCACCAAGTCGATAGAAAAACCTTGACATACATTTTGCCACTTGGCTAAACTATACAAAACATTACTTGACTCACGGGGGTACAATATCAACATTGAGCTCGGTATTCTACCTAAGCTCCTACTTTCTTACCAATCTTCTAATTATCGCATAACCAAACCTTTATCCTTAGTCCAAGCCTTCCATAATAGCATACAAACCTACAAAAATGGTTAGACAACTAAACCGTAAGCACAAAGGCTTAGTAAGTAAAACAATAATAACATACCATCATACTTCAATCAAACATACAAGCATCACATATATCCAAACTCTTACTTGACGGCTCAACCTTCTAATTCTCACTTAAACACATAACATCACTTACTCTAACAACCTTAGTCATCACTTAGATCACATTCATCATGGCACATAAGCACATCTCAAGTTCCTTATTACTAACCACAAAACATATATAACACATATATGTTAGAAATTCATATAACACATGCTATCATCATTTTACTTACCTTAGCTCCAAGCTAAGCATATCAAGCCAATATCCTCATGATCATCAACATCATCATCACTATCATTCATCATCATCATCAATCTTCATAATTAACCATAATCATCAATCTTCTACAATTTATCAAGCCCTAATAACATAATAATCAATAACATAATTATGGGTTAACATAACCTATCAAACAAACCCATCTTCCTTTCTATATCATCATATGATCATATCTTGATCATATGATGATTACCCATTTTTAATCATATCTTTAACCTCATAATTACTATAACCTCTTAATTTAGCTTCAAAACACCATTTACCCAATTTCTCCAAATTGGGTACATAAACCCTAACTCTTGAATTAACCAATTAAACACTAAATAGAGATTACTTACTTGCAAGGATCATTGCTAGGGCACATTACTAGTATTAGACCATAAATCCTTCTTCAATTTGATCATTAAGACTTCATGGTTTTCCCTCCTTTCTTGTTTGTGTCGACATATCCAGGACACATATACACATTCTCTAATAATCTGGAACTTCTAAGAAGTAACTAGATATTTGTTAGTTGGATCTTTGGCTATAGGACACTATTAGTCCTTTAAGTCTTATTCTTTATATTTTAGCCACAAGACTTACTATAACATTTTTACCACAATGGCAAATTAGGTCCTTTTAGTTATACATCTTATTTTACATAACCACTTTAGTCATATTTTGACTATTAGGTTTGACCACAACGCAACATTCGTTGACTGGCCAATCACGTAAGGTCTTTATCAATTTTCTTCTAGGGTGGGGTCCGAGTACCCGGGAAACGGGTCTAACAAATCTACCTCCCTTATTTATATTTCATCCCCGAAATCTCTCGTTCATTACTAACCAAAACTTAGTCACATAATACACCTCGTTCTTAGAACTTTCGGTTCTTGGTCCATTTAGTTGTAACGTTCTAAGTGATCTTGCAACTCTAATCACACTATAACATAACACATTTCATACCCTTGGCTCATCCTACTTCTCGCTTAGCTTCTATATCCATACGACTTCTACTTTAATCATTATGTCATCCGAGACATATTTATTATAACTAAAATATATCATTCAACCATATCTATTACTATTACACGACATTCAACTCATTTTATTCTAACTTTTCCGTCAAGGACTATATGTCACCTGAGCGAATCACACCATCGTTACTATCATTTCCACTTTTATCATAGCCATCTCTCTATTTCGTTAATATTTCTACTATAATGGTTCGTTTATCTCTATTTCCTTCCAATAAGTTATATTCAATTTATGACCACCACGGTCACTTCTCATATTACAACATGCCACAAGGCATACTTTAACTTCAACTTAAACTTTAACCATTTAATCTACACATTAAACACTTAAATCTTAGGTTTCTCAAAACAACTCTCACCTGAACTCGATATCCAACTACCTATATCCCACCTATCTTATTCTCTTAGGACATTTAACTAATTCTAGGTTTCCTTTTTCTAGCCTTACCCTACTCATGCCATGTCGGGAACACATAAGCCCACTCATTCATACTTCCTCATTTACATGGAGAGGCGTCCCAAATGATGTAAATCAAGAAATACAAACTCATGGTTCGGTGATTCATAATTTCTTTATTCAAATGAAAAGGCGTCCCAATCCATTTAAATAAAGAAACCATAAACCGTCCTACTTACATACTTCCGACATAACACTCGCACTACTATTTCTTGCTTTAACTTTCATTCTTTCATTTTTATTTTACATTTTAAACTTTTCTATTTTCTAGCTTGGATCCACTTTACTTTAACATTTTCCCCGAAGGGACTATTACACATGCCAAGGATGTAGGCAATCTTTGTCGGTGAAGGCAATACATTTCATCCCGAAGGATTTCTTTAACATTCATTGACTTGGTCATCCCGAAGGATACCACCTTTAACATTCATCCCGAATGATCATTAACATTCATCCTTTATCACTTTCACATTATAACATTGGATCCAAGCTATTAGTATTTTAACATACACTCATTATTTCATCCATTTTATTTAGTGAATGCAAGCTCATAGAGCATATGAACCTGCTTATTATAATTACACATTTCTATGTGTTTACCATCTTACATTCTTACTCTGCATTAATCATTTTCACCTTCTTACATTACACATTAGTCTACTCAACTCTTTTACATCTAGACTTTACACATATCGCCAACTGCAACACACACTTTCATTATAATAATTACCGCTAATGGCCTTAGCCGTAATATAATGAATTCAGGGCAACACCTTCACCTCATACATACTCATCTTATTCTATCTTACATTCTTAACTCATCGCATTCTTATTCTTATACCTTAACTTATCTTATTTTAGTTACTTATGTGTTTAAGCAATATTGTTCAATTTCATCATTTACGTACCATATATCATTCATCCTTACTACACATTCACATCCATACTTATATTCTCATACCTTACTTACCCTTAACTCGTCTCTATTCCACTTTAACGTCAATTATTAGACATATGTAAGTATAATGAGACCATATGCTGGTCATTAATATCTTGCAAATCATAATCATTACATGCCGTTATTCTTTAGCCTCTTTCTTTTCCCTTCATGCCATCCAACCCTACATCATTAGTACATTTGTTTCATCTTATCTTTTCATGTTATACTTTAGCATATTTATAATGTTCATACTTTAAACATCAATATATAAATTTACCTATTAACCCATCTCTAATACCAATTATCATTCCTATTCACATTCCATTACCGTTACCCTAACATACTTTCATACAATAACCGACACCAACCAAGGTGCACGACCAACTAATCATTTCAAGGCTTCAAGTCCCCCACAGACTCACATCACATAAAATTTAAAACATTAAAACACATTCATCATTCATCAACTTAGATTCACATAACGTATCACATATTCTTTCTTCTAACTTAAACATTTACTTTCCGCATTCTCTAGACCTTCTTTCAACGCTTCTACAAGTGGTTTAAGACTAGGCAACCTAAAGGGGAAACCTAATTCACTTAAACCGAAGCTCTAATACCAATTTGTTACACCCCGTGAACGCTTTGACCAAAAACTTTGACTTTTACGCGGAAATGACCCAACTTTGACCTTTATTCCAAAACTCTTTTGACCATTGACAAAAGCCCTTAGACATATAGACCTTGAAACCAATTTAAAATGAATCTAGACTCAAGTACTTTTGAAACGACGGGTGGCACCCTAAAGTGCACTGTGACCTGTCCTGTGTACTAAGGACCCCTAAATTGCACTATGGACCCCTAAAGTGCACTATAACACCTTTGGTGCACTAAGGACCCCTAAAGTGCACTATAACACCTTCGGTGCACTATGGACCCCTAAAGTGCACTATAACACCTTTGGTCCACTAAGGACCCCTAAAGTGCACTATAACACCTTCGGTACACTAAGGACCCCTAAAGTGCACTATAACACCTTCGGTGCACTAAGGACCCCTAAAGTGCACTATAACACCTTCGGTACACTATGGACCCCTAAAGTGCACTATAACCCCTTTTATGCACAACTTTCTCAAAATGACCCGTACGCCTTTAAACACAAAAAGTCGACACTTTAGACATATATATAAACACATTTAATACACATTGAACTAAAATATACCATATACATTGTTTCCCAAAATTCTTAACCCGTTTGACCCAAAACGGGTTAAAATAGACCTTGTCCCAAACACCCCTTTTTCTGCATAATCCTTTTGTGCACTTTTGACCCATTTTCCGGAAAACGGCTTCTATAACATGACATAACACGAAAACTTCCAGAAATCAATAGGATATTATAAACATCAAATACATGTATAAACTTGGTCATAACGACCCGCAGAAACGTGCTTTACAAAGTGACAGGTATTATGCCAAAATACCCGTTTTGACCAATTTACACTACAAACCACCTTTACCACTTCATTTGCCCACCAAACTAGACCAACGTCATTACTTTAACATACAAGACATTTTCCATAAACACTTGACCCGTTCACAACCCAAAATGGGTATATTTACACTTAATCCAAACGCCCCTTTAACTTTGACTATAATCACATAAGGCATACTTTGACACAACGGTTGACCACCAAGTCGATAGGACAACCTTGACATACATTTTGCCACTTAGCTACACTATACAAAACATTACTTGACTCACGGGGGTAAAATATCAACATAGAGCTCGGTATTCTACCTAAGCTCCTACTTTCTTACCAATCTTCTAATTATCGCATAACCAAACCTTTATCCTTAGTCCAAGCCTTCCATAATAGCATACAAACCTACAAAAATGGTTAAACAACTAAACCTTAAGCACAAAGGCTTAGTAAGTAAAACAATAATAACATACCATCATACTTCAATCAAACATACAAGCATCACATATATCCAAACTCTTATTTGACGGCTCAACCTTCTAATTCTCACTTAAACACATAACATCACTTACTATAACAACCATAGTCATCACTTAGATCACATTCATCATGGCACATAAGCACATCTCAAGTTCCTTATTACTAACCACAAAACATACATAACACATATAAGTTAGAAGTCCATATAACACATGCTATCAACATTTTACATACCTTAGCTCCAAGCTAAGCATATCAAGCCAATATCCTCATGATCATCAACATCATCATCACTATCATCCATCATCATCATCAATCTTCATAATTAACCATAATCATCAATCTTCTACAATTTATCAAGCCCTAATAACATAATAATCAATAACATAATTATGGGTTAACATAACCTATCAAACACACCCATCTTCCTTTCTATATCATCATATGATCATATCTTGATCATATGATGATTACCTGATGAAGCGAAAAGTGTACCGCTTTTAGGGGGTCATTTAAGCCCTAAATCGTATTTATTTGATCAAATATTGCCCTAAATCGTTCCTTTTGTCATTTTAGGTACTTTGGAAAAGAAATCTGGAAAAGGAAGCATTTGGACGTTTTTGGAGCATAAAAGTGAAGAAAACGACAAAGTCTCCAAAGCTGCTGGAAAAGTACACATGACGGCGTCAAGAATTGCTCCTGACGGCGTCATGGCTTGGCAAAAGAGGTGGATATGACAAAATACACGTGACGCGCCATAGAGTTTTGCAATGGAAAGTCTGACGGCGTCACCCTTTAAGGTGATCAAGGCCATCACGGTTTAAGCTAAAGAGAGACGGCGTCAAGCCCTATTCTGACGGCGTCAACCCTTGATAGGCCAGAGCGGATTTTGGAGGACTAAAAAGGGACGGCGTCAGGAAGACCATCCGGGAACCCTAGCCACGGCGAGGTGACGGCGTCAAGATCTATAACGTGACGCCGTCAGTTACTAAACTCTATATATAGTTTTGCAATTTTTAGTCATTAATGTGCAACTTTGTGAGGAGAAACCCTAAGACAAATTTCTGCCATTTTAAGGGTTTTATACCCTTGGATCTCCCATGTTTAATTGAAGATAAGTAATCATTTAATCATTCGATATGTCTATGTGTTGTTTGATTATATCTTGTTCTTGTCTTTTAATTAACATGCTAGGCTAGATTTATCTTGTGTTTGCTTAGATCTAATGAAACCTAACTATTGATTATTGGTTATTAGTGTGTTATTAAGTGTATTGGATGATTGTTTATCGATGTTAGGCTTAAGAAAACTAGCTAACCTCCTATACGGTAACTTGCTTGAACGTCTTAAGAAACATGAACCAATGCGTACTAGGTTTATATGGTTGTATTTAATGCATGAGCGAATTCTAGTGATCCCATGTTAGGAGCTTCTTAGCCGGCTCGACATAGGAGTGAAGTAGGAGCTTGTAGAGTTGGGGAAGTACGTACGCCACCCCACGATTGGTATTAAGGAATACACCCGTCATCCACGCAATTAATACACACTAATCAACCGGTAAAAGATAGTTAGGGAGTAAGGAAATCTAAGTAAACACATTTCTCCCCATATAAGTTTCACAACCTTTTCATTTTCAATTATTTTATTTTATTTGCAATTGTAGTTATTTGGGTTAGTTGACTAGCAACTAATTCCGCCCACTCCTTCAAACCCGAGATTTTACTTGCTTTCATAAAAATATAAAAATACAAAAAGAATCTTCTCTCACCCTTAGACCTATTAGAGTAGTTTTTCAATCCTAACGACACTATTCCCCTAGAGAACGATCAATCCCCCGGTACTTGCCACTACACTATACTACATCGGTCAGGTACACTGCCTGGTGGGGATTGCAAGCCTCTTGAGATCCCTCGAGAGGTAAAACCTGTTGTAAGGTCGCAAAACCACGCATCAAGTTTTTGGCGCCGCAGCCCGGGGAGTAGTTATTGCTTAGGTTGAAATTCTTTTTTATTAGGTCTACTTACTAGATTCCTTTCTAGTAAGATTCTTATTTTCTTTTTATAGGTCTTCTTTAGTCTATCTTATTTCTTTGTGTGTTTGTTCGTAATTTCCATTGACTCTTCCGTTCACCATTATGGAGAACGCGAATCCACCATACCACCAACCACGTAATTCACCCACTCCATATGACATCTTGATGTTTAAACAACATAAAGATGAACCTCTCTATGATGCATGGACTCTTTTTAAATATTTACTCCAAAAAGTCCCTCATCATAACTTCGATTTTTGGTCCCTATCTCAAATCTTTTACAATCATGTCGACCGACATGCCCAAAGGGACATTTACCATTTTGCCGGCAGGGATCTTAGGGAATTAAGTGCTGAGGAAGCATGGGAAGCTATTGAGAATTGTGCCTAATATTATTATATAGTAGACAACCCAACAAACATTAATACAAGTCAATTGACCACAAATTTCAAGGATCATGAAACAAGTTTGTTTGGGGATGAGGGTAGAGTTGAGCCACCTAGCTGCATGTCATGGTTAGGCACTACCATAATACAGGATGAACACATAGGTGACCTTGATGTGATGGAGGATTTAGCCGAACATGATCACATTGATCAAAAAGACCTAGGTTTTATGATCGATGACGATGAATCTCAAGAAACACATGATGAATCTTTTGGGCAATTTGAATATAGCAGTCAGAATATTGAGGATGATCCTTATGATTCGGATATAGAAGTTGAGATTCCTAGAGAAGCACTTGAGATACTAGGGAAAATGTTAGGGTTAGATTCTACTAAAACACATGATGAGGATATAGGTGATCTTGACACAAGGAATGATGAGGTAAGTAACATAAGCCCACCAAGTACCCCACAAGTCCTACCATCATTTGAGGCACACACACCACCCGTGACTTACCCAGAAGAAGTAGAAGAGACTATAGGAACCCCAATAGAGGTAGAACCCTTGGACCAAACACAACTAGAGGATATAGGTTTGAATACTTGTAGTCATAACCTTTCTTTTAGTTATATGGAAGTTCCTAGTTTTGATGAACCGGAGCCTCAGCCAAAACCGTTACCTAATCTTCCATCCTTAGATGTGAATTTAGGAATTGAAAAAGGTCCCGATCCACCCATAAAACCATGTAGTCCGGGTAATGTTAAGATTAAGGTAGTAGACTCTAAGCCTTGTAGTGAGGAAGACAATATAGGAGTGAAAAATGACCTTACATGTCTACATCACCCATTCATGATTGATCACAAGAAACATTATGGGTTTAAACCGGGTTTATTAGGTCAAGATGGGTTCCCAATTAGGAGTCTCTCGAAGTTGTTAGAAAATGATCCCTTTTTAGGAGAACACTTTAACTCACCCATTGACCAAAGTGAACTAGGTAAGGTTATGATGAAAGGAGCACACCCCTTTGAGCATATAATTCATCCACCAATCTTTCCTCACGTGGTATACTCCTACCAAGCTGGTGTGTATCGCTACTACCACCCGCACTTAACCCTAAGTGTAGGGAAAACCTCCCCTATTTCCGTTAAATAAGGGTAGAGTCAGGCTCGTGACTCGAACAAAAACAAGCGCTTCTTGGGAGGCAACCCAAGCTTTATTTGCTTTGTGTGTTTATTTATTTGTTTGTTTGATTTTATTTGCTTCCGTATGTATGTTTAATTTTTATTATTATTGATTCATGTTCGAAACTAAATTGTGAAAATGCTTTATCTTGTTTTTAACTTCGTCTTAACTACATATAAAGGTATTTTGCAAAAGATAAGTGTAAGGGAAATCCAAATCGGTTTATTAGAACAAATGAACATGAATCATAACAATATTAAATTAACATACATATTAGTAATTGTTTGAGTCAAATGCTTGTATCGAGTCATAATGATGTTTTGCAGGATTTCCAGGAAGTAAGGTATAGGTTTTTCCAAAAATTTTCCGGAAACTTAACACGAGAATTCTGTCAGATCATTTCTGACGGCGTCAGGTTTTAATTTTCTGAAATTTTTGAAAGTTTTGTTTTCATAAAAAGTTTTTATTAAATCTCTAACTTATAAACTCCAGGAATCTGCAAAATAATCATTCCACAAGCATTATATCCTTATATAGATTTATCCCGCCGATGTTATGCAGGTTTTCGTGTTTGTTTTCTCAGGTTTAACAGGTTATTTTGGACAAGGAGATGTATGTGGAATCTAGCTTTTGGCGCTGCTTTAGTCTTGAAGCTTCAACATTACCTTGGAAGAAGATCTAACCATGTTACCTCTTTATCCACCGAGCGAATCAGGGGAGTATTTGATTTCATTCTTTTACCTTATTTACTTTTACATCTTGTTATTTGAACATTGGGGACAATGTTCATCTTAAGTGTAAGGGGGGGGGGGGGGTAAAGTACGATACTTTAGAGAATACAATTGCACTTGATTTTTGTTTGTTTGATGGTAGATGTGTAATAAAACTGAGATAAATACCTGTTAGGGCAATTTTAGTGCCAAATTTAAAATTTTTTACAACATATAGGAGTGAAACTTTGGTCTTAATGAGCGTCTCATGGATAGGAAGTTATATGACTAGCACAAAACCGTACCACTAAAAAAAATTTCCACCCCCAAATATGTGAGGTTCGCCCCTAGAATTGGTAGGAAAAGCATTTATGCTATGATGTGTGTACCGGTAGCACTTAGATTCTAGAACTTGCGTTAGGACCATTCCGAGGCCACAAGTGAGACTACATTCGTGTAGTTAGATTTACTACATGATAAGAGGCATTAGGATTAACCTATTGTTTTACACCTGTGTTTTTGTTATAATTACATTGGCTACATTGGTCAAGTAATTCTCCCACACCCTTTGCGTTGTACTCATTTTTAGTACACGATACCCCTAGTACACCCCTCAGAGCCTATCTTTTCGTTTCTAACTTTAAGCATTTTACTTAAAGGAAGAATTTGTTTACACCCCACTTAAATGTACACCCAAATCGCCTTAGCCTACCTTGTATGCACTCATTTTTGGTGCATTATTGTGACAACATTTGTTTAAACCCCAAGTTAATTATCTAATTGATTACATGGTTGCTAAGTCGAGTCATATCCTTGTACATATTGTTTTGGGACGATTGGGACTCATGGGTAAAGTACTAGTGTAATGGAGTAATGGGGAAGAACAACATTATTACCCCCATATGTGCTAAATATTTTAAAAGTACTCCAAGTGTTTCGATTATCTTAATTCGAGTCATTAGAATAGTTATTTGTAAAGTTATGTAAAAGTTCAAGTGTAAGGGGAATGCAACGCCCCTATGATGTATTATTTTGGATGGTAGGGCAAAAGTGTATGTCAAAAAAAAAAAAAAAAAAAAAAAAAAAAAAAAACATACGGACTACCATCCCGTTTCATTTTATGTTTATTTTATGTTTTTGTTATTTTGTTTTTAGCTTAAGTCGAGTCTAGTCTTGGCTTAGCAACGCCATATTGTACATGTAATTAATCAAGATCTTTAACTCGCCACCAGTAAAATATCCCTTATCCAACAAAACCGTGTTTATCATATCCCTACACCTAACGTTATAACCCATTTAAAAGCCCTCTTTGATAGTTTATCTTAGGTGCTTACGCCTAGTGGAGGAGGTTTTCGATCCTTTCCCAAGCCTATGGTAATCTATTTGCTATGACAGGTAGTGAGAGATGTTATCCGTTTTCATTTATGAGATATACTTTTATGACACCTGAGAGATGTGAGTATCTAAACACTACTTGTGAGGTGCTAGTTTGTAATCTCCGTGCTTATTATGATTAAAGTGGAACGACTATTTGTTGTAATTACTTTTATATTAGCATTAAATGACCCCTAACTTGTATTTTGATTAGAATAAAAGCGCATTTGCTTGAGGACAAGCAAATCTCAAGTGTAAGGGTATTTGATGAAGCGAAAAGTGTACCGCTTTTAGGGGGTCATTTAAGCCCTAAATCGTATTTATTTGATCAAATATTGCCCTAAATCGTTCCTTTTGTCATTTTAGGTACTTTGGAGAAGAAATCTGGAAAAGGAAGCATTTTGGACGTTTTTGGAGCATAAAAGTGAAGAAAACGACAAAGTCTCCAAAGCAGCTGGAAAAGTACACATGACGGCGTCAAGAATTGCTCCTGACGGCGTCACGGCTTGGCAAAAGAGGTGGATATGACAAAATATACGTGACCCGCCAGAGAGTTTTTCAATGGAAAGTCTGACGGCGTCACCCTTTAAGGTGATCAAGGCCATCACGGTTTAAGCTAAAGAGAGACGGCGTCAAGCCCTATTCTGACGGCGTCAACCCTTGATAGGCCAGAGCGGATTTTGGAGGACTAAAAAGGGACGGCGTCAGGAAGACCATCCGGGAACCCTAGCCACGGCGAGGTGACGGAGTCAAGATCTATAACGTGACGCCGTCGAATACTAAACTCTATATATAGTTTTGCAATTTTTAGTCATTAGTGTGCAACTTTGTGAGGAGAAACCCTAAGACGAATTTCTGCCATTTTAAGGGTTTTATACCCTTGGATCTCCCATGTTTCATTGAAGATAAGTAATCATTTAATCATTCAATATGTCTATGTGTTGTTTGATTATATCTTGTTCTTGTCTTTTAATTAACATGCTAGGCTAGATTTATCTTGTGTTTGCTTAGATCTAATGAAACCTAACTATTGATTATTGGTTATTAGTGTGTTATTAATTGTATTAGATGATTGTTTATCGATGTTAGGCTTAAGAAAACTGGCTAACCTCCTATACGGTAACTTGCTTGAACGTCTTAAGAAACATGAACCAATGCGTACTAGGTTTATATGGTTGTATTTAATGCATGAGCGAATTCTAGTGATCCCATGTACGTACTGATGAAGCGAAAAGTGTACCGCTTTTAAGGGGTCATTTAAGCCTTAAATCGTATTTATTTGATCAAATATTGTCCTAAATCGTTCCTTTTGTCATTTTAGGTACTTTTGAGGAGAAATCTGGAAAAGGAGGCATTTTGGACGTTTTTGGAGCATTAAAGTGAAGAAAACGGCAAAGTCTCAAAAATCGGCTAAAAGTTACTCTTGACGGCGTCAAGATTTACTCTAGACGGCGTCATGCCTTGGCAAGAAAAGTTGGACGTGAAATTTACTCATGACGGGCCAGTGAAAATAGCATGTGAATTCTGACGGCGTCACGCTTTAACTTGATCGAGGGCGTCACGGCTTAAATCATAAGGGGACGGCGTCACGTTCATGGTTAGACGGCGTCAAGCCTTGATAAGCCAGAATGGATTTTTGAAGAGCTAAAGAGGGACGGCGTCAAGATGGTCATCCGGGAACCCTAAAAGCGGCGAGGTGACGGCGTCACACTCCATAAGGTGACGCCGTCAGATCCAAAAATCTATATATAGTTTTCTAATTTTTTGTCATTAGGGAGAGCTTAGTGTGTGGAATTTTGGGAGAAAACCCTAAGACGATTTTAGCTACTTTTTCAGGGCTTTTTGCCTTGAGATCTTCCATGTTTCATTGAAAGATAAGTTATCAATTAATCATTCAATATGTCTATGTGTTGTTTGATTCTATCTTATTCTTGTCTTTTGTTTAACATGTTAGGCTAATTTTATCTTGTGTTTGCTTAGATCTAATGAAACCTAGCTTTTGATTATTGGTTGTTAGTGTGTTATTAGTTGTATTGGATGATTGTTTATCTATGTTAGGCTTAAGAAAACTGGCTAACTTCCTATTCGGTAACTTGCTTGAACGTCTTAAGAAACATGAACCAAATGCGTACTAAAGGTTTTTATGGTTGTATTTAATGCACAAGCGAATTCTAGTGATCCCATGTTAGGAGCTTCCTAGCCGGCTCGACATAGGAGTAAAGTAGGAGCTTGTAGAGTTGGGGAAGTAAGTACGCCACCCCACGAATGGTATTAAGGAATACACCCGTCATCCACGCGACTAATACACACTAATTAACCGGTAAAAGATAGTTAGGGAGTAAGGAAATCTAAGTAAACACATTTCTCTACACATAAGTTTCTCACCACATTTCATTTTTGTTATTTTAATTTTATTTGCATTCGTAGTAATTTGGGTTAGTTGACTAGCAACTAATTCCGCCCACTCTATCAAAACCGAGATTTTACTTGCTTTCATAAAATTACAAAAACATAAAAAAAAAGAATCTTCCTCAACCCTTAGACCTAATTAGAGTAGCCTTTCATACCTAACGAACACTATTCCCTGTGGAGAACGATCAATCCCCCGTACTTACCACTACACTATACTACATCGGTCAGGTACACTGCCTGGTGGGGTTGTAAGCCTCTTGAGATCCCTCGAGAGGTAAAACCTATTGTAAGGTTACAAAACCACGCAATCAAGTTTTTGGCGCCGCTGCCGGGGAATAGTTATTGTTTAGGTTGAATTTTTATTTCTATTAGGTCTACTCACTAGATTCCTTTCTAGTGAGATTTTTATTTTATTTTTCTAGGTTTTCTTTAGTCTATCTATTTTCTTTGTGCTTTTGTTCGTAACAGATTTTCATTAACTATTCAGTTTGCCATTATGGAAAACGCGAATCCACCCCTTACACCTGGCGAAGTGGCTTTGTTGCGTAGCCAACTTGAGAATGAGATTAGTGAGCTCAGGGAGCTCAGTAGAATGATTGATATAGAGCTTGATTATGCCTTGAACAACTTAGGGACCGCCATATACTCAGATAATTACGTAGAACGTAATAATCTTACGGTTGATAAGTTGATTGAGAAAATTGAGGAAGTAAAGGTAGATCCTAGGTTGGATGATTGTTTCAATGAATACCCCACTAAGAAGGAGATTGCTTACTATAACAACCTAGTTGATAACCCTCGACCACCTTTTGTTAGAATTGACCCAAAGATTAAGAGAGGTGATCCCGGGAATGTGAAGATACCATGTATGATTGGGTACCAATACGTTGAGCATGCTTACATTGACTGTGAATCCCCAATCAACGTTATGTCCTCAGGCCTTTATAGCCAAATCATAAACACACCACTTGAGCCTAGGATGGACCCCAAGTGTCCAGGCGGAGTTTGCAACTTCGTTGGAAGGATTAAGGATTTACATATCCTTGTTGGGAACTTTACCTTTATCACCAACTTCATGATTTTAGAAGATATGGCAAGTGTTGTTGACTGCCGCCTATCTCGCGTTGTGTTAGGTAAGCCATTTATCGAAGCATCCAATTTAAGGTATGACCGTTTGAAAGGCACGGTTCAGTTTTCTAATCACATAGATAGGATCACATATAGGATGCCTTATCGGGTTAATGAGTTTCGTTTTGTGCCTCGATTTGACATGGACAACATTGGTGCGATTGAGTACATCAATGAAGAGGATAAAGAAAAAGGCATGGACCATGTTTGGAATAAGAGAAGCCTTTATTATAAAGATTGCTTAAACCTTGGACCTAAATATAAAATTGATATGGAGGTTGTTAGGATGATTAGAGGGGCAATTGAGAAGCAAAACGGAAAAACGTAGACCCCTTGACTTTGAGTCTAGCTACAAGACTCGTTAATAAAGAAAAGCGTTTCTTGGGAGGCAACCCAAGCTTTATTTGTTTTATTTGCTTTGTGTGTTTATTTATTTGTTTGTTTGATTTTATTTGTTTCCGTATGTGTGTTTAATTTTTATTAGTATTGATTCATGTTCAAAACTAATTTGTGAAAATGCTTTATTTTGTTTTTAACTTCGTCTTAACTACATATAAAGGTATTTTGCAAAAGATAAGTGTAAGGGAAATCTAAATCGGTTTATTAGAACACAAATGAACATGAATCATAATAATAATAAATTAGCATACATATTAGTATTTGTTTGAGTCAAATGCTTGTATCGAGTCATAATGAGGTTTTGCAGGATTTCCAGGAAGTAAGGTAAAGGTTTTTCCAGAAATTTTCCGGAAACTAAAAATGAAAATTTTTGTCAGGTCATTTCTGACGACGTCAGGGGTTATAACCTGACGGCGTCAGATTTAATTTCCAGAAATTTTTGAAAGTTTTGTTTTCATAAAAAGTTTTTATTAAAATCTCCAACTTATAATCTCCAGGAATCTGCAAAATTATCATTCCACAAGCATTATATCCTTATATATAGATTTTTCCCGCCGATGTTATGCAGGTTTTCGTGTTTGTTTTCTCAGGTTTAACAGGTTATTTTGGACAAGGAAATGTTTTGAATCAAGCTTGTGGCGATGCATTAGTCATGGAGCTTCAACATTCTCCTTGGAGGAAGATTTAACCGTGTAATTTCACTATCCACCGAACGAATCAGGGGAGTATTTGATTTCATTCTTTTACTTTATGCTTTTACATCTTGTTACTTGAACATTGGGGACAATGTTCATCTTAAGTGTAAGGGAGGGTAAAAGTACGATTTTAGAGAATACAATTACGCTTGATTTTTGTTTGTTTGATGGTAGATGTGTAATAAAACTGAGAGAAATACTTGTTAAGGTAATTTTAGTGCCAAATTTAAAATTTTTTACAACATATAGGAGTGAAACTTTGATCTTAATGAGCGTCTCACGGATAGGAGTTATATGACTAGCACAAAAACCGTACCACTAAAAAATTTTCCACCCCCAAATATGTGAGGTTCACCCCTAGAATTGGTAGGAAAAGCATTTATGCTATGATGTGTGTACCGGTAGCACTTAGATTCTAGAACTTGCGTTAGGACCATTCCAAGGCCACAAGTGAGACTACATTCGTGTAGTTAGATTTACTACATGATAAGAGGCATTAGGATTAACCCATTGTTTTACACCTGTGTTTTTGTTATAATTACTTTGGCTACATTGGTCAAGTAATTCTCCCACACCCTTTGCGTTGTACTCATTTTTAGTACACGATACCCCTAGTACACCCCTCAGAGCCTATCTTTTCGTTTCGACCTTTAAGCATTTTACTTAAAGGAAGAATTTGTTACACCCCACTAAAATGTACACCCAAATCGCCTTAGCCTACCTTGTATGCACTCATTTTTAGTGCATTATTGTTACAACATTTGTTTAAACCCAAGTTAATTATCTAATTAATTACATGGTTGCTAAGTCGAGTCATATCCTTGTACATATTGTTTTGGGACGATTGGGACTCATGGGTAAAGTACTAGTATAATGGAGTAATGGGGAAGAACATCATTTATTACCCCCATATGTGCTAAATATTTTAAAAGTACTTCAAGTTTTTCGATTATCTTAATTCGAGTCATTAGATTAGTATTTGTAAAGTTATGTAAAAATTCAAGTGTAAGGGGGATGCAATGCCCCTATGATGTATTATTTTGGATGGTAGGGTAAAAGTGTATGATCAAAAAAAAAAAAAAAAAAAATCGAAAAAAAATCAAGAAAAATACAAAAAAAAATGAGAAAAAGAAAAGTAGAAAAAACATACGGACTACCATCCCGTTTCATTTTATGTTTGTTTTATATTTTTGTTATTTTGTTATTTTGTTTCTAGCTTAAGATCGAGTCTAGTCTTGGCTTAGCAACATTGTATAGTACATGTAATTGATCAAGATTTTTAACTCGCCACCAGTAAAATATCCCGTATCCAACAAAACCGTGTTTTTCCTTTTCCCTACACCTTACGTTATAACCCATTTAAAAGCCCTCTTTGATAGTTTATCTTAGGTGCTTACGCCTAGTGGAGGAGGTTTTCGATCCTTTCCCAAGCCTATGGTAATCTATTTGCTATGACAGGTAGTGAGAGATATTATCCGTTTTCATTTATGAGATTTATTTTGATGACACTTGAGAGATGTGAGTATCTAAACACTACTTGTGAGGTGCTAGTATGTAATCTCCGTGCTTATTATGATTGAAGTGGAACGATTATTTGTTGTAATTACTTTTATGTTAGCATTAAATGACCCCTAACTTGTATTTTGATTAGAATAAAAGCGCATTTTCTTGAGGACAAGCAAATCTCAAGTGTAAGGGTATTTGATGAAGCGAAAAGTGTACCGCTTTTAAGGGGTCATTTAAGCCTTAAATCGTATTTATTTGATCAAATATTGCCCTAAATCGTTCCTTTTGTCATTTTAGGTACTTTTGAGGAGAAATCTGGAAAAGGAGGCATTTTGGACGTTTTTGGAGCATTAAAGTGAAGAAAACGGCAAAGTCTCAAAAATCGGCTAAAAGTTACTCTTGACGGCGTCAAGATTTACTCTAGACGGCGTCATGCCTTGGCAAGAAAAGTTGGACGTGAAATTTACTCATGACGGGCCAGTGAAAATAGCATGTGAATTCTGACGGCGTCACGCTTTAACTTGATCGAGGGCGTCACGGCTTAAATCATAAGGGGACGGCGTCACGTTCATGGTTAGACGGCGTCAAGCCTTGATAAGCCAGAATGGATTTTTGAAGAGCTAAAGAGGGACGGCGTCAAGATGGTCATCCGGGAACCCTAAAAGCGGCGAGGTGACGGCGTCACACTCCATAAGGTGACGCCGTCAGATCCAAAAATCTATATATAGTTTTCTAATTTTTTGTCATTAGGGAGAGCTTAGTGTGTGGAATTTTGGGAGAAAACCCTAAGACGATTTTAGCTACTTTTTCAGGGCTTTTTGCCTTGAGATCTTCCATGTTTCATTGAAAGATAAGTTATCAATTAATCATTCAATATGTCTATGTGTTGTTTGATTCTATCTTATTCTTGTCTTTTGTTTAACATGTTAGGCTAATTTTATCTTGTGTTTGCTTAGATCTAATGAAACCTAGCTATTGATTATTGGTTGTTAGTGTGTTATTAGTTGTATTGGATGATTGTTTATCTATGTTAGGCTTAAGAAAACTGGCTAACTTCCTATTCGGTAACTTGCTTGAACGTCTTAAGAAACATGAACCAAATGCGTACTAAAGGTTTTTATGGTTGTATTTAATGCACAAGCGAATTCTAGTGATCCCATGTTAGGAGCTTCCTAGCCGGCTCGACATAGGAGTGAAGTAGGAGCTTGTAGAGTTGGG
Source organism: Artemisia tridentata subsp. tridentata (assembly GCA_021014915.2). Lineage (NCBI taxonomy): Eukaryota > Viridiplantae > Streptophyta > Magnoliopsida > Asterales > Asteraceae > Artemisia > Artemisia tridentata. The sequence goes on along the minus strand of CP139506.1, from coordinate 105,226,944 downwards.
GAAGTAAGTACGCCACCCCACGAATGGTATTAAGGAATACACCCGTCATCCACGCGACTAATACACACTAATTAACCGGTAAAAGATAGTTAGGGAGTAAGGAAATCTAAGTAAACACATTTCTCTACACATAAGTTTCTCACCACATTTCATTTTTGTTATTTTAATTTTATTTGCATTCGTAGTAATTTGGGTTAGTTGACTAGCAACTAATTCCGCCCACTCTATCAAAACCGAGATTTTACTTGCTTTCATAAAATTATAAAAACATAAAAAAAAGGAATCTTCCTCAACCCTTAGACCTAATTAGAGTAGTTTTTCATACCTAACGAACACTATTCCCTGTGGAGAACGATCAATCCCCCGTACTTACCACTACACTATACTACATCGGTCAGGTACACTGCCTGGTGGGGTTGTAAGCCTCTTGAGATCCCTCGAGAGGTAAAACCTGTTGTAAGGTTGCAAAACCACGCATCACCATGTTAGGAGCTTCTTAGCCGGCTCGACATAGGAGTGAAGTAGGAGCTTATAGAGTTGGGGAAGTACGTACGCCACCCCACGATTGGTATTAAGGAATACACCCGTCATCCACGCAATTAATACACACTAATCAACCGGTAAAAGATAGTTAGGGATTAAGGAAATCTAAGTAAACACATTTCTCTCCATATAAGTTCCACCAACCTTTTCATTTTCAGTTATTTTATTTTATTTGCATTTGTAGTTATTTGGGTTAGTTGACTAGCAACTAATTCCGCCCACTCCTTCAAACCCGAGATTTTACTTGCTTTCATAAAAATATAAAAATACAAAAAGAATCTTCTCTCACCCTTAGACCTATTAGAGTAGTTTTTCAATCCTAACGACACTATTCCCCTAGAGAACGATCAATCCCCCGGTACTTGCCACTACACTATACTACATCGGTCAGGTACACTGCCTGGTGGGGATTGCAAGCCTCTTGAGATCCCTCGAGAGGTAAAACCTGTTGTAAGGTCGCAAAACCACGCATCATTACCCATTTTTAATCATATCTTTAACCTCATAATTACTATAACCTCTTAATTTAGCTTCAAAACACCATTTACCTAATTTCTCCAAATTGGGTACATAAACCCTAACTCTTGAATTAACCAATTAAACACTAAATAGAGATTACTTACTTGCAAGGATCATTGCTAGGGCACATTACTAGTATTAGACCATAAATCCTTATTTAATTTGATCATTAAGACTTCATGGTTTTACCTCCTTTCTTGTTTGTGTCGACATATCCAGGACACATATACACATTCTCTAATAATCTGGAACTTCTAAGAAGTAACTAGATATTTGTTAGTTGGATCTTTGGCTATATGACACAATTATTCCTTCAAGTCGTATTCTTTCTATTTTAGCCACAAGACTTACTATAACATTTTTACCACAATGGCAACTTAGGTCCTTTTAGTTATACATCATATTTTACATAACCACTTTAGTCATATTTTGACTATTAGGTTTAACCACAACCCAACGTTCGTTGACTGGCCAATCACGTAAGTTCTTTATCCATTTTCTTCTAGGGTGGGGTCCAAGTACCCGGGAAACGGGTCTAACAAATGATAAGTACTCAACTCATCTTAGTGATGAAGACGTTTCAAATCATGATGATGATACATCAGAAACCAGTATACCTAAACAACAACAACAAAATATTCCTGCAACAACCACTATCTCAAACATCAAACTCCCAATTCTGAAAAAGGAGGAGTATGATATCTGGGCCATGGAGATTGAGCATTACCTTGAGTACATTGATAATGATGTATTAAAGGTGATTCATAATGGAAAGTCAAAGAAGAGGATCTCTGTTGGTAAGGATGGTGTTGTTAGAGTGCTTCCACCAGTCTCTGCTGCAGAGATTCATGCTGTGGAGAAGGAGAGGAAGGCAAGAACCATCTTACTGATGGCTCTTCCCAAGGAACATTTAAGAAGATTTCATGGAATGGATGATGCTAAGGAGTTTTGGGAAGCAATCAGAACCAGGTTTGGAGGAAATGCTAATTCAAAGAAGATGCAGAAAGCTGTTCTCAAACAACAGTTTGAAGCATTCACTGTGACCAGTTCTGAAGGATTGGAGAAGAGTCAAATGGGTATGCTGACTTTGGAAGCTGGTGCTATTAACTGGGGAGAACACACAGATGAAGAAACAGAACCAAATCATGCATTCATGGCTATTGGCTCCAATACTGAGGTATCCTTGTGTTCTAAAACATGCATGAAATCATATAATAATCTTAAAACATTGTGTGATGAGCAAATGCAACAGATAGGTGATCAGAAAGCTAAAATACTTGCTTACACTAATGCTGTTAAGACCTTAGAAGCTCAAATTGTCACTTATCAAAAACAGCAATTAACCTTAAATGAAAAGCTTACATTTCAAGCCAATGAAATCTATGAAAAAGATGAAAAGCTTAAAAAATATAGGAGAATTGGAATGAAAGCTGTAAAAGATAAGGAAGAATTGCAGAAAACAATAGACACATGGAAAAATTCTGCAAAAAATCTGGATAGATTAATAGATTCTGGTATGAGTAATTGAGTCAATGTAAAATTGGTCTAGGATATGAAATAAAATCAGATAGTGAGATTTAAGTTATGAGGAAAAAATGGAATGAATTGTGTTCACTAGTACAGATGATGACTTTGCTGGTAAACCTGTATACAATAGATTCTCAAAAACTGACAACTTCAAAGGAGTTCCACCTCCATTAAATGGAGATTACACTCCTCTACCAGAGCAAGATTTTGATGAGTCTTTGTATGTTTATGGTAAGAAGGGACCTCAAAAGCCTGAAACAAGTATCTCAGATGACAAATCCAGTAAGTATTCTACCTGTCAATCTGATGACAGTGGAGGGTCCATTGGAAATGTCTCTGAGCATTCTGATTCAGAACCAAAAAATGTACCAAAAGAGGTGTCTAAGTCTAAACCTGTTAAGATTAGTAAACCAGTCGTGTCTGCACCAAAACCTAAAATAGTTGAACCTAGTTGTGTCTCATACATAAAAACTCCTAGGCAACATGTTAAAAGTCAAGAGTCACCCAAGGTTGATAGAATGAAAAGAGAACAAGGGAAAGGTTACTCTTTTACTCAGAAAAGATGTTTTGTTTGTGGTAGCCTTAGTCATTTAATCAAAGATTGTGATTTTCATGAAAAGAGAATGATTAGAGAAGTTGAGCTTAAGAAACAAAGGAGTGTTAATACTGGTAATGTGATGGCCAAACCAGTGTGGAACAATGTAAACAGAGTTAATCATGCTAATCAATTTGTTCCTAGATCAGTACAAATTAATGCTGGTAGATCACATGTTAATTCTGGTAGGACAAATGTTAATACTGGTAGGCAAAATATTAATTCTGTTGGGCAAAAAGTTAATTTTGTTGGGCCCAAAATTAATTCTAGGTATGTTGATACATTTAGACCCAAACAACCAGTTGCACATAGACCACAGGTGAACAAATTTAATCAAAAAAATAATTTTGCTAAATCACACTCACCTGTGAGGAGACCCATTGTTAAAAATACAGCAAAAATGTCAAACTCTTATGCTGTAAAGGGACATGGGGGGTCTGCTGTTAAGGCCTCAGCATGTTGGTCTTGGGATCCATTTCAGAATGAACTTACTTATAAATCCCAAACAAACAGTGGATCATGTTCATATAAGACATACAAATATGTTGATCCACAAGGCAGACCCAAGCCTGCACAGGCCTGGGTCCTTAAGAGAAACTAATTTCTCTTCTTTATGTGTAGGATCATCCACTCAAGAACATGGGAGATAGAGGCATATTTGATAGTGGATGCTCAGGGCACATGTCTGGTAACAAGGATCACCTAAAAGATTTTGAAGAATTCAAAGGAGGTTCTATTACTTTTGGAGGTAGCAAAGGCTACATTACTGGTAAAGGTAGAATAGTAGTTGGCAATTTAGAATTTGATAATGTGTCTTTTGTGAAAGAACTTGGGCAATTTAATCTTTTTTCAATTTCACAAATTTGGGATAAGAAGCACAAGGTTCTTTTCACTGAAACTGAATGTTTTGTGTTGACTTCTGACTTTAAGATGCCAGATGAAAGTCAGATACTCCTAAAAGTCCCTAGACAACACAATATGTACAACTTTGATATGAAGACACCTGAACCTGCAAAAGGTTTTGCCTGTTTGATTACAAAAGCCACTATTGATGAATCTAAATTGTGGCACAGAAGGCTTGGTCATATAAACTTTAAGAATCTAAACAAACTTGTGAAGAATAATCTTGTTAGAGGATTACCTTCCAAGGTTTTCAAGAATGACCATACATATGTTGCATGTCATAAGGGTAAACAGCATAGGGCTTCATGTAAGGTTAAATTAGAAAGGCTCATCACTAAGCCTTTACACACCTTGCATATGGATCTTTTTGGCCCTACTTCTGTGCAAAGCATAAATCATGCTAGTTATTGCCTTGTCATTACTGATAATTGAACTAGGTTTTGTTGGGTATTCTTTATGTCTAAAAAGGATGAAACCACTGGCTTACTTCAAACTTTCATTAGGCAGATAGAAAACCAGCTTAATCATAAGGTTAAGATTATTAGATCAGATAATGGCACTGAGTTTAAGAATAGAAGCATGCTTGAATTTTGTGGTAACAAGGGAATAAAACAAGAGTATAGTAATGCTAGAACTCCACAATAAAATGGAGTTGCTGAAAGAATGAACAGGACCCTCATTGAGGCAGCTAGGACTATGCTAGCAGACTCACTCTTACCAACCACTTTTTGGGCTGAAGCAGTCAATACTGCTTGCTACATATTTAATAGGGTGAGAGTGACTAAACCTCATAACAAAACTCCTTATGAGCTTTTATTTGGCCATAAACCAGTCATTAGCTACATAAGACCTTTTGGGTGCCATGTTACCATTCTAGATACTCTTAGTGTGCTTGGCAAGTTTGAAGGAAAATCTGATGAGGGGTTCTTAGTAGGATATTCACTAAGTAGTAAAGCCTTTAGGGTATACAACTTAGTGACAAAAAGGGTAGAAGAGAATCTCCATGTTGACTTTCCTGAGGAAAAACCTAATGTGAAAGGAATAGGTTATAGATGGATGTTTGATATTGATTATTTGACTGATTCTATGAATTTCCTGTTTCTGTGGAGAATCAAGCTAACCCTCATGCAGGTTCCAAAGAAGTAACTAACAATGCAGGTACTCAATTTGCTTCTGATGCAAATGCTTCTGAGCAAGAAGAGGAGAATAAGGAACTTATTGTTGTTCCCACAACAGAAGTCAAGCTTGATGCAGCTTGTGGAGGCACAAAGAAATCTTCTACAACTTCAAAGAAGAAGGAGACTGTTACCAAGCCTCAAGCACAAGTGTGACAAATGGTAAATTTTCCCTAATATTTAATTCATAACAATTCATTATTTGTGACTAAATTACCTGATTAGACCATTATATGTTTAACACGGAAAATAGACCTACACATATTGTCACCCGGAAATCTCACCTAGAGCAGTAAAATTAATACATCTTGCATTTTTCTCACTGAACTGTAGTAAAAATGGGAGGTTATCCCGGTATCACTCAGATTGACACCCACACGCACCGGAGTCCAAACATAAATTGAACAAGAACTTAGGGATTATAGTGAGTACTTAAAAACTTGAGAACGCATTTAAGTATCATAAAGACGTCCATGAAAATACAATATTCCATATTTAAAACAATCCCAGGAGAGACCCGAGTTAACTCAGTACAATGAAACATAGGTAGGATATTACTCACCTTCTTTTATTCAATTTCAATACTTAAAATACAACACATATATATAACTATACCTAAAATAAAAACATCTAACCCTATAACAAAAATAAATACGCCCTACACCCACTCACCCTCTTCCCCAAACAACACCGAACCATCACCATCCACACTCAGTCACCATTAATACCTTTGACCTAGAAACCTTTGTCTCCTGCATATTTACGAGATAACATAGGAAGATAAGCCATAGGTATAAGGATAACACACCAAAAAGGGGTGATTATTCACCCAACAATTCGAAAGTTAATATGGAATTTAACTCCGGTATTCTCCTTAAATCCGCACCTCCTAAGTGGTATTCGAATCACACAACTATCAAACACACCAAAAATCTGAGAGGTTCTCAAGATCAAGGTCAAGATTGTGATTCGGTTTGGAGGTCGTGGTGGGATAATATTGGAGCAAGTGGGTTTTGGATTGAAAGGTTCTTACTAGTGTTCATACGCCAAGATATTGTCAGGTTGATTCTTAATTTTAGTTATGTTATGTTATATTTTCTTGAATCGTTTATAAGAAAATCTAGGTCGAATAAATAAGTGGAATAGGTGATGTTATTGTAGTTTCTGTCGAAATAAATACCTAGACACGCCCTTGTTTAATCTTGAAGGAAGGAAGTTAAGTTTTGATTAGTGATATGTGGCAAATAGGAATTTGCAAGGAATAGAACTCTTGTTGTTGGCTGTTGTTTTTCTGTCGAGTAAATTGCTTAGAAGTGGTATTAGGTTGATGAAAATACTCAGTATTCAATTCGTAGCTAGGTCGAATGAAATCCCAGGATATGAGGACTTTGAATAGGGAAGGTATTGACAAATGTCGATTGTTGTTGTTAGAAAGAATTGTAGGAACCCAAGGTCCATGGATTCGAGCCTGTGGAAGGTAACTCGAATGGAATTTTGTTGCTATAGGTCGTATAAACTAGGAAGTGACACCACATCTAGGGGACCAACGAGCCACGTTAACAGCCATCCTTTGGCCTCAAAACATGAGTAGTAAACCCACGATGTAAGCTCGAAATGGTGCAAATGAGCTCGAATCTAAGGTCTCAATTAGAGATAGCATCGTGTGCACAAAACCAACCCAATAGATAAGAATTGAAGCCAAACAAGAGTACTAGAGACCGGTTAGGATACACTCCCAGGGAGACTAACGAGGGAGGAATGGTTGGGTTGCAAGTAGTCAAACCTTGAGGTCCTTTAGCCTCACTCAAGTCGAATATAAGCAAACCAAGAACCTAAGGTGAAACCCCCACTTAGACCCCAAAAGCTTAGAATCGAGTAGTGTTTGAATGTGGGTCACAAGGTGAGACCAAAGCCACGACTAGTGGCATATTATATCCGCAAGTAAGGGTCTCAAAAAGACTTGCCAAGGTGGTAACTTGGCGCAGAAAATTTTATCTTCATAGTGTAAGTACCAGGCAAACCAAAAGACCAAATGGCAGCCCATTTAAAGCCCAAAATAGGAGCCCACTGTTAGCAAGAAATAGCCTTGGACTAGTTTGGAATATGGCCTTGAATATAGCCCATCAGCCCACACCGAAAACCCCTTAAAAACAGCCATTAGTTAGACTTCCCCCTCTCTTTGAACCAATTGGGCCGCAGCCCATTGAGTATTTAAGACCCACTTCGAATGATAGTGAAGATATAGCTAACGAGACACACTAAAATGAAATAATAGCCGTTACAAAACAAACTAACGTCTAAAACTTATATGACGAATAACTTTAAAACCTTAATAGCCGTCACGAGCTAATATACATTAACTTATGTCTAAAACTTGTAATAGCCGAAGACACAAAATAAACATGAAAATGTATTAACATAAAAATTGTATAGTCAATAACGTAACCATTTAGATATAAAAAGTGTTCGACTAATAATTATGTAAAAACAAGTTTTGCCGAAAACCAAAATGTGCAAATATTAATTTCTCTAGCATAGGTATAGAAAGGTTAAATAGCCAAAATGATAAGCCGACGCAAACCACTAAACGACTAGATATAAAACATGTAGACACATTTGCAAATAACTAACTTCACTTACATTTTTGGAAATTAGGGATATATATAAACGACTAGACTAATATGAACCTATACGCACACCTTGTCGAACAATTAACTTTACAATCACTTAGGAAAATAGATAAATATATATAAACTAGATTAAAGTGCGTAGTAAAGTAATATGTCAAAATAAGTTCACGATAGTTGTAAACCATGACACGTGTCGAAATATATAAAATACGGAAACATTTATATTTGACATATTAATAACAAATAAATTAAAAGTGAACGTCGCTAACTCATATATGTTTAACTAGAATAGATTAGTCAAGACCTAAAACTTTAAACAAATGTTGTATAAATAAATCATAATAAAGAGACAAATTAAATTATTCAAGTTAGCGGTTAGAAACCATTAGGTGATGAATTTCTCAAATATTAAGTCATATATTAAAAATCAACATAGGTGAATCTAACATACAATATACATATCTCAACTAGGTTTAAATTATACCTTAGGCCATAGAAGAATCCTGACCACTAGTTGCCATGACTTTAGGACAATTGTAAGATTACACACCATCATCCTTTAGGAGAGACTTTAGTAACCACACTCACTGCCGCATGAGTAGCAACACATAAGTATACTAAGACATTGAGATTTAAACTTGAAGAGACTTGAATATAATACTTGAAACTAAAACCTGGTTATGTAATTTAGGTTGCGTGTTGGTGTCGTGCACTCCTTGATTTCACAGCATTCACTGTTCAGACCATTAAAGGTGAGTTCATGGCCCCTACTTTTTACTTGTTTTAATACTGTTTTGGGGGAGAATACATGCTTGTTTTAAACTAAATTCAATGACTGTTTAATTGGTATATGAAATCTGGAATTGATTGTTTTACTTGACATGTGATTGATGTTATATATACTAGACTGTTTACTTGAATGGCCTATTTGAATACATGATATATACATAGACCAGGGGTACTGGTCAGATATGTATAAGAGTTGTTTACTTGAATACTTTATACTTGACATGTTCATAGATCAAGCGTACTGAACAGTGCCGGGCGTACCGGGCACATTGACTGGGCGAAACGGTCACATTACCAGGCGTACTGGTCATGGCGAGCGTACTGATATATTCATATACCAGGGGTACTGGTCAGATATGTATAGGAGTGATTTACTTGAATGCTTTATGTGTGTATATGACTTTAATACTAAACTGTATGATATTCTGTGTAACATAATCTGTTTTAATCAAACCTATGAACTCACCAACCTAGTGTTGACCCTTTTTAGCATGTATTTTCAGGTTTTAGGTGATAATTTAGTGGCGAAGACTTTTGGCAGGGCATGGCATGGTCATAGAAGACTCTGATATAATTGGGACCACTTAAAATCTTTTATGGGCTTATATTTTCACACCATTTTGAAATGTTGTAAACAAATCATTTTTGAATATGAAATTTAATTTAAACGGTTGAGTTAAAACCGTTCTTTATACTCTGTGTTGTGATACCAATTGAGTAGCACCCCAATGACATGTATGCTTCCGCTAAACCAGATTTTGGGGGTGTTACAGATTGGCATCAGAGCCTAGGTTATAGAGAACTGGGTATTTTAAAACCTAGACTATAACCACTTTTTACAAAAACAAAATTCTATGACGGACACATGCCAGCCTGCCAAGCCTGTTGCCTTAGTTACTGTTTTGCTTATGATATGTTCTACTGTTTGATGATTTATATACATATATGCATACCATAATTGTCACAACCTTCCCCAACACAATTACCCAATTCCTTTGAAACACCAAATTCACCATCATCCACAAATTAACCAATTTATTTGATCGAAACCTCAACCTATCACCTTAAAACATGTATCTTGATCTCATTCTTCCGCCGCTATTTTGAATGGACGTGTCATTTGGAAAGAAGACCTATCCTCCGCCACATGACGACTATGATTATCTGCTCAATGGTGTCTCTTCCCGACTTTGCTCGCGTATCCTACCTGTGACGATTTTACCCTCGTGCGATACCGTCCTTTTTATTTGGAATTTTACTCGTCGTTATCTTTTATGATGTAGACCGATGGCTCCCACAAGAAAGACAACCAAGGATACACGTGGACGACCCGCTGCTACCGCACTTCCAACCGGAGATGAGGAAAACCTACCTAGTATAAATCAAGCAATGCTGGATCAATTGGTCAACCGCTTGGAGGTAGCACTGGCTGCAGCAAATGCAAACAACTCGACTACGGATGTCGGAACCTCAAGACCTACAAACGACAACAACCGCGGCTGCACCTACCAGGAGTTCCGAAAGACCATGACTGGAGGCTTTGGAGGAACCGAGGGAGTTGTTGTCTTGGTCAGATGGATGGAAAGGCTGGAGACTGTGTTTCAAATATGCAGATGTGTGGATGAAGATCAAGTTAAGTATGCATCGTTCACCTTTGTAGATGCCGCTCTAACCTGGTGGAACAACTATCTAAAGTCTGCAGGCATTGATGCCGCATACGCCATGCCATGGGAGAAATTCAAGGAAATGGTGCTCAAGAAATATTGCCCCTGCAACGAAGTTAAAAAGTTAGAGGTGGAGTTTTGGAACCTCAAGGTACAGGGCACCGACATTACTGCATACAACCAACGCTTTCAAGAATTGGCCTTACTATGCCCCGAGATGGTCCAAACTGAAGCACGTTTACTAGAGAAATACGTTGGAGGATTACCCCCACCCATCAAGGGTAATGTCACTACCTTCAAGGCTACGGACCTCCATAAGACTATGGAAGTGGCTAACAAGCTAATGGACCAAGTCATTGAGGATACCGCCGAGGGGGTGGTAGATAAAAAAAGGAAATGGAATGATCACTCCGGAGACAACGACAACCAGAACAAGCGACAAAGGATCGCCAAGGTCTATACTGCTGGAGAGAAGAAAGGTTATGCTGGAAATTTACCCAAGTGCAACAAGTGCCGATTCCACCACAACGGACCTTACCCCGCTTAGTGTGGGAACTACCTAAAGATTGGACAAAAAGCTAGGGATTGCAAGGCTCCCACCCTCGTGATGGATCCGAACCTCTTAATAACCTGCTATGAGTGTGGAGTGATAGGGCACTTCAGGAGTGAGTGCCCGGAGCTGAGGAACCAGAATGAAGGAAGAACTCGTGAAAACACATACGCGATAGAAGGAGGAGAAGCTCGCCAGGACCTCAACGACGACACCGGTGATGACAATGCTTAAGAAGAGAGTTTCCTAGTTCTTGAGTTGTGAAGTTAAGTTAGATTCAAGTTGTTATGTAGTTTAAGGTTAGTTCCAGCTTGTTGCTTGGCTTAATCTCATGACAGTTCTTGTTTGATGAGTTGTGAGATTAAGCTGAAAACAAGTTGTTACTGGGCTTAAACTTACGGTTTAGCTTAACCCCACAAAGAAAGACCTACGCCTAGATTCTCTTAGTATTTATATTTCTTAAAGACCTTTTGAAAGGCTGCTTTGTACGAACCCCTCCGTAATGAATTCCTTAACTTTTGAGATCAAGATATTATGATAACCCTTTTTCCTATCTCCATCACTTTTGAGACTTGTTCATTCATTTGTACACCTGTGATAACTTGTTGTGATCCCAAACCAATAGAAACCAAAGGTCATGGTAACTAAACCCGGCATCGCATCATCAGTCCTTAACTAAGAATAGCCTGATCACCTATGTTTAGTTCAGGGAGGATCATGCCTTGATGGGAATAGTCATCGTGAGAGACATCCACACACTAGAACTTTCAATACATATCCCAACCATTGAGTTTCACCCGGCAGTCACCGAGCCCTGAATCCACGAAGAGGTGTGAAAAGTAGAACCAGAGAACGCTAGAACCTTCAAACCCCAACCCCTTCGGGTATTTCTAAGTGAAAATCGAGGACGGTTTTCGTTCCTAAGACGGGGAGGATGGGACAAAAGGTAAATTTTCCCAAATATTTAATTCATAATAATTCATTATTTGTGACTAAATTACCTGATTAGACCATTATATGTTTAACACGGAAAACAGACCTGCACATATTGTCACCCAGAAATCTCACCTAGAGCAGTAAAATTATTACATCTTGCATTTTTCTCACTGAACTGTAGTAAAAACGGGAGGTTATCCCGGTATCACTCAGATTGACACCACACGCTCACCGGAGTCCAAACAGAAATTGAACAAGAACTTAGGGATTATAGTGAGTACTTAAAAACTTGAGAACGCATTTAAGTATCATAAAGACGTCCATGAAAATACAATATTCCATATTTAAAACAATCCCAGGAGAGACCCGAGTTAACTCAGTACAATGAAACATAGGTAGGATATTACTCACCTTCTTTTATTCAATTTCAATACTTGAAATACAACACATATATATAACTATACCTAAAATAAAAACATCTAACCCTATAACAAAAATAAATACGCCCTACACCCACTCACCCTCTTCCCCAAACAACACCGAACCATCACCATCCACACTCAGTTACCATTAATACCTTTGACCTAGAAACCTTTGTCTCCTTCATATTCACGAGATAACATAGGAAGAGAAGCCATAGGTATAAGGATAACACACCAAAAAGGGGTGATTATTCACCCAACAATCCGAAAGTTAATATGGAATTTAACTCCGGTATTCTCCTTAAATCCGCACCTCCTAAGTGGTATTCGAATCACACAGCTATCAAACACACCAAAAATCTGAGAGGTTCTCAAGATCAAGGTCAAGATTGTGATTCGGTTTGGAGGTCGTGGTGGGATAATATTGGAGCAAGTGGGTTTTGGATTGAAAGGTTCTTACTAGTGTTCATACGCCAAGATATTGTCAGGTTGATTCTTAATTTTAGTTATGTTATGTTATATTTTCTTGAATCGTTTATAAGAAAATCTAGGTCGAATAAATAATTGGAATAGGTGATGTTATTGTAGTTTCTGTCGAAATAAATACCTAGACACGCCCTTGTTTAATCTTGAAGGAAGGAAGTTAAGTTTTGATTAGTGATATGTGGCAAATAGGAATTTGCAAGGAATAGAACTCTTGTTGTTGGCTGTTGTTTTTCTGTCAAGTAAATTGCTTAGAAGTGGTATTAGGTTGATGAAAATACTCAGTATTCAATTCGTATCTAGGTCGAATGAAATCCCAGGATATGAGGACTTTGAATAGGGAAGGTATTGACAAATGTCGATTGTTGTTGTTAGAAAGAATTGTAGGAACCCAAGGTCCATGGATTCGAGCCTGTGGAAGGTAACTCGAATGGAATTTTGTTGCTATAGGTCGTATAAACTAGGAAGTGACACCACATCTAGGGGACCAACGAGCCACGTTAACAGCCATCCTTTGGCCTCAAAACATGAGTAGTAAACCCACGATGTAAGCTCGAAATGGTGCAAATGAGCTCGAATCTAAGGTCTCAATTAGAGATAGCATCGTGTGCACAAAACCAACCCAATAGATAAGAATTGAAGCCAAACAAGAGTACTAGAGACCGGTTAGGATACACTCCCAGGGAGACTAACGAGGGAGGAATGGTTGGGTTGCAAGTAGTCAAACCTTGAGGTCCTTTAGCCTCACTCAAGTCGAATATAAGCAAACCAAGAACCTAAGGTGAGACCCCCACTTAGACCCCAAAAGCTTAGAGTCGAGTAGTGTTTGAATGTGGGTCACAAGGTGAGACCAAAGCCACGACTAGTGGCATATTATATCCTCTAGTAAGGGTCTCAAAAAGACTTGCCAAGGTGGTAACTTGGCGCAGAAAATTTTATCTTCATAGTGTAAGTACCAGGCAAACCAAAAGACCAAATGGCAGCCCATTTAAAGCCCAAAATAGGAGCCCACTGTTAGCAAGAAATAGCCTTGGACTAGTTTGGAATATGGCCTTGAATATAGCCCATCAGCCCACACCGAAAACCCCTTAAAAACAGCCATTAGTTAGACTTCCCCCTCTCTTTGAACCAATTGGGCCGCAGCCCATTGAGTATTTAAGACCCACTTCGAATGATAGTGAAGATATAGCTAACGAGACACACTAAAATGAAATAATAGCCGTTACAAAACAAACTAACGTCTAAAACTTATATGACGAATAACTTTAAAACCTTAATAGCCGTCACGAGCTAATATACATTAACTTATGTCTAAAACTTGTAATAGCCGAAGACACAAAATAAACATGAAAATGTATTAACATAAAAATTGTATAGTCAATAACGTAACCATTTAGATATAAAAAGTGTTCGACTAATAATTATGTAAAAACAAGTTTTGCCGAAAACCAAAATGTGCAAATATTAATTTCTCTAGCATAGGTATAGAAAGGTTAAATAGCCAAAATGATAAGCCGACGCAAACCACTAAACGACTAGATATAAAACATGTAGACACATTTGCAAATAACTAACTTCACTTACATTTTTGGAAATTAGGGATATATATAAACGACTAGACTAATATGAACCTATGCGCACACCTTGTCGAACAATTAACTTTACAAACACTTAGGAAAATAGATAAATATATATAAACTAGATTAAAGTGCGTAGTAAAGTAATATGTCAAAATAAGTTCACGATAGTTGTAAACCATGACACGTGTCGAAATATATAAAATACGGAAACATTTATATTTGACATATTAATAACAAATAAATTAAAAGTGAACGTCGCTAACTCATATATGTTTAACTAGAATAGATTAGTCAAGACCTAAAACTTTAAACAAATGTTGTATAAATAAATCATAATAAAGAGACAAATTAAATTATTCAAGTTAGCGGTTAGAAACCATTAGGTGATGAATTTCTCAAATATTAAGTCATATATTAAAAATCAACATAGTTGAATCTAACATACAATATACATATCTTAACTAGGCTTAAATTATACCTTAGGCCATAGAAGAAAACCGACCACTAGTTTCCATCACTTTAGGACAATTGTAAGATTACACGCCATCATCCTTTAGGAGAGACTTTAGTAACCACACTCACTGCCGCATGAGTAGCAACACATAAGTATACTAAGACATTGAGATTTAAACTTGAAGAGACTTGAATATAATACTTGAAACTAAAACCTGGTTATGTAATTTAGGTTGCGTGTTGGTGTCGTGCACTCCTTGATTTCACAGCATTCACTGTTCAGACCATTAAAGGTGAGTTCATGGCCCCTACTTTTTACTTGTTTTAATACTGTTTTAGGGGAGAATACATGCTTGTTTTAAACTAAATTCAATGACTGTTTAATTGGTATATGAAATCTGGAATTGATTGTTTTACTTGACATGTGATTGATGTTATATATACTAGACTGTTTACTTGAATGGCCTATTTGAATACATGATATATACATAGACCAGGGGTACTGGTCAGATATGTATAAGAGTTGTTTACTTGAATACTTTATACTTGACATGTTCATAGATCAGGCGTACTGAACAGTGCCAGGCGTACCGGGCACATTGACCTGGCGAAACGGTCACATTACCAGGCGTACTGGTCATGGCGAGCGTACTGATATATACATAGACCAGGGGTACTGGTCAGATATGTATAGGAGTGATTTACTTGAATGCTTTATGTGTGTATATGACTTTAATACTAAACTGTATGATATTCTGTGTAACATAATCTGTTTTAATCAAACCTATGAACTCACCAATCTAGTGTTGACCCTTTTTAGCATGTATTTTCAGGTTTTAGGTGATAATTTAGTGGCGAAGACTTTTGGTAGGGCATGGCATGGTCATAGAAGACTCTTATATAATTGGGACCACTTAAAATCTTTTATAGGCTTATATTTTCACACCATTTTGAAATGTTGTAAACAAATCATTTTTGAATATGAAATTTAATTTAAATAGTTGAGTTAAAACCGTTCTTTATACTCTGTGTTGTGATACCAATTGATTAGCACCCCAATGACATGTATGCTTCCGCTAAACCAGATTTTGGGGGTGTTACAACAAGGGAAAGAGGCTTCTCCTACAAAAGTTTCAGCAGATATTCTATCTTTTAGAGATGAATTGAATGCACTGGCTGAAAAGCATCTTGGAAAGAAGGCTACCAGTACTTCCTCAATTAAGTCTGGTTGTGACTTAGTTAATTCTGCTGAGCCTGATCCTACTCCAACTGACTTTTTTGATAATTCTGAGATGCCAGAGCTTGAAATCTTTGACAAGCCAAGTGAAAGGATCTTTGACGAAGCTTCTTATGATAATGAAGGAGTGATTACTGATTTCAATAACTTACCCACAGAAGTGGATGTAAGTCAAGCTCCTACACTTAGGATTCACAATATTCATCCACAAAGTCAAATACTTGGTGATCCTAAGTCTGCAGTTCAAACTAGAAGCAAAGTGCAGAAACAGTCAGAAGCTCATGCACTTTTCAGTTTTGTTAAGAAGCAGCAAAGGAACAATCACAAAGATCAACAACACTGTCTGTTTGCATGTTTCCTTTCTCAAAAGGAACCTTCCAAGGTTTCTGAAGCATTAGAAGATGAAAGTTGGGTGGAAGCAATGCAAGAAGAGCTGTTGCAGTTTAAGTTGCAAAAGGTCTGGGTTCTTGTAGATCTACCACATGGAGCAAAAGTAATTGGCACAAAGTGGGTCTTCAGAAACAAGAAGGATGAAAGGCAAGATTGGTGGCCCAAGGATACAGACAAGAGGAAGGGATAGACTATGATGAGGTTTTTGCACCTGTAGCTAGAATTGAAGCTATCAGGTTATTTTTGGCCTTTGCATCCTACATGGGATTCATAGTTTATCAAATGGATGTCAAGAGTGCTTTCCTGTATGGCACTATAGAAGAAGAAGTGTATGTTCACCAGCCTCCTGGTTTTGTTGATCCTGCTCATCCCAAGAAGGTTTACAAAGTAATCAAAGCTTTGTATGGATTACATCAAGCTCCCAGAGCTTGGTATGCTACACTCTCCAAATTTCTTGAGGAGCATGGATACAAGAGGGGTGTCATTGACAAGACCTTATTTATTAAAAGGAGCAAGAAGTATATCATTCTAGTGCAAGTGTATGTAGATGATATCATCTTTGGATCCACAAAAAGGTCTTGGTGTGAAGAATTTGAGGCATTGATGAAAGGTAGATTTTAGATGAGTTCAATGGGTGAGCTCACATTCTTTCTTGGACTGCAAGTGAAACAAAAGGAAGATGGACTTTTCATTTCTCAAGACAAGTATGTTGCTGAGATGCTGAAGAAGTTTGATCTTGCAAGTGTGAAGATAGCAGTCACTCCAATGGAGAACAAGGTGCCATTAACAAAAGATGAGGATGCTGATGATGTGGATGTGCACCTATACAGATCTATGATAGGTTCTTTTATGTATCTAACTGCCTCTAGGCTTGATATTATGTATGCAGTTTGTGCTTGTTCTCGTTTTCAGGTTACTCCCAAGACTTCACATCTTCATGCTGTGAAGAGAATCTTTAGATATCTAAAGGGAAAACCCAATTTGGGTCTTTGGTATCCTAGAGAGTCATCATTTGACCTGGAAGCCTATTCAGATAGTGACTATGCTGGAGCAAGTCTTGACAGGAAATCCACAACTGGAGGTTGTCAATTTCTTAGCAAAAGATTGATTTCATGGCAATGCAAGAAGCAAACCATTGTGGCTACCTCTACAACTGAAGCTGAGTATGTAGCTGCTGCAAATTGCTGTGGACAAGTCTTGTGGATCCAAAATCAGATGCTGGATTATGGTTTGAATTTCATGAATACTATAATTCACATTGATAATGAAAGTACTATCTGTATAGTAAAGAACCCAGTGTATCACTCTAAGACCAAACACATAGAAATAAGGCATCACTTTATAAGAGATTGCTTTGAAAAGAAATTGATTAGGGTGGAAAAGATACACACAGACTTTAATGTAGTTGATCTATTGACCAAAGCTTTTGATGGACCTAGGTTCAATTTCTTAGTGGTTAATATTGGAATGATAAACCCATAGCTACATTTAAGGGGAGGTTAAATGTATAGTTTGTATAATAGTACAAGTATTAAGTAGATTTAATTCTGGTAGAAGTTAAATCTGGTAGCTTTAGAGTTAATTCTGGCAATGAGTAGGTCTTAATTCTGGTTGCACCAACATATGGTTGTATATTTTTTTGGTTTTAGACTAATTTTTCCAGGAAAAGCATGGATTGATGGTGATTGGAAGCTTTGCTAATGAGTTTTGTTTGTGTTTATCTGGTTTTGTGTTAAGTCTGGTGAGTCACCATTAATACTGGTTGACCAATGTTAAGTCTGGTAATGTTAAAACGTAATTAATTTTTTACCGTTGGGTCTGGTCATACGTTTAATGATTTTTCCTGTTTCAATAGTACCGTTACCTTTTTTCGAGAAAAAGAGGTATATATGGATAATATTTGATTCATTTTTCATCTTTATCCATTATTTACTTCCACTTTTATACTTTTTATTCTCGGCCACGATTTACTCTGTTTTAAACCACCAGCATAAAAACCCTAATACAGCAGTCAACCAGTACTTTCAAATCATCTATGGCTCAACTCAAATACTATGATAAGCACAACCAACTGGGTTTCTTGAAGAAACCAACCAAGGGCGAAGGTTTTGAACAGATAGTGGATTTTTTGAAAGGCTCACATATCAGGTATGCCTTAACTCACAATCCCACTATCTATGATTCCCTAGTCAAACAGTTTTGGGAGACTGCTACTTTCGAAACTCTTGCTGATGGGACTCTAAAGTTAAAGGCAACTATTGATAACACTGAGTATTCAATCACTGAAGCATCCATTAGAAGTAGTCTTCAATTGGATGATGCTTCAGGGGAAGTTATGTTGTCAAATAATATGATTTTAGAGGGTATGGGTAATATAGGATATCCCACTGATGGTACATTCACATTTTGGAAAAGCCATTTTTTACCTCAGTGGAGATTTTTAATCCATCATTTGCTACACTGTCTAAGTTCTAAGAGTGGAGGATGGGATCAATTTGGAAGTAATATTGCTTCTGCAATGGTCTGTCTTTCACTTGGTAAAACTTTTAACTTTTCCAAACTAATATTTGATGGCATGGTGGCAAATGTGAAAAGTAAACACAAGTTTTTGATGTACCCTCGTTTTCTTCAAATGGTTTTGAATGTTGAAACTGAAAATAAATTGCCTTACTTGTGTGTGCCCTTCAAGGATAAAATTTTTAGTAACATGAAAAGGGGATTTCAGGGGACACATAAACCATTGTTAGCTGCTATGTTGCCTGTTGGTACTAACACTGCAGGTACATCATTATCATCATCTGGAAGTAAGGAGCCTGCAAATGCACCTAGCTCACCTACACCACAACCACCATCACCTACTGCACCACAACCACCATCACCTACTCCCCAACCACCTTCACCTCAGCAAACCCAGGTTGAAACTCCAACTCATGAGGAGGAGTCAACTCCAATGTCTGTGGATGCTCTTTTACAGTTGGTTCCTCAATTGGTTCAAAGGATATCTGAGTTGGAAAATGATCTTAAAGAGACAAAACAAACCATGGGAAATGCTATAGTAACTTTGGTTAGAAAAGTTAAGAAGATGGAGAATGTTATGAAAGAAAAAGGGGTTGTCTTTAGTGAAAAGGAGGGTGCTACAGATGAAAATTCTTCCAAACAGGGGAGGAATTTGGGTGAAGAAACAATCTTTCAGACTCCTGCTCAAGCAAAATCTAAAGGTGATACTGATATTAGTCCTGAAGGATTGGAAGCAGCAGAGACTTTAGTTAAAAATCTTAGTCAAAGTCAAAAGAAGAGAAGGCTAAGAAAGAAATTGGTGACAGAAGAAGTTAAGTCTGCTAGTGATGATCCAGTTAAGTCTGCCACTGAGAAAGTTAATTCTGGTGATCAAGTTGATTCTGGTGACAAGGATAAGTCTGGTGATCAACTTAAGTCTGGTGATCAAGTTAGTTCTGGAACTGGTACTCAAAGAGAAGGCAAGCAAATACTTCAAGAAACTCCTCAGCCTAAGAAAACAAAGAGGCAACTCAGAGAGGAAGAAGCAAGTATGGCTGAAATTGCAAGAATTCAAGCTGAAGAAAAAGCTGAAGAGGCAAGGCTTGAAGAGCTGAAGAAATAGGATGAATCACTTGCAAAGAAGCTGCAAGAGGAGTTTAACAATGATCCATTCATGTCTATGATTGAGGATGATGCTGAATTGAAGGCAAAGTTGGAAGAACTGAAGGCTGATGAAAGTCTGACAGTTGAAGAAAGAGCAAAACAGCTTGCAGAGTTCATTAATGCCAGAAGAGAAACAGAAACTCTTGGAGATATGATGGAAAAGATCAAACAGACACAAAAGAGGAAAAGTACTACCAAGAAACAATCAAAGCAGGAGAAGATGGCTTATATGAAGCAATATTTAAAGAATATGGAGCATTCTACTTTTGAAAGGATGAAAGGAAAAACATATGAAGAGATTGAAGATATGTATCTCAAAGCTTATGAAAGGGATCAGAACTACAAGCCTATTGATTATGAAGATTCAATTAGAAGAAGTTTTAAAAGGCAAAAGGTAATGGATGTTGAAGAGGTACCTGATAGTTCAAAATGTGAACATGTAAAGGAAGAAGTAGAAGTTAAGAAACCTATTTTGAGATGGACTAGAAGAAAAAGAGTGGCTAAGAAGGGTAAGTCAGTCACTAAGAAGGATGTGCAAGAGGAAGAAGAACCTTCTTCTGATTCATTCACAATGGGTTCAATTCCTGAAAGCTCAGCACAACCTGCCAAGATTGTCAGATGGCAGATCATTAAAATTGGTAAGAAATGAGCTTATCAAATAATCAGGGAAGATAATACAGATGTTATTTATGTGAATTTTCCAGGATTACTAAATGATTTGAGCAGAGATGATCTCAAGGAGTTATATAAGCTGATGATGATCAACTATGGAGATGTCAGACCAGAAGAAGAATTTGAAAGAGTTCTTTGGGGAGACTTGAAGACCATGTTTGATCCACCATCTAAGACTGATAAAATTTGGAAGCTGCCCTATCAACAAGAAGTGGTGAGATGGAGATACTTTGACAGTTGTCAAGTTCATTGTTTGACTCTGCAGACTGCTGATGAGTGTGTAAATACTCATCATTTCTTTCACATTTGAGCTACAGAAACAGTCAAAAATACTTTAAAAAGTCTAAAAATGTATAAAAATATCATCTGACTGTGTTTTTATAAGTTTCAGGGAAAAACAAACAATAAATGGCATAATTTGCATTTTAGTCCCTGAACTTTCAGAATTTGGCAAATCTAGTCCCTAGAATTTAAAAATGGAATTTTATCATTCAAGGTCCCTAAAATAATCTTAATTATCAAAATTGGTCCTTGAATGATTGTTTGAGCAAAAATTACAAAAAGGTCCCTGAACTTTTGAAAATGTCAAAAATGGTCCCTGGGTTATTTTAAAATGGAAAATAAATAATTATAACCCTTGTATTATTTATCTTGGTAATATTGGTCCTTTTGAGTAAACTTTGGAAAGATGACAACTCAAGCCCCTCTACTTTGCATAAATTACAAAATGGTCCTTGTTACTAAAACCAAATCCAAATCCGGACCCTAGCTGCTTATCTAAACCCAAAATAAAAACACAACCAACCCAGCCCAATCACCACTAAACCTTAACCCGGCCCAACCCTTAAATAAATAAAATACCAGGTCAAACCAGGGTCAAACCAACCCTGGTATTCCTTCTTCCTCACTAAACCCCGCCAAAACCACCCCATCTCACCCAAAACCACCATCCACCTCATCCCCCCTCCTCAACACTCCACCTAACATGCCAAAACCAATTAATGCATCCCTCCCACTCCCCAATAGCAAAATCAGAGTTAATCACCAAAATCCACCTTTCCCGCCAAAAGTGCCAAGTGGTCGAATCTGATGAATTCTTGGAAATCAATGGTCAAAAGATGGTGGGAAGTACTCAGAGATGTCGACAAGGTGATAAGAGGCTATAAAGAGCAGAGGAGAGAGTGTGTAATAGTAATCTAGTGTAATTTTTAGTTATTTAGTGTCGAATTTAGTTAAATTAAATTTCTCAGTGTAATTTTAATCTTTCAAGTGTTGTTTTTAGTTGTTCCAGTGTAATATAAACCTTTCCTAATAATTAATTTCAAGTGTTTGGTTCAATCTCAGTTTATGCACTTTTCTCAATTTCAAAAATCTCAAGTATGTTGAATGTTATTGTTAGTATTGTTTCTGGACTTCATAAGTTCACATAAGCTCCCATATAGCTTATTGAAGCTATTAGTAATCATTAAAATCAGTTAGTAATAGAAAAATCAAAAATACAAAAATAGTCAACAAAAGTCAACACAACAGGATCATGGAGTTTATTGCTGGAGCAGGGTAAATATTGGATTGCCCTGGGTTAGTGAACCTGAGGAGGTTCTATAGGAGTGATCCATTGGTCCTTGTTCTTGGTTTTAAGCTGGAAAGCAATTGTAAGCTTTTTAAGTAAATATTTGCATTTCACTGTGTAACCTAGTTTGGTGCTTATATATTTGTGTTTTCTAATCTCTGTGGTGTTGTTTAGTCATAATCTAGCTTATAAATAGGTGCTTGTTCATTAAATTTGCTTTTTGCTTGAATCTCATTTTATCAGTCACTATAGCATATAGTTTAGTTCTGTGTTTCAGGCTTAGATCAGTGTTGATTTCTCCTTAATTGATCTTGTTACATGTTAATATGAAGCAGTGATTCAGTATTGTGGTTTGAAATCTTGTGTTCCTTTGAAAATCATCAATTTTAAGTTTATAAAGGGTGTTTGGATTTGCTGAATCATTGGGTCTATAGGGCTTGTTTGTTGTTGATTTCTGTTGGTACATGTTATACTAGTCCATACTAGCTCAGTCAAACCATAAACTTTGCTATTATCAATAAAAAGTCAAAATCACTAAGATTTAATCACAACAGTTTCACTGTTGTGATTTGGTTTGTGAAATTCATCAAATCAGTTCAATGGTTGTTAGAGTTGCTTAGGATAGTCTTTTCATAGCTTAATACACCAATCTTAATCAGTAGTGATCAATAGAAACTCACCAAAGTCAAATCTTGTTCTTTTCTGCAAAAGTCAAAAGATCAGCAGCAACATGGTTTTTGGTTGCTGATCTTGGGCAAAATCAGACCTCAATTGGAGTTTTATTGATAGGGCTTTTGTATTTTCTAGATAGCTCATAAGCTAAGCTTGCTTTTGCCCCCCTAATATTGAATCTCAGTTGCTTATTGCTTAGCTTAATTTGGTCTGCAAGATTGCTTATTTCCTGAGTTTTCTGAATCAAGTTCCATAGCAGTCAAGGATCAAATCTGTTAATCACTTGTGCTAATTTGTAGTTTTAAGTTGTTTTAAGCTTATTTTAGTGTATTAAGCTTGTTCTGATCATTTGGCCAATTTTACTGCTTATTTGCTTATTTTTGGCTTATTAGCTTATTGCTTATTAGCCCAAATCTGCTTATTGGGCCTTGTCAGCTTTTCATTTTATTTTTCCCAGCTTCCTTATAATATTTTAGCATTATCTGTAAATTTTCATAATTTTCTGATCAGTTTTAATATTTTTAATCATTTTAAGTAGTTTTTAATAGTAATTTAATCATAATAAATAGAAAAATAATCAAAAAAAATATAATTCCAATTTTCATAATTTTATTTTGTCATTTTAATCTAGGAAAAATATAAAAATATTTTTAGGA
The DNA here is from genome assembly GCA_021014915.2 of Artemisia tridentata subsp. tridentata. Taxonomy (NCBI): domain Eukaryota; kingdom Viridiplantae; phylum Streptophyta; class Magnoliopsida; order Asterales; family Asteraceae; genus Artemisia; species Artemisia tridentata. Next base: position 105,203,318 of record CP139506.1, on the reverse strand, counting down.
CTTAAAAAAAAATGAAATAGAAATATAGTGATAGCTTCTATTTAATAGAATTTATCTTTTTAAATTTTAATTAAGTAATTTTCATTTTTATAATTTTCTTATCTTTTTATTACTTTAAAGTATTTATATAAAAATTTTCAGATTTTTTTTGATCTTTTGGTATTTATTAGAATTTTAATTAGTTTAAATAATTATTAAATAGTTTTTAATTAATAATAATTAATTAATAAGTTAAATAAATAATTTTCTTTTTCCAATAATTTTCTTTTATTATTAGGGTTGTAAAAATATAAATTTCATATCCATAGGCTGTTTATTTCTTAAAACTCACTTTTTATTTCGTACGTTTACGTTTATTTAAATTTAAACGTACGCTTTTAGGTTTTTATACGTTTTTAAGTATTTTGGTTTCTAGTTCTTGTTTATATAGCTTGGTTAAAGCTATTTTCTTATCTCATTAGTGTAATCAGAATCATAATCCCTTTTCTGTTCAATAACACTTGATCACAATCCGTTTTTAATCACAATTTCACACTTCGCTGGGACTTAAACGACCCGGGGATAAAACTATACTCCTTGGATTATTGCATTGTGTCCTTGATAGTTTGACTTTGTTTGACCACATCCGTGGTTGATTTAAGTTGACTGTTAAGAGCCAATCAAATTTTGGCGCCGTTGCCGGGGAGGTGTGCTGCGTGTTAAACGTTTTGCAGTGTCGTGTCTTTGAACCCCAATCTGTGAATATCTTCTCTCTCTTGTATATTTATCATATATAAAGCAAAACGCTTGTGTAGTTAACTCATTTAACGGATCAAGCACCAAAAATATCGTATTCCTATTTCCCATAAAACCATATAAAAAAACAAAAATATTTTCTTTTCTTTTCTATATATACTATCTATATAAAAAAATAAAAACATCAAAAATATTTTCCATTTTCTGTGTTAAATAATAAACAAATAATAAAAATTAACCATCGAGAACCAAGACTGAGCACTACCTAACTGGGGGTGCGGCCATAATAAGTTCCCAAACCTAAGATAAAAACTTGCCTTTGTATCACTTGCGAATATCGGCTCACCTTTAATTGATAAACAAACTCTAACGGAGGTTCTAGGATAGTCTGACATTAAATTGTCGGACTGAAAAAAGCGGGTTTTTAAGGAGCGTAACTGCCCACCTTTGCTTCTCCGCCACTCTGTGCATTTGTCAGTTAGAGAGCTACCGTACGCCTGTTGATTATTGGTTTAAGTTCAACTTGTGTTTTTTTTTTCTCGATCTTGATTTTTAATAGAAAATTTTTGTTCAAATAAAAATCCAAAAAGAATCTTCTTACCCCTTTTCTGAGTTTCCTCCACTATAAAGGATTCTCAGACTCGTCTTAGTGCATGCGCACTCGTTCTTCTAGGTCATCAAGCCCTCTCCGTGAGCTTGGAAACATACCTCGAAGGCGTCGTAGACGTTCTGCCCCATCAGGCGTATCTGAGGAACGTACTGATCCTGTTGTCATGGCAGAATTGCCAATGAATGAGCTTCTCCAGGCACCCATCGAGGGTTATGGAGATGCCATTGTTGTTCCAGCTATTGTAGCTGAGAGTTTTGAGCTCAAAACCGGGTTACTGAATCTTGTAACCTCAAGCCAATTCTACGGTTTTGAGAGGGATGATCCTCATGCTCACATTCGATGGTTTAACAAAATTACATCTACCATCAAATACAAGAACATCCCTGCTAGCTCAATCAAACTTCTTCTATTCCCATTTTCTCTCGAGGGACAAGCCCGGATATGGCTTGAAAAACAACCCCCTCGTTCAATTGAGACATGGGAGGACTTAGTTACAAAGTTTGTAAACGAATTTTTTCCACCGTCTAGAACGACAAGTCTTAAAAATGAAATCATCAAATTCACACAAAGATTTGATGAATCGTTTAGTGACGCGTGGGATCGTTTCAAAGAATTGCTTCGTAAATGTCCTCATCATGGTTTTACCGAGTTGATGCAAATCGACACTTTCTATAATGGAGTGAGCCAATCTGACCAAGATTCTCTCAATGCCTCCTCAGGAGGTAACTTTTTGAGCAGAACTGTCAAAGAAGCTTTAGCAATTATTGAAAATAAGTCTAAGGTCCGTACTGCACGAACAAAGCCATATCATTCTCAGGCTAGTGCCGGTCCTTCTACTTCATCTCCCGTGAGTACTTCTAGCACCGATGCTAAGATTGATAAACTCACGGATGCTATTCAAGCTTTGGTTCTCTCAAGCCAAAAGAAAGTCACTTTCACACAAACTCCTTCACATGCTGAAGTGAAGAAAGTGGAAGTCTGTGTTACTTGTGGTGGCCCTCACGCATACTACGACTGTACTGCCACTGATGGTAGTCCTTTTGAAGTTAATGCTATAGCCGGTACTTCAAATCAAGGGGGTAATCAATACCGTCCTCAAATGGAACCATACCGAGCTAGCACCTACCAAGGACCACCCGGTTTTAATCAGAACCAGAATTTGCAAAACCGGAACCAAAATCAACCTCGAATGAACCAAGGTTATCAAAACCAAGGGAATTTCAATTCTGGACAAAATCAAGGTTTCCAACACCAAGGAAACTTTAACCGAAACAATTCCAACCAGGGAAATCATTTTCAGGGAAATGGTAATCCAAATCAAGGGAATTTTCAACCTCAAGGTTATAATCAAAATAACCGAATGCAAAATTTCCCTAATCAACATCAAGCCATTCCAGCCCAACATCCATCATCTGATGAGTTGTTGAGGCAGTTCATGAAAGCTCAAGAGGACACAAACAGGTTGTTGGTCAGCCAGATCTCAGAGATTAAAAAATCTTTAAATGATCAACCTTCGGGCTCAGGAAAACTTCCGAGCAACACGATCGCTAACCCGAAGGGCGATGCTAAGGCGATCACAACCCGAAGTGGTGTTTCATATGAGGGACCCACTATTTCCACTACCACTTCTTCTTCTTCCCCCAAGGTAGTGAGAAGTGAGCCTGAGGTGACTAAGGACCAGGTACTTCCTACCAATAACGGAAGTACCAACAACGTCCAACCTCAAAGTGTCCCGAAACCCAAGACTAAACCTCAAGTTGTCTTTGAACATCCTGAAACCCCGGTTGAAAACCCTAAATCCAAACCTTCTATTCCCTACCCATCACGTTTAAATGAGCAAAAACTCCGCGAAAAAGCTAGTCAACAAATGGATAAATTCTTCAAGATTTTTCAAGAATTACACTTTGACATAAGCTTTGCGGATGCTATCATTCTGATGCCCAAGTTTGCATCCACAATCAAACACTTGTTGAGTAACAAGGAAAAGCTGTTTGAAATGGCAAAGACTCCATTAAATGAGAACTGCTCAGCAGTTATCTTGAAAAAGCTTCCCGAGAAGCTTGGAGATCCTGGAAGGTTTCTACTACCTTGTGTCTTTCCAGGAATGGTTGAATGCTATGCCTTGGCCGATCTTGGTGCAAGCATCAACCTGATGCCTAAATCAGTATGGAAGAAACTTTCTCTTCCTGAACTTACTCCTACCTGCATGACTCTTGAGCTTGCAGATCGTTCAATATCTCGTCCACTTGGCATTGCTGAGGACGTATTTGTGAAAGTAGGAAAGTTCCATTTTCCAGCTGACTTTGTGGTTGTGGATTTCGATGCTGATTCTAGAGTTCCTCTCATTCTTGGAAGAGGATTCCTAAGAACGGGCCGTGCTCTCATAGATGTATTTGAGCATGAAATCACATTACGTGTGGGTCATGAAGCTGTTACCTTTAACCTCGATCAAACTTCGAGGTACTCCTCAAATTATGATTCTGAATCGGTTAACCGAATCGATGTCATTGATATTGTTTCAGAGGAGTATTCTCAAGAGTTTCTTGGTTATTCTCATAATTCTGTGAGTGGGGATACCACCACATCTTCTTTACCTGGCATTTCCGACTCTTCCCCTTCTCTCACTCCGTTTGAGGGAGGTGATTTCAATTTGGAAGAGATCGATGATTTTCTCAAGTGTGATTCATTCCTAGAGGGGATTGATGACGCTAAGATTGATCTGGAGGGAGATATTCTTCTTCTTGAGACATTGTTAAATCAGGACAATTCTCCTCCACTCCCTCCCGTTGAACTTCATAAAGAGGAAATCAGATCAGTTGAGAAAACTGATGAATTTCCTGAGGTCGAACTCAAAGACTTACCGCCTCATCTTGAGTACGCATTCTTGGAGGGTGATGATAAATTACCCGTCATTATTGCTAAAGACTTAAGTGATGAGGAAAAGACTGCTCTAATAAAGGTCTTAAAGTCACACAAGCAAGCCATTGCTTGGAAACTCTCCGACATTAAGGGTATTGACCCTGAATTTTGTACTCACAAGATTCTAATGGAGGATGACTTTAAACCAGCAGTCCAACATCAAAGAAGGGTGAATCCTAAAATCCACGATGTTATCAAACAAGAGGTTCTCAAACTTCTTGATGCAGGATTGATTTATCCCATCTCTGATAGTCCTTGGGTTAGTCCCATTCACTGTGTTCCAAAAAAGGGTGGCATGACTGTTGTCACGAATGATGAAAATGAGTTGATTCCAACTCGATTGGTTACGGGGTGGCGTGTTTGCATTGACTATCGTAAGTTAAATGATGCCACCCGTAAAGACCATTTTCCTCTACCTTTTATGGATCAGATGCTTGAGAGATTAGCAGGGAACGAGTACTATTGTTTCCTTGATGGTTTCTCGGGTTACTTTCAAATTCCCATTGATCCACAAGATCAAGAAAAGACTACCTTCACATGCCCTTATGGAACCTTTGCTTATAAACGTATGCCTTTCGGCTTATGTAATGCTCCAGGCACATTCCAGAGGTGTATGATGGCTATATTTACCGACATGATCGGTAAAACAATGGAGGTCTTTATGGATGACTTTTCGGTCATTGGGGATTCATTCCAAGCATGTCTCTCCAATTTAGAAAACATGTTGAAAAGGTGTAAAGACACCAATCTTTGTCTAAATTGGGAGAAGAGTCATTTTATGGTCAAAGAGGGCATTGTCCTCGGCCATAAGATATCAAAGAATGGGATTGAGGTTGACAGAGCTAAAGTTGATGTCATTGGTAAATTACCTCATCCCACAACCGTCAAAGGTATTAGGAGTTTTCTGGGTCATGCCGGTTTCTATCGTCGATTCATACAAGATTTTTCTAAAATCGCCCGGCCTATGACTCATCTTCTTGAAAAAGATGCTCCTTTTATCTTCTCACCAAAGTGCATCAAAGCTTTTGACATATTAAAGAAAAAGCTTACGGAGGCACCCATTCTAGTTGCCCCCGACTGGGATTTTCCCTTTGAGCTCATGTGCGATGCAAGTGATTTTGCAATCGGTGCAGTCATGGGGCAACGAAAAGCCAAACATTTTCAGCCTATCCACTACGCAAGTAAAACAATGACTGAAGCTCAAACTCATTACACCACTACAGAAAAAGAATTATTGGCTGTGGTGTATGCCTTTGAGAAGTTTCGGCCATATTTAATCTTGACAAAATGTGTAGTGTATACGGATCACTCGGCTCTCAAATATCTTTTTGCAAAACAAGATGCAAAGCCGAGACTGCTCCGTTGGGTTCTCCTTCTGCAAGAATTTGATATCATTATACGTGATAAAAAAGGAGCTGAGAACCTAGCTGCTGATCATTTATCCCGATTAGAGAACCCACACCAAGATGTTTTCGAGAGAAAGGAAATAAATGAAACCTTTCCTCTCGAGACACTCAATGCGGTTACTTTTCGAGGAGATTCTACTACCCCATGGTTTGCCGACTTGGCAAATTACCATGCGGGTAACTTCATAGTGAAAGGGATGTCAACCCAGCAGAAGAATAAATTCTTCAAAGATGTTAAACATTATTTCTGGGACGACCCCTACTTATTCAAAATCTGTGCGGATCAAGTCATCCGACGGTGTGTTTACGGACAGGAAGCTATTGACATTCTCAAAGCTTGCCATGCTGGACCCACGGGGGGCCATCATAGTCCAAACTACACCGCCAAAAAGGTGTTTGATTCCGGGTTTTATTGGCCCACAATCTATAAGGATGCCCAAGAACTCATAAAAACTTGTGAAGCTTGTCAGCGTCACGGTAATATTTCACAACAGAATGAAATGCCACAAAATGCAATTCAAGTCTGTGAAATCTTTGATGTCTGGGGCATCGACTTTATGGGGCCATTTCCATCATCCAGAGGAAACAAATACATTCTCATGGCTGTTGACTATTTGTCAAAATGGGTTGAAGCAAAAGCTTTACCCACCAATGATGCCCGAGTTGTTGTAAAATTCCTGAAGCTCTTTTTGCCCGTTTTGGAACCCCACGTGCTATAATCAGTGATCGTGGTACGCATTTCTGCAATGACAAATTTGACAAAGTCATGCAAAAGTATGGTGTAACTCACCGTCTTTCTACTGCGTATCACCCACAAACAAGTGGGCAAGTTGAAGTTTCAAATCGGGGGATTAAAAGAATCTTAGAAAGGACTGTAGGAGAAAATCGTGCATCCTGGTCGGATAAATTGGATGATGCACTATGGGCCTTTCGTACAGCTTACAAAACACCCATCGGGTGTACACCTTACAAGCTTGTGTACGGAAAGGCATGTCATCTACCGATCGAATTAGAGCACAAAGCCTACTGGGCCTTGAAACATGCAAACTTTGACCTTCAAACTGCGGGTGATTACCGAAAAGTTCAAATGAATGAATTAAATGAACTGCGTGATCAATCATACGAGAATTCTTTGATTTATAAAGAAAAGACAAAGAAGATTCATGACTCAAAAATCAAGAACCGCGTTTTAACGTTGGTGATCGAGTCCTTCTTTTCAATTCAAGATTGAAGATTTTCTCGGGAAAACTCAAATCCCGTTGGTCTGGTCCATTCATCTGTTACAAAAGTTTATCCATATGGTACCGTTGAGTTATCTCAAAATGACGGACCAAATTTCAAAGTGAATGGTCATCGGTTAAAACACTACTTTGGAGAGGACATACCATTTATGGTTGTCCCGGATCTTCAAACATTCCCCATGAACCAATAAATGCGGGGATCGAGTCAAGCTAGTGACTCGGTGATCAAAAACATTAGCAAAACATGGGTTTTCACCTGTGTCTCTGTTTTCTTTCTTTTTTCTACTACCAAGTGTGGGGGAGATGTCCTTCCACTAACTTCCCCGTAGACTTTTAAATTGCTTTTTCTCCCGGGCTGTTCAGGAGCACTTTATTACAGTTGGCCGTTCACAAGCGGTTAGCTAGCGTGATAAACCTGACTGTTCGGGAGGAATCAACTTAATTCGGGGTCGAGTCAGGCTAGTGACTCGGTGATAAAAAACATTAGCCCGCACCATATGGGTTTTCACCCATATATTCTGACTTCTTTCTATTTTCTACCACCCAAGTTTGGAGGAATGCCCCACAGGTTGTATATATGTAAGTATTTTAGTTTTATGAAAAAAAAAAAAAAAAAAAAAAAAAAAAAAAATAGAGGGAATTTGCATGCCTTAACGGCTTAAATGCAAATTAAATAAAAATAAAATAAATATGTATATAAAAATAATGGCTATTCAGTATTTCCCTTTTACGTTCTAAGTTTTGGTTTAACAGCCAGTTCTTTGAATATTGGGGGCAATATTCAGTTCTAAGTGTGGGGGGGAAATTCTAGCGAATTTTATCAAATGTATCATCTAGCACCCCCATTTTAGCCAAAATTTTAAAAATTTTTTCTCACTTAGAACTCAGAAAATGGTAATCAATCCGCCATGTCTAACCCACATAAGGATTGGCTAATCCCGGAGCAAACGGCTCTGGGTAAAGATGTATCAAATCCGTTTATGGCTTGCAATTTGCCAAAAATTGTATGGTTCTCGACTCACCATATCTTTAATTAGTGAAGAGTTGGCTAGCCCGCAAGGTTATGGCTTGTGGTAAAGGCTTTGGAATACCATAATTGGTAATCAGCTCACCAAAGATAATAGTTGTAATTTATCTAAGAGCTGGCTAGTCCAGAAGCAAACGGCTTCTGGTAAAGACAAATCAAACCCGTTGAAAGCTGATGGTTTGCTCAAAATCATTTGGCTATCATTGTGCCAAAGTATCACATACCAAAACAATGGCTAGTCCAGAAGCAAACGGCTTCTGGTAAAGACAAACCAAAACCGTTTACAGCTGGTGATTTGCTCAAAATCACATGGTTATCAGTGTACCATAGTTCTTACTTGAACTGAAACATTTGGCTACTCCAGAGGTGATGGCTTCTGGTAAAGAGATACATCCATTAAAAACTTCATAAAAGATTGCTAGGGACTAGCAATAGTTTAGTGTGGGGGATTGATGAGTGTGTAAATACTCATCATTTCTTTCACATTTGAGCTACAGAAACAGTCAAAAATACTTTAAAAAGTCTAAAAATGTATAAAAATATCATCTGACTGTGTTTTTATAAGTTTCAGGGAAAAACAAACAATAAATGGCATAATTTGCATTTTAGTCCCTGAACTTTCAGAATTTGGCAAATCTAGTCCCTAGAATCTAAAAAAATGGAATTTTATCATTCAAGGTCCCTAAAATAATCTTAATTATCAAAATTGGTCCTTGAATGATTGTTTGAGCAAAAATTACAAAAAGGTCCCTGAACTTTTGAAAATGTCAAAAATGGTCCCTGGGTTATTTTAAAATGGAAAATAAATAATTATAACCCTTGTATTATTTATCTTGGTAATATTGGTCCTTTTGAGTAAACTTTGGAAAGATGACAACTCAAGCCCCTCTACTTTGCATAAATTACAAAATGGTCCTTGTTACTAAAACCAAATCCAAATCCGGACCCTAGCTGCTTATCTAAACCCAAAATGAAAACACAACCAACCCAGCCCAATCACCACTAAACCTTAACCCGGCCCAACCCTTAAATAAATAAAATACCAGGTCAAACCAGGGTCAAACCAACCCTGGTATTCCTTCTTCCTCACTAAACCCTGCCAAAACCACCCCAGCTCACCCAAAACCACCATCCACCTCATCCCCCCTCCTCAACACTCCACCTAACATGCCAAAACCAATTAATGCATCCCTCCCACTCCCCAATAGCAAAATCAGAGTTAATCACCAAAATCCACCTTTCCCGCCAAAAGTGCCAAGTGGTCGAATCTGATGAATTCTTGGAAATCAATGGTCAAAAGATGGTGGGAAGTACTCAGAGATGTCGACAAGGTGATAAGAGGCTATAAAGAGCAGAGGAGAGAGTGTGTAATAGAAAATCTAGTGTAATTTTTAGTTATTTAGTGTCGAATTTAGTTAAATTAAATTTCTCAGTGTAATTTTAATCTTTCAAGTGTTGTTTTTAGTTGTTCCAGTGTAATATAAACCTTTCCTAATAATTAATTTCAAGTGTTTGGTTCAATCTCAGTTTATGCACTTTTCTCAATTTCAAAAATCTCAAGTATGTTGAATGTTATTGTTAGTATTGTTTCTGGACTTCATAAGTTCACATAAGCTCCCATATAGCTTATTGAAGCTATTAGTAATCATTAAAATCAGTTAGTAATAGAAAAATCAAAAATACAAAAATAGTCAACAAAAGTCAACACAACAGGATCATGGAGTTTATTGCTGGAGCAGGGTAAATATTGGATTGCCCTGGGTTAGTGAACCTGAGGAGGTTCTATAGGAGTGATCCATTGGTCCTTGTTCTTGGTTTTAAGCTGGAAAGCAATTGTAAGCTTTTTAAGTAAATATTTGCATTTCACTGTGTAACCTAGTTTGGTGCTTATATATTTGTGTTTTCTAATCTCTGTGGTGTTGTTTAGTCATAATCTAGCTTAAAAATAGGTGCTTGTTCATTAAATTTGCTTTTTGCTTGAATCTCATTTTATCAGTCACTATAGCATATAGTTTAGTTCTGTGTTTCAGGCTTAGATCAGTGTTGATTTCTCCTTAATTGATCTTGTTACATGTTAATATGAAGCAGTGATTCAGTATTGTGGTTTGAAATCTTGTGTTCCTTTGAAAATCATCAATTTTAAGTTTATAAAGGGTGTTTGGATTTGCTGAATCATTGGGTCTATAGGGCTTGTTTGTTGTTGATTTCTGTTGGTACATGTTATACTAGTCCATACTAGCTCAGTCAAACCATAAACTTTGCTCATTATCAATAAAAAGTCAAAATCACTAAGATTTAATCACAACAGTTTCACTGTTGTGATTTGGTTTGTGAAATTCATCAAATCAGTTCAATGGTTGTTAGAGTTGCTTAGGATAGTCTTTTCATAGCTTAATACACCAATCTTAATCAGTAGTGATCAATAGAAACTCACCAAAGTCAAATCTTGTTCTTTTCTGCAAAAGTCAAAAGATCAGCAGCAACATGGTTTTTGGTTGCTGATCTTGGGCAAAATCAGACCTCAATTGGAGTTTTATTGATAGGGCTTTTGTATTTTCTAGATAGCTCATAAGCTAAGCTTGCTTTTGCCCCCCTAATATTGAATCTCAGTTGCTTATTGCTTAGCTTAATTTGGTCTGCAAGATTGCTTATTTCCTGAGTTTTCTGAATCAAGTTCCATAGCAGTCAAGGATCAAATCTGTTAATCACTTGTGCTAATTTGTAGTTTTAAGTTGTTTTAAGCTTATTTTAGTGTATTAAGCTTGTTCTGATCATTTGGCCAATTTTACTGCTTATTTGCTTATTTTTGGCTTATTAGCTTATTGCTTATTAGCCCAAATCTGCTTATTGGGCCTTGTCAGCTTTTCATTTTATTTTTCCCAGCTTCCTTATAATATTTTAGCATTATCTGTAAATTTTCATAATTTTCTGATCAGTTTTAATATTTTTAATCATTTTAAGTAGTTTTTAATAGTAATTTAATCATAATAAATAGAAAAATAATCAAAAAAAATATAATTCCAATTTTCATAATTTTCTTTTTTCATTTTTAATCTAGGAAAAATATAAAAATATTTTTAGGACTTAAAAACAAATGAAATAGAAATATAGTGATAGCTTCTATTTAATAGAATTTATCTTTTTAAATTTTAATTAAGTAATTTTCATTTTTATAATTTTCTTATCTTTTTATTACCTTAGAGTATTTATATAAAAATTTTCAGATTTTTGTTTGATCTTTTAGTATTTATTAGAATTTTAATTAGTTTAAATAATTATTAAATAGTTTTTAATTAATAATAATTAATTAATAAGTTAAATAAATAATTTTCTTTTTCCAATAATTTTCTTTTATTATTAGGGTTGTAAAAATATAAATTTCATATCCATAGGCTGTTTATTTCTTAAAACTCACTTTTTATTTCGTACGTTTACGTTTATTTAAATTTAAACGTACGCTTTTAGGTTTTTATACGTTTTTAAGTATTTTGGTTTCTAGTTCTTGTTTATATAGCTTGGTTAAAGCTATTTTCTTATCTCATTAGTGTAATCAGAATCATAATCCCTTTTCTGTTCAATAACACTTGATCACAATCCGTTTTTAATCACAATTTCACACTTCGCTGGGACTTAAACGACCCGGGGATAAAACTATACTCCTTGGATTATTGCATTGTGTCCTTGATAGTTTGACTTTGTTTGACCACATCCGTGGTTGATTTAAGTTGACTGTTAAGAGCCAATCAACTGCACACATTTATATGCTAGCAGAGGTTGAGTATCCTCTACACCCCAGGGTTTGCAAGAAGATGCTTGAGAAGAAGCTTTTGGGTGATAAGAAAGATGAGGTATATTATCAGCTATTGGAGTTAATTGAAAGGCAGTCCCAAAAGGAAGCAGTTTGGGGTGTTTGAAAGAATTTTCTAAGCTGATAAGTGGGATTAATGGAGTTTCTCACTTGGTGAAGGTGCTCTGCACTAACACAACAAATGGTTATCAGTCCACCATGTCTAATCCACATAAGGACTGGCTAATCCAAGAACAAACGACTCTGGTAAAGATACCTCAAATCCGTTTATGGCTGACAATTTGCCAAAAATTGTATGGTAATCAACTCACCATATCTATGATAGTGAAGAGTTGACTAGCCCACAAGAGTATGGCTTGTGGTAAAGGCTGTGGAAATCCATAACTGGTTATCAATTCACCAAGGTGATGACTGCATTCCACCAAAGAATTGGCTAGTCCAAAAGCAAACGGCTTTTGGTAAAGACAAATCAAATCCATTGATAGCTGATGATTTGCTAAAAATCATATGGTATTTTAACTCACCATGTTTCATGTACAAAGAGTTGAAATGGTTATCAATGTACCATGGTTTTACACCAAACATTGGCTACTCCAGAGTTGATGGCTAACTGGTAAAGAGACATCAAATCCATTAAATTTTCAATGATTCACCTCTCACAGGAGTTAACACACCTGGAAGTGATGAGAATAGTATGAAACTTTATGAATTGATGTACAAACAGTCAATGTTGCTGCAAAGATCAGATGGTGTAAAGATTGATGATAAAGGATGCTGCAAAGTTCAGATATGATGATTTAAAGAGTTGAAGTTCAAAATAATTCCAAAAGGTTAGAGTTCAACATCCTCAGGAAGCTTATCAAGAAAGAAACTTGAAGTTCATGGCGTATGAAGATCAAGTTAGGGGAGGATTGTTGGGAATTATTGAAGAACAGACTTAAGTCTGCTGAAGATATGGTTAAGTCTGTTAGCTTAGTTAAGTCTGCCAGTACAAAGTTAAGTCTGGCAGACATAGTTAGTACTGCTAGGTAGTATTAGTTAAGTCTGTTTATGTTTAGAAGAATAGTTTGTTAGCTATATATTAGGAAAGGATATATACGTATTAGATATCTTATTAGAAGATATGTTTATCCTTTCACACGTTTTGTAACATTAGGGTTTCTTTAGAGTATAAAAGGAACCCTACGGCATTATGTTTAGAGTGACATTGTGACAATTGAAAGTTTAATAGTAATACGAAGTTAGTAATCTTAGTTGTGTTCTTCATACTTGTTGGTTGTTAAGATTCCGCATTAACAATCAATATACTGTTAAGAGTTTCTCATATAGATTAATTTGGATTTATTCAAGTTATCTATTGTCTAAAACAGGCTACTTAGATCCATAACCGTGGACCTACACGAATGTCAAATGAGAATGAATAATGAAAATCCATATCTAAGAAGGATAATAAACATCATGGTTGTTAAGAGAGATTAAGTGAAATGGACAAGAATTGAGAAAGCAATAAGCATTACAATATGTTAAATGAGAACAAATGAGATAGACAATAACTGTGAAAGCAAACGATAAATGAGGAAGACAATAGGTGTCGCGAAGGAGATCAACAATAAATGATGAAGTCCATAAATATTACGAATGTTAAATGAGAATAACTAAGAAATCAATAAATGAGAAAGATAGTATGTATCTCAAATGCTAAATGAGAAGAAATGAGAACGAATAATAAATGAGAAAGACAACTGACAGCACGAATGCTAACTAAGAGTAAACAATTAATGAGAAAGGCAATAATTGACAAAGATAATAAGCATTGCGAATACTAATTGAGAATGAGTGGGGACCAACAATAAATGAGAAAAGCATTACGTTGTAAGCATGCATGTTAAATGAGAACAAGCATAAAATGAGAAAGACATTGAGTATTAAGAAAGTTGATTGAGGATAAATGAGAACAAATAAGAAATTGTAAAGTTAATAAATATCACGAATGTTGATTGAGTAAGATCCGTATTTGGCTCCTCGAGCTTTACTCTGCTCCAACGAGATTGTAGGTTGGCCATCACAGCTCGTGTAATATCTTTCATGATGTGCCATGTGTGTCACCAGCGATGGGATGTTGTGGCGGATGGGCTCTCTGGTGATAAACTCTGGTCGGGTGGGAGGAGTAGGTTTAGTAGTGGTTCTCCTCCTTGTCTTCCGAGGGGTTCTTCTTTGAGTGAGTGATTTTCTGGTTTGGGTTCACACTCCATAGCCTTGTCCTCGAATGGCTCTGTGTCACTATCGGACATCAGTATATAGGTTGGTGAAGTGGGTGTCAGAATTGTGGCCGAAAATTTCTCCAATTTGTCCTTCGAATTGAAAGATAGCATTAAGTTAAGGTAAACACTGCTGTCAAGTTTCGGCGTTACCTTCCTGGCCGCGTAATTCTTCAAAACCAAAAGGAGTTAAAAACAATGAGATATTATAAATTCGTGTTCCGAAAGTAGGTGTTCTAAGGCGGCACCTTAAAGTCAAGTTCTAATCAACCGGCGTGTCTTTAGGCGATGGTTTACGAGGCGATGTAGGTGTTCCATGAGTATGAGACGAATGTTCAAACTCATCTTTGGAGACAGATAGTAAGACAATCGAGGGGATTCGATAGACTGTAACGGGTTTGTGTAAAACGATGTTATGAAAGATCATGAAAAGTTTTAGCGGATCATGGGATTACTCGCAATGTTTTGAAATTTATTGAGACCATTGTTTCACTCACAATGTCATAATAATGATTCATGAATGAGACCATTGTAATCAATTACAATATCTTGAAAAAAAGTTTGATAGATTAAAAATGTAATAGTAGATATATGATCGGGGAAAAACAAGATTCGACATGAAGTTCTGGAAACGAGTATAAGAGATCAAAATCAATCAAACGTTTATATAAATAATCTTTTATATAAATAAATAGTGATCAAAAGTCAATCAAGTGTATATATTAATATTCTTTATATATAAATAGAATAATGGTGCATAAAATTATGCATAAGTGTTCGTAAAGTGTAAGCGCACGGAGAGTGTAAGGCAATGCATAGTGGAGTAGTTAAAATATAAGGAGTGGTTATAGTCTAGGTCTAAAAATGCGACCTGGTTCTCTATAACCATGGCTCTGGTACCAATATGTAACACCCACAAAATATCGCAGCGGAATGTAATATCATTGGGGTGCTACTTATTAGTACAGCCGTCATAATCATAGAAAACGACTCTAAATGAGATGTTTTAAAAGTTTATCATTCGATCCAAATAAAGCATCCGAGTTACAAGAGGTCCCATGTAGTTTTAGAATACATAATACGTAAACATGAAAGTTTTTAAAAGTTTATCGAATGATAACAAAATGCAAGCCATCAAAACATTCTCCGTGCAACTTCGTGCTTGCCAAAAACCTTAAGGACCTGAGATAAAACATGCTAAAAAGTCAACACAAATGTTGAGTGAAATTCATAGGTTTATAGTTAAATAATGGACCACAATACTTCAGAGTTAACAAAATAATTGCAACGAATAAAATTATGGGTAAATAATAATTATTGCTTTAAGCTCATGACACGCAAACTGACTGAAGGTTCATAAAATGAACCAATGCCCTGAACGGTAAATTGCCATTTTACCTAAATTTCAAATGTAGTGCATTTGTGGCATCTTATCTGATCACACAAACGGGATTCGTCAATTCTAATAGGCCTATTCACAATATTCGCGTTCACATGGAAATAATTAATGGTTCATGATACAGTTAGGGACTTATTTTGGCAATATCGGTACTTTAGCAACAATATTACTATTTTCTGATAAGCATACAGTTTAAAACACTTGTGTCCAAATTGTAAAATAGCATGTATCTTCCCCAATGGGTTTATAAACAGTTTAAAGAGTTAAAGTAGGGCTATGAACTCACTGTAAGCCAAGTGAACAATCAAAGTGAATGTAGTGATGAATAAACCACAAGTTTCCTACTAGCAACCTAGACATATACGCGTGTCTCAGATTCTAAAATAATAAGGTAAGTATGTCTATATGCCTTATGGATTATTATTTCAATTATGCTTGGTACATAATATATATTTAGTGTCAAGACAAGTCATAAGGGTTCGATTAAGTCCAATGGTTCAAATTAAGTCAAAAGGGTTCAAATATATTAAATGGTTCAAAATCAAATTTAAGGGTTCCAAATATGTGTCATGAGTTCAAATTAGTCGTTCTTACGTTTCTTTAGTCAATGAAAGGATTTACGGGTCTATTTCCGATAGTGGGTCCTACTACTTCGGTTTTTATGTAAAAATGGTCAAGTAGTGCTATTTGACAAGTTTCTAATAGTCCAAGGGTCATTTTTATAAGTTAATAACTTTTTACACATTTTGAATCCAAAGCTGTTAGAAATTTTATAACAATGTCCATCTTTAAAATTCATTACTCGCAAACCGTAAGTCGAAAAATTATGTTCTTTATATCCGCGGAAAGGTATTTGAGTGTACTAACTATATTTATGGGTCCCACTGAGTCAAAAATTACCAAACAATAGTGAAATTACCAGTTTACACTTGACTGCCCAGTTCTAATTTTATCAACATCACAACAGTCCCGGAAAAAATGCGATATCTAGAGTTCTACAAGCCCGATTAACCCCATTTTTGTGACCACGTTTAAGTTAAGATGTTAGATACAACTTTTATGTTTTGAGATATAGTTGGTTATATAAATAAATGACTTTTATAGGTTGCAAATCTGTTACTTAAAATATGACATGTTTCATGAAAACATTTTTAGTTTAATCATCGGGTGTCGTCACGGGATGCGCCACCAGGTAAAATGACCAAAAGACATAGATCTTTAAGCCAATATTTTTAGTTTAGGTCTAAAGTCCACTGATTAGTGCAGTTAATTCCATTTTTACCCCTGGTCAGAAAGTAGTTTTGCATGTCTAGTC
Organism: Artemisia tridentata subsp. tridentata; assembly: GCA_021014915.2. NCBI lineage: Eukaryota > Viridiplantae > Streptophyta > Magnoliopsida > Asterales > Asteraceae > Artemisia > Artemisia tridentata. Next base: position 105,186,600 of record CP139506.1, on the reverse strand, counting down.
CTTATTAAGTTTTCTAGTGATCCAGCATATGTACCAAGTATAACCAAGCCTAATAAACGTATTGAACATATAAAATACATAGAAAACAAGTATTTACAGAAGTTAAATGAAAACGGAGGTGGTTTCTTATAAGAGTGTTAAGGAACACAAGATTTCATGAGATTTATGTGTTGTTTGAGTGTAATAAATCAAGAACAAGACTATGGCTTCAAGATCTTTAATCTATGATCAATAATTTAGTGACAATTTAGATGAAATTGGTGATTGATATCTGTTTTGGGTCGTTCAAGGGTGGAGAGAAGAGAGGATTTTGGTGGTTTTGCATGTTACAAAAAGTGGTAAATGGTTTATGTAAATGGTTTAGAGTTAGTGGAAATTTATGTGTCCAATTCTTATGCAAGGTGTCACTCTTGCCATGCCAAAATCAGCCACCTATGTTGGTGAGTGTGTTTTGGTAGTTTTTGTTAGTATTTTGTGTATAAACTTGAGCCTTGATGTGTTGTTTGATCCCGGTAATCGCAAACGTAAAGTTTTTAAGACATGAAATGGAAAACCGGGTATCATAAAAATACAAAACTTATAGAAATGTTAATACTTGTTAACATAACCTATTTAAGTATTTAAGATGAGTGGTGAGTTCACCGGAGGGTTTAAACGTTGTTAAAACCTAAAACGTAGGTTTAAATCGCGTAAAACGTAAAAGGTGCAAGGTTTACGTAAAAATAGAAAAAGTGAAATGTGATTTTAAAATATGATTGTAAGAAACCAAAATGCATAAAAATATGTATACCGAGTATTGTAAGGTGTCGATTTGAGTTAGATGTACGTTTAACGACGTACACGAAATAACCTATCTAGTTACTCGCAAGAGTAAATTTACTTAAAATAAAATATTAAGTAAAATTAAATAATTAAATAATGACCTCAAAATTATGAATTGTTACACAAAATAAAAATAAAAGATAAAATAGAATAGAATTGAAAAATGAAAAGAAATTCCCCTCTCAATCATGAATCAAGGAAGTTCATAAATGTCTAGTCATCAGGAACTAGTTACGGTGTAGGTCAAGTGACCTAGTTACGCCATAACTCCTATAATGCTCAGGTCACCTCACTTACATCACATGTTACGACGTAAGTCCATAACTAAGCTACGCTGTAAATTGATTCTGTAACCAAATCAGATAGCTAAAACTTGCAAATTACTACCATAAAGAACACAAGTTATCCCGAAACATAATGTACGTCCTAGGTGTTTAAATTATTACAGACATAACCAAATAAATTTGTTTAAAGAGAGACATAGAGAAATTGGGATGCCATGCCATAGGGGTCTTGGGGAGCGGTGGAGGTGCTGCCTGGGTGCTGCTGAGGATGCATGAAAGTGACTCCTTGCTGGACCCCGATGTCAGGTATATCTGGCACGTACACGTAGGGCTCTCCATTCCAGCGAGGGTGACTGATGTGCATGTTCAAGAGCATCTGGCTAGTGCGGTCAGCATTCCATTGGTAGTACTCCTGTTGTTGTACCTGCATCTGTCTGAAATCATTGTAAAAACTATCATACTCGTCAGTCATACCAAATACCACAGCCGTCATGTCATCCATGTCATCACCAAATCGGGACATGCTCCCCTCCATGTATCCCAGTCATTCATCCATAACCCTTAGCCTCTTAGAGATTGACATGTTTGGGTGTATCCTGACATGCTACTCATATTCAACTCCCCGGCTACCACTAGTGATAACATCAAATAACCTGATTTTCTAATTGTCAATTTCCCCTTTTGTTTTGACTAATTATGCTAAAATTACAATAAGTTATACCCTTATTTCTTCATATTTCATTTCAGGATTATTAATAGAGTATGGAATGACGTTAGGACAAATTAGGGCTTAATACGGATCAAGCGGTGACTTTTTTTTCCTCTACCCTGAAGACTATGGTGTAACTAAGTGATGGTGTTACGCTGTAATATAATGAATACTTATTAAGATTTACTGCGTTATGAATATTACGCCGTAACCAACAAAAAGATTACGGCTTAAAAGTTACACAGAGTTATATTGTGAAGACTACGGCAAAACTAGCATGGAAATTACGACATAATATTATACCTAAGAATATTACGGCGTAACCAATTACTAGGTTACGCCGTAAGTGTGGATAAACTTTAAAAGCAACTCGTTTTTAGAAAGGTTACAGCGTAACCAGTACATAGGGTTACGCCGTAACTTTGTCGGGCTTTTTATGCCTATAAATACCACACGAATTTTGCATTCCAAGACATCTCCCCTTTCCCAAACCTTAACTAGGGTTTGGGGAGAGCAACCACAGAAGAAGAACCAAGGCTTAGGAAGTCGGAAGAATGAAGTTTTCGTCTACTATCATCATTGTATTCGAGTTTGGATTCTTTTAAGTTTTCTAGTAATCATACAATGAATTCATTCTGTTAATTCAAGTTTTAGTTGTGTTATATATTCTCTTTTATTTATCTATATAGAGATCTTCTTTGCCCATTCATATACATACTAGTTTCGGTAGTATTCAAAGCTTGTTAGTATCTGGTAGGCTAGGAGAATTGACGATAGGACCCTAGCCAACTAGATTGCGAAGAATGGAAGGAATTGGCCATATTACAACCATCCTTTTTGTGCGAATTGACCATAGGATTACCTATCAAGTGGAGGTACTTAAGAAGTTAGGAGAAATCTAAGATCCGAGAGGCCAGATTTCTCAGGAATGAGGTCTATTAGATTTGGTGCTTAATGACTTAGCATAGTTTACCGGCGACCTCTGTCAATCCAAAGGGTAATACCTTTGATATCGGAGTAGGATTCTATGTGATATAGGCTAGAAGAATTGACCATAGGAGTCTAGTGATATTTACCCACTATATGGAACGAAAGAAATTAGAATTACATGCATCTAAAGTCTTGGTTAGCATTATCTTCCTAATTTCTATCCCTGTATTTCGATTCTGTTAAATTAGGTTTTTAATAAATACTATAAATCTTCTTTTAATCAAACCTTTTAAAATACAAATACCTTAGTTCTTTAGAACAACAGCTCTTAGGGACGACACTCGGATTTACCTAGGCTTTACTACACTCGATCGGGTTCTCTGCCCGCTAGTATGTGTTAATCCTTGTATGTCTTAGTTTATAAATTTAAAGCAGGATGAAAAATACGCATCATGTTTTTGGCGCCGCTGCCGGGGAGCAGTTTATTTGAAAAGATCTAAGGTATGCTTATATTTTTAATAATTAATGTTCGATCTATGATAAGAGACGTTTGTACTCTACAACAAATCTTCAGGTACATAATTCGTTCTATCGTATTGCAATTTTTAATTTTGGATATATCCTAAAAAATTTACATTATAAAAATATTATAATATATTGATGTTTTTTATTACGGCGTAACCTAGCCGGCAAGTTACGGCGTAAACACAATTTTTAATTAATAAAAATACGAGTATTAAGACAAGATTACGGCGTAACTACGTAACAAGGTTACGCCGTAAATTTTCCTTGTATAAATATAAACTTCCGGCGTAGACACACATTTTTTTACCACAAATCTTGACCGACGCTACTACAGTAAAAAAAAGAAAAAAAAAATCGAAGCAAATTCTTTGTGTGCATTTCTAATCATCTCTAGGGTCCACAATGGCAGGTAATTGCTCCTCAATCTCTTTTAAATTTTCAATTTTTCAATTTTTCAATTAGGGTTTTATTATGTATTGAAAATTTGGGGATCTAGGTTTTTACGATTCGTTTCATGTTATTGACCTCGTTAATTGATACCTTTGAATCATTCTTGTTTTCTTTAAGTAATTAGGAGTCGTTTGATTAATGGTTTTGAATTGAATATTTGGGGGTCTAGAAATCAACTTGGAAAAAAATGGTCTAAGCATGTGCATATTGTTATTATAGAAGTAAATTGGGTAACTTTTATTGTTTTGGGTAAATTTTTATGGTTACGGCGTAATTATCGACCGGTCATAAACATATCAATATTTCGCCATCTGATAAGAACTTACGGCATAACTATGGGATTAGGTTACGCCGTAACCTGTGTTTGGGAGTAATGGAATAACTCTGGTAAGGATTATATTACGGTGTAACCAGTGATAGAATTACGCCGTAATTTTGGTACAGAGTCCTTTACGGCGTAACTAGGTGATGAAGTTACGCCGTAACTATTGTTGATTTGCAGTCTGTTAATGATAATTCATATCTTTTCAGGAAACAACAACTCTCCAGCTACATGGTTTCAGTTCCTGGATTACGATGATGTGGGGATGAGAGAATGCATAAAGGACCTTAATATTCTTGTGAAAAAGGAAATTGAAAGGCCCGAAGCCCTTGATTTTGCCACATTTGAAACCGTGAACAATGGTAGGGCAGCTAGAGAATTGAGAAAGTTTTGCAAGATTAAGTTCTCGAATCAGAGTAGGAAGTTTACATGCTCTGCTTGGCTAAGGATGTTCCAAATTAGTGAGCCAGTTATTCTGGAGTATGTGAGGGAATTTTTGGCTAGTATAGAATTTACTGAGACCATCCTCAGCATCACTGAAATGTGCCTTTACTTTCAGGTTGGTGGAGTGAGAAGGACTATGACCATGAAGGAGTTTATGTTGGCTATGGGTTTGTACACTGAAGAGGAGTTGGACTCCGATATGTTTGAAGACTTCTATGATGAATGCATGAGAGAAAATCCTAACACCTACGACCATACCGTTTACTTCAACAGGATCTCTACTACTCATGGGTATAATTCTAAGCACCCACCTTTCTACACTTTGATAAGAAGCCCAATCCATCGTTTGGTGCATAGGCTTATTGCTTTTTTAGTGAAAGGGAGGCATGCAGGGAGGGAGAAAATGACTGTTGATGATTTGTATTTGTTGAATGGGATGGATGGTGGTAGTTTGATTAACGTCCCTTGGCACTTAGCCAAGTTTATGTCTGGAGGTGCCAAGGGGTACCAGAAGAAAAGCATGATCCAAGTGGCGCATTTGATTGGAAGGATTGCGAGGAGTCTTGGTTTGATGACTCCTGAAGCTTTATCGGTTGTGACTATATCAATGGAAAATAACTTGATTGGGATTAGCAAGTAAGTTGAATATGGAATTTGTAAGTTCAATGCACTTGGAGGAGGTGAATTGATTCCATAGGCTCCACGTGGGGGTGGAGAAGGAGCTAGTGGTAGTCAGGCTAATGGAAGCCAAGCGGGAGCTGAGGAGGAGCAGGTTAGGGTGAGGCCTAACATGAGCATTGGGGATAGGCTCAGGGTTATGGATGGCCGACTTGGGCATATGGAGAGTAGCATGACCCAGTTTGGTGAGGATATGGATATTATGACTGCGGCAATGTCTGGTATGAGCACCCAATTTGATATTTTTTTTATAGTGATTTCAGGCAGATGCAGGTGCAGCAGCAGGATTACTACCGATGGAACGCTGACCGCACAAGCCAAATGCTAGCCAGCATGCACCTCAGTCACCCTCGCTGGAATGGAGAACCCTATGTGTATGTGCCAGATATACCAGATGTCGGGGTCCAGCAAAGGGCCAGTTTCATGCATCATCCGCAATTCCCTGGAAGCACCTCCAGCACTCCCCATGATCCTTCTCAGTACCAATCTCCCATGGACCACGACCATGATCAGGAGTGAAATCTCCTATGTTTCAAAAACAATTCCTTTGGCTCTCTAAAAACAATTTCTATTTGAACAATGTCTGTAATAATAGGAACAACTAGGACTAACATTATGCACTTTAATATTTAGTACCTTTGGGTACAATTTTCTTAATGTTTTAGTATCCAGATTATCAGTTGTAGGAGCTTATTACAGCGTAATTATTAACAGGTTTACGCCGTAACTTTTACACAGAAAGGTTGAGTATGTGATGATTGAAATTACGGCGTAACCTATTGTCTAAACTACGCCGTAACTATTACACAGAGAGTATGAGTGAGTGATGATTGGAATTACGGCGTAACCTATAGTCTGAACTATGTCGTAACCTTTGTGACGACCCTAGATTGGACTTCCTTGACAAACAATTAAGAGGGAAGTTTCTTTCTTTTATTCTATTTTAATTTTTCATTTCTATTTTCTTTTTCTTTATTTTTTGTACAAAAGGGACGTTGTACAATTTAGGTGGGGGGATAGGAATAGAAATGACTTCAAATTTTAAAATGTTAGCTTACTTTCCCTAGATTTTCTAGTTTATTTTGAAAAATAATGCAATTTTTAAAATTTTGACATGTTTTTCTTAACATAACTAGAATAGGCCTTAGCCGAGCGCACATTTACCCTTTATTTCATTGGTGAGATTTAGCCTTTCCGTTTCCCCATATTACTCAAATCCACCAAATATTGAGTGTGCCGGTAGTATCGTAAACTTTAGAACTTGGCCTTTATATCATTTCGAGACCATAGACGAGTAGTGTGTCGAGGTAACTTGACATATTTGGAAAAGACAATTCGAGAAGGCAATATTTTAGGATTAACACCCCAAATAGCCATATGTGTATATAATTGTGTACGTTTATCGATTAGTCACCTCGACTCTTCGACCCCCGTGTTAAAACCCTTTTGTTGCACTTACCTTTAGTGCAAGATACCCCTAGATACACCCTTCCGAGCCATCCTTTTCGTTTCATAACCCATATCAACTTTTGTTTCTTTATACCTATTCGCCTTAGCCTACCGTGTAATCTTAGTTTATGATTGAGAAGTCGCCATTTGCTTAAGTTCAAGGTCCGGTAGAGAGATTCGAGAGTTACACCTATATTGATGATATACATTTGAAGACCAAGGAAGTGTGCACAACATTAATGATCCGATTTTCGCATTTTAAAGCATGGAGTTTTGGATGGACGGCGGATGGTGACGACTAGGTTTTGAGCTAAGATTATTTGTTTTGTTCATTTTTTATTTTTCACCCATTAAAATATCCCATGTCTTATCCTGCCTTTTAGCCATGAAACATGCTTAGGTGAGGGAATTGAGCAGTCATTGGTGTCTTGGCCATGGATTTGGTCATGTATCGATGGTCTTTGTCGCCTTTGCCGTAGTATGTTAGTAGTGACAATTCACCATAAACCTTTGCAACATGATAACCCAATATTGCCTTCAAAGATTGTCTTAACCTTAGCTCTAGTGGTGGAGTTTTGTGTAACCGCTAAGCCTATGATAGAATACATACTATGACTATGCAATTGAGAGATCACCCCGAAATTGAACACTTAGATTAGGTTGAGTGTGAGAGTGTTTCGTTCCCCATTTCGAGAGGTGTTCGGCTTTCATTATTCTAGCATAGGAAATTTTTTATTCTCATATTCTCCGAATAATTTGGGGGATATCTTCTTAAAAATTATTCTAATAAGGTCTACTTGAGGGCAAGTAGAGTTTAAATGGGGGGATAATTGATAACATCAAATAACCTGATTTTTTAAGTGTCAATTTCCCCTTTTTGTTGACTAATAGTGCTAAAATTACAATAAGTTATACCCTTATTTCTTCATATTTCATTTCAGGATTATTAATAGAGTGTGGAACGACGTTAGGACAAATTAGGGCTTAATACGGATCAAGCGGTGACTTTTTTTTTCCTCTACCATTAAGACTACGGCGTAACTAAGTGATGGTGTTACACCGTAATATAATGAAGACTTATTAAGATTTACTACGTTATGAATATTACGCCATAACCAACAAAAAGATTACGGCATAAAAGTTACACAGAGTGATATTGTGAAGACTACGGCGTAACTAGCATGGAAATTACGACGTAATATTGCACCTAAGAAGATTACGGCGTAACCAATTACTAGTTTACGCCGTAAGTGTGGATAAACTTTAAAAGCAACTCATTTTTAGAAGGGTTACAGTGTAACCAGTACATAGGGTTACGCCATAACTTTGTCGGGCTTTTTATGCCTATAAATACCACACGAATTTTGCATTCCAAGACATCTCCCCTTTCCCAAACCTTAACTAGGGTTTGGGGAGAGCAACCATAGAAGAAGAATCAAGGCTTAGGAGGTCAGAAGAATGAAGTTTTCGTCTACTATCATCATTGTATTCGAGTTTGGATTCTTTTATGTTTTTCTAGTAATCATACTGATGTTCGTGTCGTTGTGTTCAAGTTTTAAAATTTATAAACACGATTTATCCAATTCTCTAATCACACATACGAGCAAGTATACTCGTCCGTGGTAGTAAAGGTGGGTAAGTCGAGATCGTCCCAAGGGAATTGGGGTTCAGGTTTAATAAATAAGATTTAGCAAAAAGGAGTGTCAATCCAATTTGAAGCAAATTCTAAAAACAAACAAGCAAGGTTCAATCAATCAAAAACTAATATACTTGTGTGTAGTTTCCATGACAATTGTTTAGAGTAACCAATCAAGTTGGGTGTCACTTGTAATGATGCACAACTTAAAATGAATGATTCCCAATCTATGATTTTTGTCATGAGAAATCATATCTAAGAATTCAATCTCCTAGTTAACTCCTTTCGGCCATGATTAACTATTACGATAATTCTATTAAGTCCTTTTTGTTGTTTGAAAGCATTTCTTATATCAAGAATTCCTACGAATCCTTTCGGCCTTTTTCGTGATGAAATCGTTTCCAAATCCATTTTAATGAGTAAAGGTGTTGCTTGTCGCACACCACAATCCATACTAATTCGTGCACTAACTTTTTGGAATAAAAACATAAAGAAAACTCCTTTCGGCCTTGTGAATCTTTGAAATTGTTTTTACCAACCAATTAAGCAAGATTAGATTTTATCTCAACAAACTCATAAAACAAGATATGTTTTCATGCATCACTATGATAAGATTACTCCAACAATTGTCACATCATCCACACACAAGTATAACTAAATTACTCCATAACAATCATAATCAAACACAAGTAATTAACCAAACTTTCATTCATCATATAGTAAAAGTAAAAGTAGTTCATGATAACTCAACAAGAAATACCTATCAAGGAATTAAAAGAACTAGAATTGTGGAACTATAGCAATCCACACTCCTCCAATCGCCTATTATCACAAGTAAACAACTCCACACACGGACGCAACTCTTGAGACTCGAACTCAAGATCTCCTGGACATTTTCACAGCAACTACAAGCTTTCGGGCAATAATAATAAAGTGGTGTAGCTTTTTTAGGTTATGTCACTTCCCCAAAAGAACTCTCTTTGTAAACTAACTAAGGGTTCCTTAAATAAGTGAGGAAACCCTTATTATCCAAGTAAAAATGTCCCATATGATTTAACAGCCGAGAAATGATAAGCCTCAATGATTATGGGGCTTAAATTCACCATTTAATGCAACTTTGTAACTTCAGTGTCGGCCAACCGATCGGTATTTGGCTCCTACCGATCGGTTGGAGCTCTCGGTGTTTCCAACTTCACTCCATCCGAATCGGATGCGGGCAGCATCCGATCGGATGGATGACTCTGCCATGCACTTTTATTTTCTTTTATTCTCTTCTCGTTACGCGCTTGATCCTTTGCTGTACCACTAATTTCCTTCATAGAACTTGATCTTTTCTTGATATATAAAGCATAGAAGTCTTGGTCTAATCAATTCCTTGAAGTATCATGTGGTCTCTTTCTCGTAATTCTCCTTATGTGCATAATCTCTTCATTTCTTCGTGTTTTCCTCCACTTTTCCTGTACTTGGCTATATTTACTTGCATACACACTTTTTCATCATTTAGCAACAAATACATGCAAATATAACCAAATATGATGCACAAAACTAGCAATAACGCACCTAAAAACATGTTAGATTTAAGCGTTATCAAATCCCCCACACTTGAGTTTTGCTCGCCCTCGAGCAAGTCTAATTTTTAGAAAAACTGAACTCAATGGTATTTTCATTACGTTCATGAAAAAAAATCCTTGAAATGTATGCAAATTAAATTGAGCTTTGTGAACATTACCAAGCACCTGACAAAGGAAATTTTAAATTCACACAACTCTCGATAGTAGATTTGATTGTAGATCACTCAATTGCACAGACGCGATTCATGTCTCTTACCATAAGCTTGTACTTGTATCAAAACAACAAAATAAAACATCAAAGAGCTCTTTTATTTGGGTTTAGGCTTCAAAAAGGGTTTTGATTACCTAGCTAATGTATAGATATTTCATACAAGAACATCATAGCTCGCTAACAACGAATCCTTGTGTAGTCAAGCAACGGATGGTCACTAGATCGTGCCTTGGTTCGCTAACGACGTTACTTGCATAACGGATGGTCACCAATTTACTCACCAGATCGCTAACAACGCTTTTCAACTACCCAAAAACTCGGATGGTCACTAGAACATACATGTGCTACATATCTAAACAAAGCCATCACTAAATCCGAATGCTCGAATAAAGTAATTGGTAAGGGAAAAGGATAAGACATGGGAATTTGATTTGGTTCTATAAAAAACAAACAAGAATCAAGCCCAAATTCAATCCTAACTCTTTACATCACAAATGATTACTTCACCAAAACTTCTTCGATCATTATTCCGCATTTCATATAAACTCCATCTTCCATAATAGCTCTTTGACTATCTTATTTTCACACATACATAGCTCATTGGCTTTTCTTTTCTTTTCTCTCTTTTTTTTTTTTTTTTTTTTTTTTTTTTTTTTTTTTTTTTTTTTTTAACAATAACACCCCCACACTTTGGATGAGCACACGCTACAAAAAATATAAATAAGAGTAGCGACCTCCTTCTTCATTGGAACAACATATACACATACAAGGTGTGGTCAATCATGCAATCATCAAAAATAAATAGTTTCGAACTTCATTTGGACTTGATTCGGGAAAGTCTAAGGTGTATGGTGCAATAATTTTTGGGTTAAATCAAAAGAAAAGATAGGCTCAAAAGGGTGTAACTAAGGGTATCTAGCATATAATGCTAACAAATGGGTTCCAATTACTAAGGACAACTAACCAATGTGGTTAGCAAAAAATGTATTGTAAACGGAAGGCCATTTGGTGAAACTCCTAATTTGCCTCTTATCATTTGAATATATTTTATTACTAGAAAGTAATTTTAACCGTAATGCAAAACAAGTACAAGTTCTAGAATCGACATAATCACCGGCACACTCATACGAAATATAAGACATGAATCCTCACAATTTAAAGTGGTGGTAAAATGTACTTAGCAATAGATACCAAAAACTCTCAAAACTTGACTACATTCCAAAAAAAATTCAAAATAACCTTATTATTTACCATTGAATCAATTTTTCTATCAACTAGAAAAATCAAAGGCGAATAAATTTACACATTCTAGTTCTTGAAATCCAAAAATCCAAAATTTAAAAAAAAAAAAAAAACAAAATCTTTCCTATTTACTTCCCTCCCCCACACTTATATTTTGCATTGTCCTCAATGTAATAAAACGAACTTCAAAGTAAAGGAAATGGAAAGAAAAATAGAAAAAATAAAAACTACCCGGAAAAAAATTAGCATAAGCCTAGTTGATCACAAGTAATCTCATGAGTTCTTCCAACTTCAAAAATTGATCAACACTAAGCTTCCGTCAATTCTTCTCCTGCAAACACTGCAAACTATGCTCGAAACAAACAAACAAAATACCAAAAACAATAAACCAAACAAACATAATAATAAAAATAAAAATAATCCAAACAAACCAAAATTAAAACAAATAAATCCTACAAGAGTTAAAGTTTAAAGTAGTAGAAAATAATAGAAATAGTTCAACCATCATTGTTTTGAAACCATAATCATAAACCATCCCAGGTGGTTATTGGCTGAATATCCAAGACTTCTGGAAGCCCTCTTAACTTTCCATTCCTGCTCTCTCTAAGGTTTGTGAACTTTTTTATATCAATACTCCATGGAACAACTGGTTCTCCAAAATCGCTCATTTCTTTTTCATTAAACAACCCAAGATTCCTAGCAATTCGAGAAATAAAATGCCCCGCACATATGTAATTTCTTGTCCTATCTGCTGCATGTTTGTGCAAATGTTGCACTATTACCCATGCTACGTTCAAATGCCTATAGGGATGCTTCTCATCTAGTGCGTGTAGTACCCATAAATCATCTTCATAAATCAACTCCACACCAGACGTCCTATGTAACAATGACTGCACTATTATCCTATGAAGCACACGTAACATCGGTTTCTTGATTGTCGACACTTCACTTTCTCCAAACACTAGCTTGTTTTCCGTACTAATCCTCTCCCAGTATCCGTTCGCATCAAAATTATTTTTATTTCTTCCTCCACTCATTACCAAAAATTTGAAATCCCTATTACTTAAATCTTCGTCCGAATATAAACCTAATAGGTTTCCAAATTCAAATAGTGTAACCTCGTGTTTTTGTCCCCCTAGTCTGAATTCGAGGAATTTATCGGTGGTAACACCGATATCAGTGATCTTTTCTTTCATCCTCATTGAACATAAAAATTCTAAGCACCATTCCTTGTATATCGGTTCCCTTATGCTCAATGCTTTCATCCACATGTTGGAAGTCAAAATTCGTCCATCCCAAAGAATCCTAATAAGAAACATGTCTTCCAGAAACTCATCACAACCAAGCTCTTTCATGTCATTCCAGTTCATAATCCTTGGTGAATGAATCACCCATCCGCCAATCTTAAGAAGTATAGCACTAAAAGATTTTCGAACACTCGCATCCTCCCCTTTCCACAATAGATTGGGGTGACATTCCGGTATCGGAATCTGTTCTCTCTTTCTAGTTCCTTCTCTTGTTCTTTTCGCGATTCCTGATCCACCTGCAAGATAACTCTGTAGAAATCATGATTATTCGTTAGTATAAGAGTATAAGAAACAAAGTTAGATGATTAAGAAGTCCAAAAGATTCGATTTGAAAATCTTCAAAAAGTTTTACCGAGGGCTCCATCCGATCGGTATCCCT